>MU225894.1:2053129-2084663 GCA_018584345.1 Thuja plicata
TGAAGGCATACCATCGCTTAGCATGAAATATTGTGTATCTAACCTTTCACCAAGAAGATGTGAACCCAGTGGAAGGATGGCAGGTTCAACTTATTGCATGGATTCTCGTATGCTGGGTATGGAGGCAACCCATTACAATTCTTATAAAAGTAAGATACCATCACAGTGTTAATTTATTTCCTTAGGCACAAAATGTTCCTTGTTATAACAAAAAATGAAAAAAAAACTTTGTGTGCAGTGATGCAGAAATGGAAGAAGCTTGTGGTTTTAATAAAATGGAAAGGTGAAGAGGGGCCTTCTCTGAGAGAGATTGTTCAGCATTATATCGATGAGAAGTGGCCAGCTTACAAGAAGAGCGCCATAGAAAAGGAGAATGACTCCATAAGTAACACGGATGACGCCATTGACAGCAGCAGCACTGAAGAAGTGGCAACTTCCAAGACAAAATGGACACGGAGGGAGATGATTATCTAAGAAATGTTTTGAAAGAACATGACAGCAATGACGACGTATGCCTGGAACATGACGACAGTCGTGACGTGTTCCCTGTGTTTTCAACTGAATTTTTAATAGGTCGCCTGAATGTACCTGTTCTGCCCAGATCTAATTTGACAGCTATGTAACATATTTCTACACAGAAATATAGGGAATAGGGTTGATAAATTCATTTACCTTGGTCAACCCCCTATTTAGATATCAATCTTAAAAAGAAATGAGATAAAGGAAAGCATGTTGTCACGTAGCAAAGGCCAGATCTAAAAAATGAAGTATATCATATTTTAGAGATGCAAGTACCTCTTCTCATACATGTTCAAATTTATTTATGCAATAGCTTTAACTAAACACAAAAACCTAAAATGAAATCGTGAAAGTGTTAAAGTATCCGAATGACTGAAGGACGTGTTGCCAGCTAATCTTCACTGCTCATGCGTAATCTTTTCTCACCTATCTGCAGACTTGTGATCTCCGCGTGGGGCCCCTTCTATTCACCTTGGCGCATGATCGCATGTTCAATATTGCTGGTCTTGCGATCTTGCGACCAGCCTTCCTTGTTTTGATCGCATGAGCATTTCTTTCTCTCATGCGATCATGCGACCAACACGCTTTTTAACTGCGCCAACTACTACAATTAATGTAGTCTTTTATTTTATATTTTACTCTATTTTTTCCTTCTTTCAGTTTTCTCCAGGTCTTTCTAGATCTTTTGAATGCTGAATTTTTGTTTTAGTCTCTGCAGTTGAAGACACAGAATATGAAAAGCACATTGGCAGCTCTGAGGTAGCTCTGTAAATCTGTAAAAAATCTGGGCAGTAATATATATAAATTTTTATTATCTCTGTGGGTGTGTGCTCTGTTTTTTTCTTCTATGTTCTGTTATCTGGATGCTTTGTGCATTTTGTCAGACTCTTCCTCCATCAGAAAGGAAAAATCTCATCTAGTAGATGTTGTAATTTGCCATAATGTTTAATTGAAGAGAAATAAGCAGAAGACTTAAATGGATGTGAATGAATGAGGATCTTCTTCCTTGATAGAAAACTCATTTTCTTTGCCTTCAATTGGGGAAACAAGCTATATCTATGGAAGAAAATACCTTGATTTTTCTTGGGATGAATGATGACATGGATGCTTGAGCTTGATGGCTCTTGATTTTCTTGATTTGCCTTCTTGCACTTGATAGCTTGATTGACAATAATTGTTGCACTTATAAAATCTTGATCACAAATGCTAATAATGGATAGTAGATCCTCAAATGAGGAGAGATGGGGGGTTTATATACATCTCACATCATTTTGAGGGTTTAGAATTAAGCAGACTGATTACCTAGGAGAATGAGCCCATATTTTATATGGGTTCCATAGTTATAGTGTATGTGTGGTGTTTTCAATTATGGCTCATTCTAGGGTTGAAGCAAATCACGAAGGCCAAAATAAAAAATATATAGGTTCTAGGTGAGGAAATGAATTACGAGATTAGAGGAAAAAGAGAGAAACACACCTATAAATAAGGGCCATCCTCAAGTTTAAGCAAGATTGAAACGAATGGAGGACTCATATTTGAATTTAGGTATCCTTTGAGTACCATATGCGGTCCTACAATTGAAAATACTCTAAAGTAGGCACCAAATAATCTTTAAATGTTAAAAAAATAAGGTTTTTACAATTTAGGATGGTACATTTAGCCCACACTTTAGCGGGAGTATGAGACAAGCTCATGCTCATGATAAAGGAAGAATGAGAGAAAGAGAATAAGAGATGATCATGAGTGAATTGCAAAGAGCTAATACATCACTAAGTTCAAGAGCGCAAGCCCCTAAACAAAGTATCTAACCTCAAACATCCATGCACAAGGGAATAGAAAGATAAAAGAAAAACCAAACCGCAAGACATAAACTGCAAAAATAAAAAAGGTTACTACTAAAAACAAAACTCCAAATCAACTAGTAGAAGCGACCTTAATCGCAAATGTCTCATCCTCTAAGGCCATGTTTTGAAATCTATTGCAAGAGCATAAGTGATCACATTGAAAAGGAAAGATTATTGATAAAGATGATACAAAGCTCCATGATCTAACCCACTAGCATAGTTATGAGAGCATGGAAAGAAGAGATAGAGACCATAAATCCAATAGGCTAGCAAGTTGTGTTATGCTAGGTGATCCATGGAAGAAAATGAAGAAGAGGAGGAGATTAGAAAGGATATCAAGTAGTGTTATGCTAGTTCCACTCATCCCAAAAAGAGAGGAAGGAGAACTGGTGGCCTAGCAAGGTGCATTATGCTAGTCAATTCTAGCTTAAAAATTTAGGAACCAGAGCGGGTTTGAAATTTTGGATTCAAGGGAAACTTAAAAAGTTTTTGCACATAGGGGCAGGTTAGGGGATGAATCTTATGGAAATCATTGGTTCTATGTGGATCCATAAAAAAAGACCAGTCCTAACGAAAAAATTATCTCCAAAGGGATCAATAAACAAGATCTTTCCTAAGGAAAACATTGTCTATGTAGGGATCCAAAAATAAAAGTGATTGGTCCTAAGGAAAGAATTGTCTCCTTAGGGATCCATAAATAAAAAAGGTTACATAATATACAATGGAGGCCATACATATGCCCCCCTCCTTATGATTACAACATGAGTGACATTGTAAGGAAAAGAGAACAAGGATACCTACTTCCAACAATAAGAAGGTATCCTTAAAAACAACAATGCACTATACCCATAGAAAAGAGTGAAAACTCAAGTATAACCTAAGGGGATAAATAATCATGAAAGGTTATGTGCAAGTGGGAAGAGACCCTTGAAAGGGAAGAGACCCTTGAAAGGGAAGAGATATTTTTTGCAAGACATCTATTCTCAAAACGAGTTCTTTAAAAAAGACAAAGAGGGTTAGTTAACAAGAATATACCTTCTTAGACTCCTATTAGTAGGTGAAAAAGGGATTCTTGATGAAGGATGACAGACTTAAGACCCAAAGTAAGGGAATATGTTTATAATTAACAAAGTTTTACAAATAAAGAAGAGGTTAGGATCAAGAATACACACCTCTTGCATAACAGAGAATCCCAACTCAACACAAAACTTGCTTATAAGAAAAGAATGTCACATGATAAAGAACTGTCTCTATACGAAGGAAAGTAGATCCTTAGAAAAGGAAGAAGAAGAAATGAAACTTTTCCTTCCCAAGTGGGAAGGAAATAAAATACATATTTTACACCCTTAGTGATAGTTTCCTTATAATAGACAGACATTTTGAAGCAAAGATAAGTTGCAAAGTATGATACAAATCTTGAAAAGAAGATCCTAATATAAGACAAACATATTTATGCATGAAATAACATCATAATATGAGAGAAACAAATCAACAAAATGGGGAAGGAATTATTGTTTTGCAAAAGTGACAATGATGACACCCCCAAATGGAATATTATTTTATGATAGACATGACCTTTGAGGCATGAAGTTTTTTTTAAGAAAAGACTAAAGTACTTTGCGTAAAACAAGAATCTCATACCAAAAGGATGTACCATCATAAAATTATAGAAAATCATGAAGAGGAAATGCAGAGAAAGAATGCCCCATTATGAAATCTTAGTGAATAAATGCATTATACAAGATACACACTTCCAAATAGGGAAGAGAAGGGCATCAATCCCATTAGAGAAAAAGATCCTAAACAAACAAGTCCGTATATAAAAGGACATCATAGTATAAAAGATATAACTAACAAAGGGATTGCCCTCCCCATTCGCATATCCCAAAACCCAAGCTCCTATCACACTCTTCCCATTCATCTCTTAGTTACTAATTCATTATTCTATTAAATTCCATACTTAAGTATAAAGATGCAAGCCTAAGTGTTATTACTTGATATAGATTAGAGATTTGTGTTTACCCTAATCTATAATGATAGAGTGTAGTTTCAGTACTTAGCTTGTAATTATTTCTTATGAAATTCTCTCCACCATTATATATATATATATATATATATATATATAGGATACATTTTCTTTGTCTTTATGAACTAGTGTTATTCCTTGTATTTAAAGGTAGTCAATTGCATACATTTATAAGTGAGACATCCTCTCACATCAAATTCTTGATGTTATGAAATAAAATAAAATATAATTCTATAAACATACAAAAAGAAATCTACATTTACATTCTCATTCGATAATATTTGTATAAGTAATTTCCATGGTCTATAATTATCTATTTTGAAATTTCCAAAAAAATTTGTTAGAAATAATAGATCTTCTTATAATATAATTATAATCCTTAAAAAATATTCTTTAAATATTCCTAATTTTTTGAAGTAAAAATAACGAACATAAATTATTGACAATACAAATATCAAAACTTTATTGTACTCTAAATTAATTCCACTACAAAATCCAAACTTTATTGTGCTCAAATAATTTCTGTACACATCAGTCTGAATCTGGTGCCTTTTTTTTAATCTTATCATGACGCTAGGTGATACGCAAGTCCAAACTCTCTCTTTTTCCATATAAATTTTCACGGCTTTTAGCATTCTTTATATATCACTTTAAAATTGTCGGAAGAACAAGGGAAAACGGACCACCATGAATAGGATGTATTGCATTTATTTATTAAAACGTAATATCTCTATTCGAAGCACTTTCGTGAAATTTTTAATTCAATTTTGTCCATCAATCGCAGTCAATGTAATTTTATGCGTCGAAAAAGAAAAAGTCGTAAACTGTCATTTTCTTCGCTTTAGTGTTCCCGCCAAATTTTGACTACTGATGAGTAAAGTACCCGCCGAGATGAAATATTTGTACTTCTGAGTTTTGAGAGAAAGTACTTCTGCTGTTATTAAAGAACATATCCTAACTATATGATTTTGTGTCATGCTTGGTATACTCATCGAATCAAATTGTCGCTGTGGAGTTGGACACATTCAAGAACCTTACATACGATCCAAATGATAATCATGTGGGAATTACGTGAACAACAGGAAATCAAAGAAAACTATTTCAGTAAATAGTCTGTACAACAACATGTCTCTCAAGAATGGAAGAAAATGAGAAGCATGGTGGATTACGATGGCACCGGGGCACAGCTTCAAGTCTTTCTTTTATTTAACCCCGACGGGAGTAGTGCTTCTAAACCTGAAACTCCAGTTTTGAGGTACGATATAGATCTGCGTCAGTTTCTTTCCCAGAATGTACAGGATAGCTTTTCGGCATCCACTGGAAACTTAATTGAGACTCACACAGTATACATTTGGAATTTTTCATGTCAATATTCGTGGGAGGTTCCAACTGCAGGCATCAATGCTTCTGCCCCAAGTTCAAAGAAATCTTTAGCAAATATAATGTGGATCCGTATTGGCTTGTTTCATTGCCATATGCTGTTTTATCTTCCTAGGGAGTTGGTGGTATATTAGGGCAACGAAGAGAAAGCGTGGTGACCACAGAGAGAGCGATGAGGAGTTCAACAACTCGCTTCGTGAGACAGCCCAATCTGCTCGGGAGTTTCCATATGCTGAGCTCAGCGCTGCCACCAACAATTTCAATGACCTCCAAAAGATCGGGGTTGGCGGCTTCGGATGTGTTTACAAAGGCATTTTGCCAGGCACAAATAAAACTGTGGCAATTAAGAGAATATCTCCTTCCTCCAAGCAGGGGAAGCGTGAGTACAACACAGAAATTAGCATAAACAGTAAGCTTACTCACCATAATCTCGTGAAGTTTTTGGGATGGTGCCATCAAAAGGGCGATTTGCTTCTGGTTTACGAGTTACGAGTTAGGTCTGGACAAATATATTTTTGAAAATCCGGAAGCTCCGCTGGATTGGGATAGAAGATACAGCATAGCTTGTGATGTAGCCTCTGCCCTAGTTTATCTTCATGAGGATCGACATGAGAGCATTGTGCACAGAGATATCAAAGCGAGTAATGTGATGTTGGATTCAGACTTCAAAGCAAAGCTCGGTGATTTTGGCCTCGCTAGAATAGTGGAACTGTTAAGCTTTGGCATGTTTGTCATTGTTGTCAAAAATGAGTTTTAGATGGACATGATTTTGTATGAGTTCATATGTTAAAAAGTATTTGTTCATGGAAAAAGATAAGTTTGGTTCAATATAAGGATTTATCAGACCTATTGATTACGCAGACTGGATCTCCAATCTGGTTCTTGTTAGCAAGCACACTGGGGGCATACGGATATGCACTGATTTTCGTGATTTAAATAAGGCATGCCCTAAAGACGATTTTCCTCTGCCCAACATCGACATGATTGTCGACATGACTGCAGGCTACGAGATGCTGTCACTGATGGACGGTTTCTCTCGTTACAACCAAATTCAGATTGCTCCCGAAGACAAAGCTAAGACAGCTTTCACTTGTCCTTGGGGAACCTATTGCTGGAATGTCATGCCCTTCGGCCTGAAGAACGTTGGAGCAACTTATCAACTGGCAATGACCACAATTTTCCATGACTTTATGCACATCTTAATGGAAGACTATGTTTATGACCTCCTCTGCAAATCTGCAACCAAGAAAGATCATTTGAGTATTCTAGCCAAAATCTTTGACAGAATGGAAGGGTAAAAGCTCTGCTTGAACCCCAAAAAGTGTATTTTTGGAGTTGTTTCTGGCAAACTCCTAGGCTATATCATCTCTCAATGAGGTATCAAGGTGCATCCTGCAAAGGTGCAACCATTTTAGAGATGCCTCCGCCAAACACGCTAAGGAAGCTGAGAAGTCTACAAGGCAAATTATAGTATATCTGCTGATTTATTGCACAACTAGTAGATAAATGCCAGTCATTTCAAAATCTACTGCATAAGGGTGTCACTGTCTATTGGAATGACAAATGTGAGCACTCATTCCAACAGCTGAAAGATTATCTATTGCATCTACCAATCTTGATGCCTCCCATCCCAGGGAAGCCATTTCTCTTATACATTTCTGCCATAGAAACTGCATTGGGTGCTCTTCTTGTACTTCACAATGAATAAGGACGAGAAAGAGCTATTTATTACATCAGTAGAACTTTGGTTGGATATGAACTAAACTACTCACTCATTGAACGAGCCTATCTTGCCATGGTTTTTGCCACACAGAAGTTAAGACATTACATGCTATACCAAAAAACCATGCTCATGTCATGGATTGATCCATTGAAGTATCTCTTAGGAAAAGTAGCTCTCACGGGTCGCCTAGCAAAATGGGTCATGTTACTGAGTGAGTTTGACATAGAATATGTGGACAAAAAAGTAATTAAAGGCCAAGTGATAGCAGATCAGCTCGCAGAGGCACCAGTTCCTGATGATCACCCACTACTTTCAGAAATCCTAGATGAGTCCATTTTTTCCTTCATTGAATCTAATGAGTGGCAACTCTACTTTGATGGATCACATACTAGGCATGGATCAGGGGCAGGCATCATGTTTGTCACCCGACAAGGTGATGTCATTCCAAAATCTTATAGAATCGCATTTGCATGCACCAACAATATCATGGAATATGAAGCACTGGTCACTGGACTAAAACTTGCTATCCAATGGAAAATTTAGCACTTCAAGGTGTATGGTGATTCTCAATTGGTCATCTGACAGGTCACTGATGACTATGAAACTAAGGATGAAAAGCTAGTACCCTACAAATAGTTGGCCGACTTTCTCAAGGAGCAATTTATCACAATCAATTTTTGCCAGCTTCCACGAGTACATAACAAGAAAGAACAGGCTATAGCCACTATTGCATCTATGATCGACATGTCAAATAATGAAGAGAGATGTGAATTTCTCATTGAGTAGCTATTGCTTCCAACATTCAACATTCCACAATTTGAGCTCGTGTGTGACATTGTTGGTCCTGATTCCCCCTGGTATCAAGATGTCTACAATTACCTACATGCCTAGATATTACCCCCTGCCTTATCCTAATATAAGCGCCGAGATCTTATCCATCAAGCTTCCCGTTATGTCATCATTGGTGATACCCTTTATAGGAGAGCCTATGACCAAACCCTCCTTAGATGCCTCAATTTGTGAGAGGCTGACACTGCCTTACATAAGGTCCATGACGGTATTTGTTGTGGACATTTCAATGGTTTGAGTGTCGCCAAGTCGGTTCGAGTAGGATACGACTGGCCTACCATGGAGAAAGATTCTCATAAATTCGCTAAGAAATGTTTCAAGTGCCAAATTCATAGTAATTTGGTTCATGCCCCAACACAGGATCTACAGCCAGTGGTCTCTCCATGACCCTTTTCACAATGGGCATTTGACCTTTTAGGGAAGATCACACCCCTATCTTCTAATGGCCACAAGTACATCATAATGGCCACTGAGTACTTTACCAAATAGGTGGAAGCTATCCCCATGACTACATTACCGGCAAACAAGTTTCCAGATTCATCTTGAACTATATCATTTTCCGTTATAGAGTTCCTCTGGCCATCATTATCGACCATGGTAGCCCATTCCAGAACAAGGATGTTACCCAACTTTGTGAGAAATTCAAAATCCATCATGGATTTTCTAGCATCTACTACCCGTAAGGCAATGGCCAACCAGAGGCATCTAACAAAACCATCATTAAGATCCTGCAAAAGACTGTCAATGATGTTGGCCATGATTGGCACTTACAACTCAACCCAGCTCTGCGGGCCTACAGGACCAGCATCCACACCCCCACTGGTGCTACTTTGTATTCTCTTGTCAATGGCACTGAGGCCATATTACACCTCAAGGTTGAAATTCCTTCATTGAGAGTATCCTTACAAGGCATTGTTGATGATGAACAATATAGAGTTTCTAGAGTACATGAGCTTGGGATGCTTGATGAGTGGCAACAAACAGCCTTGGTACACTTGCAACCCTACCAGAACTATATCAAACAGAGTTACAGCAAGTAGGTCTGAGCTCGCCATTTTGAGATCAGATACTTAGTTTTGTAGATGAATTACAAGACCCAGCCACAAAGAGAAGGCTGAAAAAATTGAACCAAATTGGGATGGCCCATACATAGTCGTGCAACATCATATGGGTCTAGAGTATATCATCTTGCCACCCCAGAGGGAGAACCATTGCTAGAGGCACTGAACAACATGCACCTCCATAATTATTATGGGCAATTTCTAAAAAAAGTACAAAAACAAATTGCAAAAAAGTTCTTGAAAAAATCACAAAACCTTGAAAAAGTTTCTGAGAAAATATCAAAAAAATCAAAAAAGAGAAAAAGAGAAAAAGAGAAAAAGCAAAAAAAGTGAAAACCTGGGAAACAGGCGCTTTGGGCAAGTACCATGATGAAAACCTGGAAAATAGCCATCATGTGTAATTCTCTGAACTTCTTGCAGTCTATACTTGGGGGTAGATTACATTCGCGTTATCCTCAATTATCCCCATTATCCTTCATTATCCCCAGCATGTCCTCCATTATTCCTAAGTCCCTCCTATCCTTTATCCTATCAACATCCATATATCCCTTATCCCTTATTGATCTTTCTTATCCTATCCATATCCTATCATTTTCCTATTCATATCATGTCACTATCCTATCCATGTCCTAACAATGTCCTATCAAATTCCCTATCTTAATCTTGATGAAAATAAGGACGTTCAATGCAAACTATGTTTTCAAAGAAAAACTTCTTTACATGTCCATTTCCCATACTCTATCCATTGCAGTATCTCATGACCTTATCAAATTATCTTAATCCAATCCCTTCACTTGGGACAAAAATTGTAATCCCATTTCTTGGATAGTCCTTAGAACGAAGAGAAAGCATGGTGACCACAAAGAGAGTGATGAGGAGTTCAAGAACTCACTTCGTGAGACAGCCTAATCTGCTTGGGAGTTTCCATATGCTAAGCTCAAGGCTGCCACCAACAATTTCAATGACCACCAAAAGATCAGGGTTAGCGGCTTCGAATGTGTTTACAAAGGCAATTTTCCAGGAACAAATAAAATTGTGGCAATTAAGAGAATATCTCGTTCCTCCAAGCAGGGGAAGCATAAGTACAACACAAAAATTAGCATAAATAGTAAGCTTACTCACCATAATCTCGTGAAGTTTTTGGGATGGTGCCATCAAAAGGGTGATTTGTTTCTGGTTTACGAGTTATGAGTTAGGTCTAGACAAATATATTTTTGAAAATATGGAAGCTCTGCTAGATTGGGATAGAAGATATAGCATAGCTTGTGATGTAGCCTCTGCCCTAGTTTATCTTCATGACGATTGACATGACAACATTGTGCGTAGAGATATCAAAGCGAGTAATGTGATGTTGGATTCAAACTTTAAAGCAAAGCTCGGAGATTTTGGCCTCGCTAGAATGGTGGAACTGTTAATCTTTGGTATGTTTGTCATTGTTGTCAAAAATGAGTTTTAGATGGACATGATTTTGTATGAGTTCAAATTTTAAAAAGTATTTTTTCATGGAAAAAGATAAGTTTGGTTCAATTTAAGGACATGTTTGAGATTTTCATAATACTTCAAAATGTTTTTATTAAAGCCTAAATGTAGCCAAATCAACTGAAGTTTGAATTCAAGGACATGCAATTTTAGTTTCTACTTCCTGTCATTTTGGCAACATGAACATGTATAGGACTGAACTGCTTGTGACAGGAACAAAAGAATGAGATGACAGGAACAACAATAGAAATAAATTAGAATTTAAATGAGTTTTTGAAAACTAATTTTCTAATTAACTTATTGATTCTAAAGAAGGAGAAATAAACTATATGGTTGTGTCTCTTTCAAATCTAATGCATGAGTTAACTATTATTAAATGTGAATCGGTTTCTACATGCTGAAATAAATTATTAATTTGAAGTGGATTGGATAATGTTTATGGGAAATAAACATTTAAAGATATTGATATCTAGCAAAAAGATTAATTGAAGATATGAATCAATTTAAGATGGGTGAAATGTTTGATTGGAGATAATAGTATAAAGAATTTATTCTAAACAAGCTTGATTGCATATGAATTGGTTTAGAACTGATCCATTAAGAAAGCTTATTAAAAGTATGATTTGGTTCCTTCTTAATAAATAATGCATTTGTTAAATTGGGGGACTTATATGTAAGACAACTTGTTTGAAGATGATATTTTTTATGGTTCGGTTTTGTTAAGAGTGTAGATTTGTTCAAAATACAAACAACCAACTTTATGAATAGTGTTTATCGCACCTCAACCAACTTTTAGCAGCATTGGTAGTTATTGGTGTTAATTTGAATATTATTTCTAGATTGGTTAATGAAGGAAGTAGAATATCAATATGTTTTTGACCAGAAATTCTAGAATGATATTGGCTCAGAAATTAGTTTTAAAAACTGATTTGAATCAGTTTCCTCATAACCAACTTATAACAAAACTATCGAATTTCAGATATAAATCTGTGTCAACAAAATGAAAGAAAGGAGTGTGGAGAATGTGTATTATTTTTTTTCATAGTATGTATAAGGATATCTCTTTCTAAATGAGTTCTACATGAAGTATGCGTAAATGTTTTTAACACTTGGGTGATGATTTCAAGATGTTGGTTTGATTCAGAAAATATAGATTGAAGAGGTTTGATTGCAGATATGGAGGTATACTTGGTTTATGTTTGCAAAATTATATGGATTACATTTGATCTTCATTCATCAATGATTCAATGACAGTGAATTGAAACTTCAAATCGAATTGATTGTATTGTTTATTTCAACTTGAATCAATGTTTAACACAAGTATGGCTGTTTTTGTTTTCTGTGAGTTAACAAATTGAAGTTGTAACCACAATATTTAGTTTTTTAAAATTTATTTGGAGTTGGTTGGACAAAGAAGTTTGTGACAGAAACTCAGGCAGATTTAAGTTGCAATTTTCTATTTTTTCTGTGGTGATGGAAAATACAAATATGAGAAAAGGTTAATAATGCAGATTTTTTTTTTGATGAATAGTGCCTTTTCTATTAAAAAATATTAAAGTTACATATCCACAAAAAAGGGGCCGGGGGATATAGAAATCATCCCGCAAAGTTCACACGGCAAAGCCGGAAATGAAGACTATTCATCAAAAAAACATAAAGCCATTAGGCAGCAAGAGCAGTAGCAGAAGGTGGAGGATATTTATCATCCGATCCCCACGCCTTAGTGGGATTGAAAAGAGGGTCGGGAAGCAACCAACCATCATCATATTCTTTTTCTTTTTCATCCACCCTGGGTGGGGAGATAGCAACAGCCAGGCGGGGATACTTGGAAGAGGTGGCAGGAGGCCAATCCAAACCATGGTGAGCACCAGGAGCATCAAGAGGGGCAGACTGCGCCAGAGCTGGCGCCCACCCAGAAGGTCGAGGAGGTGGAGAAGCCGAGCGGTGCTGCCATCCATCCCCACCACCTCTCATAGATTGGTGACGAGGAGCCTAGGACCGGGGAGTGTACGAGCGGCGTGCCGAAGAACTGCACCCACGGTGGTGGCCTCTGGGAGGCATACCCTCGACAAAAAGGGCATCCGGAGGAACCCGAGCAACAGTGCAGGGAGCATTGCCCCAATGATTGAGCAGCTCCGACAGGTGAGCTACTTCCAGAGCCACTTTATTGGCTTGAACTTGAATCTGCATCATAACATTATTACATATACAAGCTTTGTTAAACAAAGCAACATTCGTATCAAGAGAGCTATGAGAAAAAATAACAGCATTTCTATCTTTCCAAATATTAAACAAAATCTCCATCCTGAAAGTATGCCAAATCTGGGTAAACTTGGAGGGGAGTCTAGGAGAATCTCCTAAGACAATCATATGCCAAGAGAAAGGCTCGAGCCGAAAGGGCTTAAAAAAATCATGAATCCACTGCCAATACTGTTGAGCTCTCCTACAGAACCAGAAGATATGCAAAAAGGTTTCAGGATGACCACAAAAAGGACATTGAGGGTCATGAACCCCCAGATGTTTGAGCCTAGGGCCGATTGGGAGACCTTGAAACAAAAGACACCAAGCAAAAAGAGCCATCTTGGGCTCCATAATGGCGGTCCAGATGGTGTGAAAGTGAGAGCTCCAGTGGGAAGTGGCCGAATGAAGATGCCATCTTTGGTTAAGGATATCCACCATCAGAAGATGTGGGGATAACCACCTATAACCAAGTCTTGGTTTGTAATTGCTGAAAGGTGTGGAAGGATACCGTTTCCAATCCTTCCACCAAGGCCTAGTAGCCTGAATGCCAATCTTATGAAGCAGATTGGTAGGAATAGCTGAGATCAATAGATCAAAAGTCTAGCGATCAGAACGAGCTAGCCAAAATTGAACCTGCATATCCTCCCAAGATTGGAGCCCCATAGAGACTCTAGAAAAAAGATCTTTGGGAGTCCGAATGCCGCGTTTGAAAAAATGCAGAGCACAAGCCCCTTGAGTTTTGGCCAAGGGTATACCCTATATGGAAAACAGAAGAGACCACCAGAGGCTCTGCTGATTGAAAGAGAGACCATTACGGAAAGCATCCCCATCCCATCGAAGCCAGGGCTTAATAGCTTCCCAAGCTTTCCAAATACTCTTGATGATGAAGGTACCCTGGATTTGAACAGGTTCTCTTATTGTGAGCAAGGTTTGGAGGCCAATGCCTTTCCAAGCTGGCCTGTGAACCGAAAATCTAGCGGAGATGCAATGTCTAACAAGAATTTTCCATGCCTCATCACCAGTGAGAGCTCGGATAATCCACTTCACACAAAGAGAAAGCCCTTGCTTCTAGGTGGAGAGAAGGCCCAGGCCTCCAGAATCACGAGGAAGGAAACAGTACTCCCAGGAAACCCGATGAAATCCATGGCCATCAGCACCAGAGGCCCAAAGAAAGTCTCTGAGCAGACGCTCAAGCTTGAGATAAGAGGCCTTAGAGGGAGCCCAACAAGAGGAATAATAAACATGGGTTGCAGCCAGCACTTTGGAACAAATCTGGAATTTTCCCGCAAGAGAGAGCGGTTTGCAAATCCAATATTGTAATTTTTTCTCAATTTTAGCAAGCACAGCATTCCATAATTCCACAGAAGAGCCATGAAAGGCAAAAGGAATGCCCGGGAAGCGAAAGACTTCTCCATGTTGCACCCATTTCAAGCTGAAACTAGTAAGCCAAGGCGGGGCTGGAAGAAAAGACTATCTAAAACACAGAGTTTTACACCATTGAATGGTTGATCCATAGGCTTGACAAAAGGTGTCCAGGCACTGCAAGGCATTGGAAATGTTCTCCTCGTCCTCAATAAGAGTGAGAAAGGAGTCATCATAAAAATGGCCATTAATCAACTGGGAAGGAGAATCAGGAAGGGAAATACCCTGAACCAGGCCAGCGGAAACAGAGTTGGCAAGCAAATACCCAAAGCCTTCTGCAACAAGCACATATAAAGCAGGAGCCAACGGACAACCTTGCCAGATGGATCTAAAAAGCCCAAAGGTATCAGATTGGGCCCCATTGATGGTAATGCAAGTAGAAGCATCTCCAAATAGCATTTCCACAGATTGCAAGAAGTGAGGGCCAAACCCCAGAGCCTGTAGCATAGCTAGAATGAAGGGCCATTCAATGTAGTCATAGGCTTTAGCAAAGTCAATTTTGAGGAACAGAGTAGCCTGTTTAGATTGACAAGCCCATTCCATCCCTTCCCAAATAGCAATGATGTTATCAATAATATGCCTGGACTTGATAAAGCCAGTTTTCTCAGGATGAACAATAAGGGGAAGGAGATGTCTGATCTTGAGAGCTAAAGCTTTGGCAATGATATTGTAGGAGACATTCAACAAAGTGATGGGCCTCCAATTACAGATATCCTCTGGATCACCAGTCTTAGGTATGATTTTTATATTCCCTTTGTTAATTATGTTACCCAAAATTTTATTGTGAAAAGCTTCGAGGTAAACATTGTGCAAGTCAGGACCCACAGCATCCCAGAGGTGTTTGTAGAATTCACAGGGGAAGCCATCGCATCCTGGAGATTTATCATTGGCCATAGAGAAGGCTGCCTCCTTGAGGTCTGAGATGGTAAGCATTTTCTCACAGAAGGCACGCTGCTCGACCGCTAGGCAGTTTGGAGTAACAGCAATACAAGCCTTGAGAGCTTCATCCCAAGCAGCTAAATTGCTCTGAGAAGCAAAGACTTGCTCATAGTGCTGGACAAAGGCCTGAAGAATGGCTAGAAGCTCAGTAAGGGTCTTAGATCCTTGCTTGATCTTTTGAATACCAACATTAGTATGATGAGCTTTGAGAGCCTGGAAAAAATCCTTGGAGGCTCTGTCACCCACCTCCAACCAATGGAGACGAGCTTTGATTTGAGCACCATAGGCAGCATAGGCATCAGCAACTTGTTTCTCATGGCGAAGCTGGGCAAGCTTAAGCTGGAGATCTATATCAAAGGGGTTCAACGTAAGCACTTCCGCGGTGCTACACAGAGCCTTAGTATTAGCTTCATAAGCATGCTTTCTGTAGCAGGCTAACTGACAACCATAAATGCGAAGAAACCTCACAGTGCGGGTAATGGCATCATTCCACCACTGAATCCAACCAGTGTCACTGTGGGGCCGAGGAGATAAATTCCAAACTTGAAGAATGTGGGCTATAGTGGAATTGTGCGTCAGCACAAACATGTTAAGAAAAAATTGCGTCTGAGCAGCTCTCCTAGTGCAGGACTACCAAGTAATGGAAAATCAAATGGGGAAGTGATCTGACAAGGTAACATCTATCAGATAAATGACAGGCAGGCCTCGATCTTCAGAAAAGGAGAAAAAATATTGAGCCGTTATCATAGCATGATCCAGTCTCTTAAATATGCGATCAGAGCCAGCTCTAAAATTGGACCAAGTATGCCAGACCCCACCCTGTTGGCGGCGGTTAGCATTGGGATCAAAAAGGCCCAATTTATTGCGCATGTGATACCAGACTTCTCTCTCCCCAGCTGTCCAGCAAAAAGGCAAAGTTCCCTCCTTGTCAGAGGCCAGCTCAACCATGTTAAATTCCCCACACATAACCCAAGTAGCTGGAGGCAAGTTGTCTGCCAGCCAGACCCATAATTGAGATCTTTCAACAGCATCATTGGGGGCGTAAACATTAATTACACCAAAAGAATGATTATGCAGAGATAGAAAAATCTAGGTTGCACGTTGCATCGGGTCAGACCCATGCGCAATAAAACAAGAATGAAGGCGAGGTGCCAGAATAGTAATGACACCGCCTTTGCTAGCTTCGTGCTGAGAAGAAAAGACAATGTCGTCTGGCCATATGACACGACAGGTAGAGTTCAACAAAAACCCAAAAATTTTAACTTCTTGTAAACAAAGCACGTCCAGATTCTGAAGTCTGCGACAAGTATCACGAACATAGTACTTTCTGGAGAGGTCAGTTAGACCTCGCACATTTCAGGACAAAAAAATCATAAAAACTCTTGCATGGCTTCCTAGTCCCCAAGAGAGGAGAAGCTATTCTGCAAGTAAGCTAGAACAGAACCGAAGCTGGGGAGAAATTCTCCAAACAAGGTGAACCACCTTTTATCTGGGTCATCCGTGTGACCATAAGGACTGCGAGACCTACGCATAGTCCTAGAAGTAGGAAAAGAAGCTGCTGGCGGTGCCAGCACCACTTCTAGAGTGGATGGCTTTGCAGCTGGACTCTTCCCCTGTGAAATAGGCTTTGAAACAGAGGGCACCACTGGTGGCGCATCAACTGGCGGAGAATGACCAATGGGCGCATTCGAAGACGGCAACATAGCAGCAGAGGCTAGTGGCATCTTAGGGCCTAAGGAATTTTGGCCTTTATGCGTAACTGTAGTCCATTCTTCTTTTTTTCTAGCATCGATGGCTTTGACCGGCACATCTTTAGGCACAGGTTTCACCTGAGGGGTAGCCAGCGGGCAATCTTTGATCTTGTGTTCTGCCGATTGACACCGATAAGAGGTGTTGGGCAGATTCAAATAAAATACCTTTTGAGAGATGGTGAGGGCACCAATCTAAATTTCAACAGTGTCCTTGAGGTCCCTGGAAAGGTCGACCTCAACACAGACCCACTTCTGGGGATGGGCATTGAAAAATTTGTCATGCTCCATGACAATGACTTTGCCGAGGGTTTTAGCAATAGACTCAATAAACGGCTAGTATGGCAAGGGGAGGCCAGGGAACTCGACCCAAACTAGAACCCTAAGTTTTTTGTCATCCGGGACAATGAAGTCTCGGGACCATTTCTGAAAAACTAACAGGGAGGACCTAACAGTCCAGGGTCCACGGTTAAAAACCGCTTCCGCCTGAGAAGGGTTAGCAAACTAGAAAAGGAAAAAACCTTTGGTAAGGTTTTGCACACCATCAAGATGGACCCCATGTGGGGTCTAGCTCTTGTTGACCCAATCCTTAAGGATACTTTCAGGAGGAGTACGACCCACAAAATATCCAATCAACGTATATTTTTCTAACCATTCACAAGTAGAATCAAATTCCTGTGGATTAAGAACAATATCAGGGTTACCTCTTGAAAGACCTTCGGGATGAACTTGCAGGGACGTTTGTTCAAAGGAGGCACCATGGCTGTCTGAAGCTTCAACTCGAGCACCAGCAGCAACTGCTGGGCCGAAGTTGGCTGAAGCCATAATAAAAGCTAACCCTAATGCAAAAGGGATCCCGAAGTAAATGCGGTGTGACAGATGGATGGCCCAGAGCGGAAACACAGACAGGACGCCCTACGCATGAAACCCTAGCAGAGTGAAAAAAAAATTCCTGGAGAACATTTTTCACTGCAGATTTATATAAATACAATTTTGAATTTGAATATATGAATAGTGTTTTCAGATCTGACAGTGACAGGAAGTTTACAGATGGGTTTATGATTGAAATACATATTTGAATTTGATGGTGTTTGCAAGTTTGTGAAAGCAAATAGAGAACATAAGAGTGTGTATGCAGGTATATATGTGAGAAGGTAAATGAGCATGGTTGTTGTTGTTTTATATCGAAATGGAAATTTATTTTTTGATAGAAAAGAATGCATACTTTGAAAGTGCTTAATTTTATTATTGCAGATTGTCCCTATCTTTCTAGTGACATAAATTAACTAGTGACATAATATTTGCTGATCAGTTCTAAAATATAGAATTGGAATTGGTTAATTGATTCATATTGTTTTGTATCAACAAGTACTAATGATTGTTTTGCAGACATTGTGAAAAGGGATTTATACATTTGGCATGTTTCTTATCATTGGTTCAAGAGAGAAGAAGATTGAACACTTTGAATGTGCGGAGTTAAAAGAAATGGTTGATATTGAAAAGAAGATTGCAATTTGTATCAAATAAAATTTATGGAAACAGAGCAACCCTCTGAATTTTATTTCTCAAATATGTATAAGGGAAGTGGGTGCTTCTATTTATTGAGAAGTGGGTGCTTCTTTCTATTGTGAAGTGGGTTCTTTAGGAGATAGGAGATAGGGATGGGTGTTCCTTGGAGTTGTAGCTCCTAAATGAAAAAGGGTGTTAGTGCTTGATTGCTTCAAAGGTATAATAAAAGGATTGAGAAAGTGGTTTTTGACCCTGAGGGGTTTTCCACTATAAATATGGTGTTCATGATTTGATTATGTACATTTGTTTTAATGTTAATTTTACCTTGCATTTAAAAGCACACATGACTCATTATGTTAAAGTAATTAATGCACATACATTATTGATTTAAAGTTGAAAAGGAAATTTTTTTATAGATCATTGATTCACCCCCACCCTCTTAGTGATCCTGGTATTCCAACAAGTGGTATCAGAGAAAGGTTCCTTGTGTCAGGTCTAATAGCCTTGGGTAGATCTTGGGAGAAGGAATACTATGGGTAAAAAGTGTAGGAACAAGGAAATGAAAGATTCATTTAAAAAGAAATCTTATTCAAGAGATGTTGATAATCTTACCAATAATCTTGATACTAAAGATTGTGTTGCATATATGTTTGATGCCTATGTCGATCGGGAAATATAAGAAGAAGAAGGATTTGTTTGTCTTGAAGAAGAACTTCTTTTAGGCCTAGATATAATAAAGAGCCTTAGAAAGAAAAAATAATGATCTCAAGGTACAGTTATATGAAAGTATTGAAGTTAATAAAGTTATAATTAAAATTCATGATGACGATAAAAAGATCATTGATTATTTAAATGTTCAAATGGATGATAAATCAAAGATTATTAAGGAACTTGAAGTTAACTTGAATAACAAGGATGAAATGCACAAAAAACTAGAAAATGAGATTATATCTTTGAAAGAAAATTTAGATAATGATGATTCTCTATTGAAAGAGCAAGTTCTTAAGGACAAACTGATTGTAAATTTGAAAACTTAAGTAGATTTGGTAAGGTCTAATTTGGAGGTTAAAATGATTGAATGCTTAAAACTTGAAGGTGAAGTAATTGCATTAAGGAAAGAACTTGAAAGTGTCAAGGATCAATCAAAGATAAAACAAAATTTTGATCATAGTACTAACATGTTGAATGAGATGTTGGACAGGAAAATACATTCTAAGGATCCTATCAGATTGGGATACAAGATTGGGCATAGCTCTTCAAAAGGAACTAAACATGACATAGTGTTTGCTACTACTGATGGAAAGAAGTTTACATTCAGAAAAGTGCCAAGAAACAAGATTGATTTGGATCACCATATTGTTGCACTTAAATAGAAGATGAAGTCAGTGTTGATGATAATTATTCAATTGTGTATTGTCATTGATGTTTACACAAGTATAGTGATGTTTACACAAATGTCTAATCCTATCCAAGCATAGTCACTGTTTGCCGAGCTCTCTTGGGCATTGAAGAGGACCAAATTGATTTCTAGTCCTAACCGAGTTCACTTGGGCATTACAGTTTTCATCAGCCATTGAAGGATTTCAGTATTGATCGAGTTATGCTTTTAGTAATAGTCGACTAACAACAGTTTATATTTTATGGATAATTGATTGTATGAAGCCAAAAAACTAAAGTTTTATTGATTATTTGGAAGGATATTAAGGCCAACTTGAAAAAGCTTATCATATTTATATAAGGTCAATTTTGGGTCGAATTATGTGTAAGAAGAGTAAGGTATATGTTTTGTGATATGAAGAGTGAAGGCAAAATCAGATGGGATTATGATTAAGGAAAAAACATACAGAGCTGCAACAGAATATCAGATCAATGGGGATCACGTAATCAAAGCCAGAGCAGAGATCTGAATCAACAAAGATAATTTCTTATCAAAACAGGTCAATCCATTATTTTTGGTAGAAAAAGCAACAAGAGGGTGCTGGCCCGTGGAACAAGGGACTAGAAGCACATTAACAACATATTAATGGAACTAGTCAAAGCATGTATAATAGTTTAATAGCAAAGACACCAAATTAACTCTACCTCTCAAAAATATAAGTCACAGTACTGGACCACAAAATTAAACCAGATAACTTAAGATGAATAGTAGCATAAAAAGTATCAGTTTTAAGCCACACAGGGCTACACAAAAATAAACAAAAACTAACAATATTTTGAACCACAAAATAGGGGATTCGAGGGCCAAGCGCAGAAAAAATTAACCAGCACATGGACACTAGAGATTAGTTCTTCCCACGCAGCTATTTGGACAGCAGGTTCCTAGCCCACTCCTCCTGTAGAAATAGGAACAAGTCTTTGTTGTCCTCGTCCACTTCTAGCCTGCCACCCGCCAGCTTTTATTGCACATTATAGAGGGTCGTAGCCGAAGCATGCATAACCTTTAGGGAAAATTTGTTGGTCCTCGTGCAATGGTTCATTAGGTCAATCCATTGTTACTCTCTAACAGTTGTAACATTGATCAAAATCTCTTAACAGAGTAGAATTAAGAGGCTTTTGTAAATCCTCTCACAAGGTGACATTTCTACTTCAAGTGTTTTTCAGACCTCTAACAAGGCCACTCCATACAGGGTGATTAAATCCTCTAACAGGGTCACACCTAGCAATGTGTTATTGTAACCTTTAACAGGGTTGGCTCCTAACATGGCTCACTTCAAAAGAGTAAAAAATAGTGACTAGTTGCAATTGGTGGTTTTTCCCATATTGGGCTTCCACATTAAATATTGGTGTTATCTATGTACTTGTTATTTTCTTTATGGTTTGTGTTTCTACAAGTTAATTACTAAAGGATAATTATAGTTAATATCTGATGATTTTCTATGTTAACCAAGTAATAGTAGAATATCTATGTTAATCGAGAAACAATTATAAATTTGTTTAAGACATCTAAGGGACTTCGATTTAGTTTTGTCATAACTGATTCACCCCTCCCCTCTTGGTTACTCAACTCAATTCCAATAATTGGTATCAGATAATTTGGTGCTTACAGGGAAGATTTAAATGCCTAAGCTAAAGATTAGAGATGTCTTATAGAAGGGAGATCCCCAAGCTTAATAAGGAAAACTTCACTACATGGAAATATTAGATGACGCTACATCTATCTACTATTGGAGACATTGGTTTGCAATTGTTGGACCATAGGTATGTGGAACCATCGAGACCTTTGACAGTGGATCAGATGGTGGACATGAAGCATCATAACATAATGATGATTTATATAGCCTCTACACTCAGCTCTTCCAAACTTAATGAAGTCAAGGACTACCCTATTGCCTTTGATATGTGAAAAAAACTACATGATATTTATGGAGGGGATGCCAATGTAAACAGAGCCAAAGAAGAAAGTATCAGAGGTCAGTTTGATCTGATAAAAATGAAAGAAGGAGAAGACATTACATTAGTGAAAGAGTCAAGAAAAGCGTAAGTGCAATCAGAGTTTCTGATGCAACAATTGAAGACAAAATAGTACTCAGGAAGGTATTGAGAACTTTACTTCCTATCTATGCAATTAGATTTTCAGCTATTCAAGAGATGAGATGTAGTAATGACATAACTCTAGATGGATTTGTTGGAAGACTTACATCTTTTGAGTTGGAAAACTTTGATAATTATTCTCCTAATCCTAGCAATCTTGACTGTGCATTCAAAGATAAATTAAATATTGGAAAGATGAAAGGAAAACAAATTGACAGTGACAGTGATGAAGCTTCTGATGATGAAGATTTGGAAATCATTGAGGCATTACTTGCAAGGAGAGATGCAAAAGGAAAAGGACAGTACAAAGGAAGAATACCATTGATTTTCTTTTCATGTGATGAGGTTGGTCACATTGCTGCTAAATGTCCAAACAAAGAAGACAAAGGTTACAGAAAGTTCAATAATTACAAAGTCAAGAAAGATTTCAAAAGATACAAAAGCTACAAGGACAAAGGTAAGAAATCTTGTTATATTGCTAAAGATTCTAATAGTGATGTAGATACAGATGAAATGATTTACATTTCTATTAAGGATGAGTTAGATAGTGAAGATAATTAAAAGACTACACTATACTCTCATATTAGTAAGAATGACACTTGGATAATTGATAGTGATTGTTCTCACCACATGACTGGTTATAAAACAAAATTTGATCATCTTGAGCAGTATGACGGGTGGAGTGTCATTATTGGGAATCATGAACCCTGCTATATGAAATGTAAAGGTTGTATTTCTCTTACGGAAGGAATCAAGTGTGAAAATGCTTATTGGGTTGAAGGACTAAGGCATAATCTACTAAGTGTGGCATAGCTGAATAATATTGGTTTCAAGGTAGAATTTATGAATGATAAGGCAAAGCTCCTGGATGGTAAAGGAAACCTAGTTGGAACTACAGGAAAACAAAAGGTAACCTATTTTATCTTGATCTCAATGAAATTTAATGTTTTATTGCACAAGTAGAAGAAAGCTAGTTATGGGATAAACGGTTCTGTCATGTGAATTTTGATAACCTAATCAAGATAAGAAAGAACAAAGGAGTAGGTGGAATTCCTATTTTGAAGAAAACTGAATTAGAAATATGCAAACAATGTCAAATTGGGAAGATGGGCAAAATAAGTTTCAAGAGAAAAAAAACTACAATATAGAAGAAGTCTTGGAATTATTACATACTGGTTTGTGTAGACCAATTGGAGCAACAAGTTACAGGGGTGAGAAGTATTTCATTCTATTTGTTCATGACCATTCCAGAATGATGACTATCATGTTTCTCAAAGAAAAATTAGAATCTTTTTCAGAAGTTCAAATGGTACCTAGCCAGAGTTCAAAAAGAAATAGGAAAGAAACTTAAATTCCCAAGATCTGACAGAGGAGGTGAATTCATTTATAATGAGTTTAATGAATTCTACAATGAAAGAGGAATCAAGAGACAAGTATCTGCCCCAGGAACACCACAACAGAATGGTATAGGAGAAAGAAAGAATAGATCCATCATGGATTGTGCAACAACCTTGATGATTGAAAACAATGTTGCTACCAAATACTGGAAGGAAGCAATCAACACTGCAACTCACGCCTTGAACCAAGTTCAACTGAAGAAAAGTATTGATTAGACACCTTTTGAATTATGGTATCGATACAAACCCAATGTTCATTATTTCAAAGTATTTGGAAGTAAATGTTACATCTTGAAGGGAGCAAGAGATGGAAAATTTGATGTAAAAGGTGATGAAGGTATATTCCTAGGCTACTCTTGCAAAACCAAAGCATATAAATGTTTGAATGTTACTAGTCATAAAGTTATAGAAAGTGTGCATGTAAAGATTGATGAGTTTGTAGAGAGAAATGAAGAATAGATTAGTAAAGAGCCTGAAGACTACAAAAACTGTGTATTATGAACCTGATACTATACCTAAGACACAGGCAAAGGGGATTGGACATCAACCATGTCAACCACTGAATTATTTAGCACAAACCTTGTTGCAACCTATACAACAAGTGCTTCTAACTAAAGAAACCAAGTCACAAACAGAGGGAACCGACTCTTAGACTAAAGAAACTGAGTCACAGATAGAGGCACCCGAGTCTTAGATAGTAGAACCCAAGTATCAGATAGAAGAAAAAGATATAATATTTGAGCATGGTGAACATAGTGGAACAAGCCCAGAATCAAGAAGGAAGGATCTTGTGCTTGCAAAATATGTCAGAAGGCATCATGCACCTGAACAAGTAATTGGAGATCAGACATAAGGCATAATAATAAGGAACAAAATTAAAGGTACATGTTTGCTTAGTGAAATTGAACCTAGAAATGTTAAAGATGCATTGATTAATGAAAGATAGATAGAAGCAATGAATGAAGAGATTGAGCATATAGAAAAGAACAAAACCTCAAATCTTGTACCTAGACCAAAAGAAAAGAATGTGATTGGTACTAAGTGGGTTTTCAGAAACAAGATGAATGAGAAAGGTGAATTTTCCAGAAATAAAGCAAGATTAGTATGTAAAGGATATGCTCAAGAAAATGGTATTGATTATGAAGAAACATTTTCTCCTTTTGCAAGACTTGAAGTTGTCAAAACTCTTCTGGAATATGCTACACATAAAGAATACAAGGTATATCAAATGGATGTAAAATATACATTCTTGAATGGAATCCTAGAAGAAGAAGTCTATATTGAGCAACCTAAAGGTTTTGTAAATCCTAACAAAAGGAATATGGTTTGCAAATCACACAAATCCTTGTATGGACTGAAGAAAGCTCTGAGAGCCTGGTATGAAAGATTGTATGGTTACTTGGTAAGTATTGGATTTCAGAGAAACAATGACAATAGTAGCTTATACATAAAAGAAGGATCTCAAAACAAGATACTATTAGCAGAGATATTTGTTGATAATATACTATTCACTGGATATGATTATTTATGCAAAGCATTCTTTATAGAAATGAGTAAGGAATTTGAGATGTTTATGTTTGGTGAAATCAAATTCTTTGTTGGCTTACAAGATTATCAGATGAAGGATGGTATATATATTACTCAGTCTAAATACATCAAAGAGATACTCAAGAAATTTGGGATGGAAGATTCTAGACGAGTTGGGACTCCTATGCCTACTGGACATAATTTATCAAAGGATGATGATTCAAAGGAGGTAAATAAGACTACCTACTGATCCGTGATTGATAAACTTCAATATGTCATTCACACTAGACCTGATATTGCATTAGAAGTTGGTATTGGTACAAGGTTTTCAGCTAATCCTAGAGAGAATCACTTAATGGCTATCAAAAGGATTCGGAGATATCTTAAGGGTATTGAAGATTATGGATTATGGTATAAGAAATGAGGAAACATTGATTTGAAGACTTTTACTAATTCTTATTGGGTAGGAAGTGTTGATGACAGAAATAGCACAAGTGGTGGAGCATTATTCCTTGGTAAGAGATTTGTCTCCTAGACAACCAAGAAATAGAACTGCATTTCTCACTCTACAACAAAAGAAAAATATGTTGTTGTTGTTAGGTATGAAGATGGAAATCAAAGAACAAATTATTATCTACTATGACAACACCAGTGCTATTAACATTTCAAAGAACCTTGTGATGCATAGTAAGACTAAACATATTGCAATAAAGTATCATTTCTTGAGGGAATTGGTTCAGGAAAAGGAAATAAGATTGGAATACGTGAATAATAAAGAAAAAATTCTAGATATATTCACAAAATTGTTACCTAAGGATGCATTTTTGTATCTTAGAGGAAATCTAGGGGTGATTCCTTTAACTAAGGCTCACTAAAACATAATTTAGTGGTGCATCAACCAAGCTATAGAACAAATTTAACATGTTGATGCTGATATTTAGAGCTTATTGCATATGAATCAGTACAAATAGGTACATTACAAATTCATTGGATGTGTATTGGATGGTGTCTTTGGCATTGGTTGTCAAAGAGGGAAAGATTAATGATGTCATAAAGATTACTAATGGAGAGATTGATGACAAAGGGAGAACTTTATCAGAGAACAAAGATTAATGTAAGCGGGAGAAATCTATATTTCAGAGATTGATGATAGAGGGAGTTTTTGGATGTGAATCAGAATGAAGCTAAGGACATTAATAAAATCCAATTCTTATGTTTGTTTCTCTATAATTCTTTGTATTATTACATGTGTTACCATCAATGCCAAAGAGGGATATTGTTGATGTCAATTATTCAATTGTTTATTGTCATTGATGTTTACACAAGTATAGTGATGTTTAAACAAATGTCTAATCCTATCCAAGCATAGTCAGTGCTTTCCAAGCTCTCTCAGGCATTGAAGAGGACCAAAGTGATTTCTAGCTCTAACCAAGTTCACTCGGGCATTACAGTTTTGGTCAGGTATTGAAGGATTTCAGTATTGACTGAGTTATGCTTTTAGTGATAGCTGACTAACAAAAGTTTATATTTTATGGATAATTGATTGCATGAAGCTGACAAACTTAAGTTTTATTGATTATTTGGAAGGATATTAAGGTCGACTTGATAAGGCTTATCATATTTATATAAGTTCAAGTTTGGATAGAATTGTGTGTAAGAGTAAGGTATATGTTTTCTGATATGAAGAGTGAAGGTGAAAATAGATGGGATTCTGATTAAGGATAGAACATATAGAGCTGCAATAGAATATTTGATCAGTGAAGATCAAGTAATCAAAGCTAGAGCAAAGATCTGAATCAGCAAAAATAGTTTCTTATCAAAACAAGTCAATCCATTGTTACTCTCTAACAATTGTAACAGTGATCAAAATATATTAATAGAGTAGACTTAATAGTCTTTTGTAAATCATCTCACAAGGTGACATTTCTACTGTAATGGATGAAATGGGGTTTGTTAGGAATTCTAGGAATATGTAAGGGGATAAGATGATTTGATTGTTAATTGTTGTTTGATTTGATTAAAGTGTGTTGAATTCCTTAATCCTACTTCATAATTACTTGAATTTAATTGATTGTGTATTGCAATTGTGTTTAGGGAGAAGATAAGATGTTCCTATTTTATTCCCAAATGCACAAATGGAAGATCCAAGTTGATCCACCCAAAAGAAGGGTTAATGCACAAATGAATCAACTATTCGGAAAGGAGAATAACAAGAAGGATATCTTAAATTCCATTAATTGTATATATAGAAATGATGTATGACAGTAATTGAAGAAATAGGAGAAATGTACTAACCTTGAAATATTACAGATCAAATAATGTTGTTTTCTGAGGTCTGTAGACTATTTCTAGAAAAACTGACAGTTAACCCCAAACTGAAATGCAAAGACGAACAAAACCCAAAAATATTTTTCCGTTCCAATGTCGTCTTATGAAAAAGGTTGACCTTGACCCACAAATGTGAACCCTGAGCCAATAATGTTGACCCTGACCTACACAGGTCTGATAGAAAATATATTCACACCATCTGAAAGAAAGCCAAAAAGGGTATCCAGATCTAGTCTCAAATCTGCAATTCTGAACCTATACCTGCAAGAAAAAGAGGATTGTTTGTTGTGGGGGATGGGTTTGCCTTGGTCAAACCCTGGTTTTGGAATTAACCTCAAATATATATAATTGATATTACAGAAATGGACAAAGTAAATGCTTAAATTCACCTTGCTTGTAAAAGTCCTTGTGGTGGATTCGAATCCTTGGATCCACAAGTATGCTTCAAAATGTGGAATGTAGAAAGGTAGGATGTCTTCAATCCCCTTCTTGTAGATCTCCAATACCAATTCTTGAATGGGTTCTTGAATTTGAAATAAGCTTGGAAGAAGGTGGATGGAGAGATCACCAAAAGGGCACTATGTGGCTTGAATCCTTCAATGGCCTCCAATGGATCTCCTTCATGAAAATGGATGCTTGAATGGATGAATGCTTGCTTGGAATCTTTCTGATGATGTATCTCAATTTCTCAAGGATGCATAGGCTTCAATAGAGGACTTCCTTTCTCAAATCGCTTAGTGATTGTTAGAGAAAATGAGAGAAGGCCCCCTTTTATATGAAACTAGGGCACAATCTTCTAAGGAGGCCAACATAGGAGAATTAAATTTTCATTAAAGCCTTTACCCCTAGGAGAGGACCTTTATTAAATGTAATTTAGGAATTGACACTTTAGAACCTTAAATAGCTGACCCGAAAGCGGGAAAATACTTTTTGCAAAGACCGACATCCAAAACTGTGAGACCCCGGGATCTGAACCCTGGGTCAAGGTCAAGGTCAAACTTGACCTAGGTCAAGGTTGAGGTTGACCATGACCTAGGTCAGGGTCAAGGTTGACATAGACCTAAAAGGTCGACCCTGAACCTGAAGCCCAGAATCACCAATCTACAGTTTAGAATGCAGAAATCGGGCTAAACAGGAGTGGAAAGAGGGACAAAATAGAGTGGGGAAGCCATGTCAAGGTTAGGAACCCATTTTAGGTGCTTGATATGACCCCAAACCACTTACTCAGAAGGCTAAAAATGTCTACAATGGAAGTGCTCCCCATTTTCTGACTATATATTTAGCCCCCACTTTAGCAAGAGTATGAGCTCAACACAAACTCTTGGTAAAGGAGAATATACAAAGAAGACAATCTTATTGGAACCAAAAGGGATAAAGAAACCCTAAAGCCCCCAAGGGACTTAAGTCTTTATCAACCCTAAGATCATGAGAAGAGAAACATCACTTAGTTAAGGAGAGAGAAAAGGGTGTGATTATCTCACCCAATGAGAACTTATGTTTTATTGTGAACCACACAAAAAAGCGTAATTGGAAAGATGGAGTTGAACTGCCTAGTGAATGCGGCTACTCACTAGTCAACCCATCAAGGAGATCCATTCTTAAAGGGATCAAAACATTGTAAATTGAAAACTGGTTGCATCAAGAGATCCGTGTAAATTTAAACTAGAGGGATCAATAGATCCTTAAAAGTAAAAATGACCGTGTTTTAAGGATTAGTTTCTTTCAATCCATAAAGGGAAAAGTTTTAAATCTTGAAAACTATTTTGAATGTGTGTGTGTATAAAAAGTGAGTAGAGTGTATGCCCCCATGTTAAAATCATTGCTAACACTTTAACAGGAGCAATGGTTTTAATGGAAACATCAACAACTCTACGGATTACGTTTCCACTGCGAGATGCCCCCAAATGAAGACAAATCAAGGGAAATAGAACATAAACATACATAAGAACACAAGAGGGATCTACCTAATGTGGGGTCAGTATGATCATAAGATAACATGTACATAGAAATATTATTGCAAATAAATTGACATCATTCCCCAAAGAAAGTAGAACTACAATCACAAAGGAGGAAAGAAAATTAAGAATTACGAAGAGGAATCTTTTCGGACCACAACATGGAGACCAAAAAGAATTAGTGCTACCATGTCACAGATCCAAGAAGATTATACAAGGAAAATAGTTACAAACAATAACACAAGTATGACATAACATGAAACAACATATAGAAGAACGAAGATACATACAGAAGAATTGAACAACAGTTTTGATTCCTTTATTACCTTGGACCAACAGAGTAACAAGGGTCATATAAAAGAATCTAACAAAGATTTACAAACACATATTGCGGGGGAAGCACAATACAACATACAAACACAAAAAGGGCTACCATAAAGGATGAGCCAATCAAGCATGTTTTCAACCCTCCCCATCTTGGTTTATGTTATTTAGGGTGGGTGGTAAAATCACAAGAGGGACTATATCCAATATAGTAGGAATGATAGCCAGTTCTAAACAAGGATCCTCTTAAGAATCACAATGCTCATTACTAGGTGTAATTGTTAATTGAGTTGAAAGTATATGAGGCAAATCATTATCAAGATCAATGGTCTCATATTCATCACTAAGATCAATAGGATCATCGAGAATGTCCTCCTCATCAAGGTTGATTGAAATAGGATCCAAGATGCAAATAGGATCATCATATTCATTCATCTTAACATCATGAATATTAACATCCAACACATCAGGCATAGGTTGATCAAAGGTATGTAATGAGTTTTGAATCATAGAAGCACGGGCTCTAGCATTAGCTCTACACTTCTTACGATGTTCATTGGCAAATTTATTATGTTTAACTTTATTTGTCACATGTTGAGAACTAGGAGGAATGACAATAGGTTCCTTCGCAAGTTCTATAGGAGGATTCCCAATAGGTTGTAATGGAAGAGTAGAAGTGTGATCAATTTTATTAGCAGCAATGGATAAAGGAGGTATTGCAGGAGTATGCAAAAGACCACAGTTGGAATCAATCCGAGGCATACTTAACTCAACAATTTTGTGATGTTTGTAAGCTTGATAGGAGAAAAAGAGATGATAAGGGTGAGAAGGACATGAATTAGGTAATGAAGGCCAAAGAAAATTGAGAGTAGCACAATCTCTAGGCCTAGAAGGTTGAAACAAACTATGATTAATTTTTTTTACTTCTCCATTATGAATAAACTTAAGATATTTATGAATGGGAGAAGCAATAGCATGCATAGCAGTTATCCAAGGTAAACCAAATTTGATTTGAAATTGATCAGAAGTAGGAATAATGATGAAGGTAGTATCTATAACTTTACCACAAAGTTCAACAGGTAAGTTAATAGAACCAAGTGCAGGATAAAGAAAGCCATTACAAGTTTGGATGCATGCATCAAATGAGTCATAAAAATCAGGTTGTAAGCCTTTCATAAAAATATTTTCCTCAGTAATGAAATTTATTAAAGATGTGGGATCAACTAGACAACCACGAGTAGGTATCTTAGCAATCCTAGCATAGGTATAAAGCAGACCATTGGGAGCTTTCATTGTTTCAGAATCATCAAAGGTAATTAAAAGCTCCCTAGGTCGCTTATCCTTAGTTTTTTTTTGAGTTTTAGGTGGAATTGGAAGTTGAAGTGGAGGTAAAGGATCTTGAACCATAAGTTGAGATGGCGCTACAATCTCTACATGATTAACAATGTTATTAAAATCATCCATCTTTGAATTAAAAACAATGTCTACAGAAGATGGTTGAGCTATAGTATTAGTATCATGTGTAGGTAAAGGATTGGTATAGATTTGAAGGTTTTGATTAGGAGGAGAAATATATTTATACCCATTACCATCAAAATTATCAACAGACAAAGCTTTAGAATCAATTAAGTCTTGAATCTTATGCTTTAGAGAGTAACATTTTTCAGTGTCATGGCCATTCTGGCGATGGTATTGGGAGAAAGCTTTAGAATCAAAGGATTTTGAAGCTATC
>MU225894.1:2084763-2105493 GCA_018584345.1 Thuja plicata
AAATTAATACCTTGATCATTATCATGAAGAACTTTCTTAAGAGCCTCTATAGCTTGGATAGAATCTTGATTATGGTTTTCTTGGATAAGCCAATTTCCCATTTTATCAAGTTCAGTTGAAAGGTTTTACACTTGTTCAAGGGGAACTCTTAAAGTGTCATCTCCATCATGAGATGAGTGAGAAGAGTTACGCTCCATAGAAGGATTGGAATCATGAGTTATCTAATTATCATCCGAGATCCTAAGGAAAGGAGAGGAAGACTCGGGATCAAAGGAACACATAAGTCTATGGCTTCTTCTAACTGGGATACTATAAGTAGGACTAGATGTGGTAAAGCTCATACACCAATACAATACAAATAAACTAACACTAACTTTTGATTAATTGAATTGAAATGCAATTTGAAAGAAAATGCAAGATCTAGCATAACAATGTAAATCTAACACCAAAAATAAAGAGTTGTCTATCGCGGGTTCACCAAAATGTAATGGATGAAATGGGGTTTGTTTGGAATTCTAGGAATATGTAAGGGGATAAGATGATTTGATTGTTAATTGTTGTTTGATTTGATTAAAGTGTGTTGAATTCCTTAACCCTAATTCATATTTACTTGAATTTAATTGATTGTGTATTGCAATTGTGATTAGGGAGAAGATAAGATGTTCCTCTTTTATTCCCAATTGCACAAATGGAAGATCCAAGTTGATCAACCCAAAAGAAGGGTTAATGCACAAATGAATCAACTATTCGGAAAGGAGAATAACAAGAAGGATATCTTAAATTCTGTTAATTATATGTATAGAAATGATGTATGACAGTAATTGAAGAAATAGGAGAAATGTAATAACCTTAAAATATTGCAGATCAAAGAATGCTATTTTCTAAGGTCTGTAGACTATTTCTAGAAAAAATGACAGTTGATCCCGAACTGAAATGCAGAGACAAACAAAACCCAGAAATATTTCTCTGTTCTGATGTCATCTTATGAAAAAGGTTGACCTTGACCCACAAATGTCAACCCTAACCCAATAATTTCAACCCTGACCTGCACAGGTCCGACAGAAAATCTGTTCGCACCGTCTGAAAGAAAGCCGAAAAGGGTATCCAGATCTAGTCTCAAATCTACAATTCTAAACCTGTACCTACAAGAAAAAGAGAATTTTTTGTTGTGGGGAAGGGGTTTTCCTTGGTCAAACCCCAGATTTGGAATTAACGTCAAATATATATAATTGAAATTCCAGAAATTGACAAAGTAAATGCTTAAATTCACCTTGCTTGTAAAAGTCCTTGTGGCAGATTCGAATCCTTGGATCCACAAGTATGCTTCAAAATGTGGAATGTAGAAAGGTAGTATGTCTTCAATCTCTTACTTTTAGATCTCCAACACCAAGTCTTGAATGGGTTCTTGAATTTGAAATAAGCTTGGAAGAAGGTGGATGGAGAGATCACCAAAAGGGCACTATGTGGCTTGAATCCTTCAATGGCTTCCAATGGATCTCCTTCATGAAAATGGATGCTTGAATGGATGAATGCTTGCTTGGAATCTTTCTTGATGATGTATCTCAATTTCTCAAGGATGCATAGGCTTTAATAGAGGACTTCCTTTCTCAAATCGCTTAGTGATTGTTAGAGAAAATGAGAGGAGAAGGCTCCCTTTTATATGAAACTAGGGCACAATCTTCTAAGGAGGCCGACATAGGAGAATTAAATTTCCATTAAAGCCTTTACCCCTAGGAGAGGACCTATATTAAATATAATTTAGGAATCGACACTTTGGAACCTGAAACAGCCGACCTGGAAGTGGGAAAATACATTTTACAAAGACTGACATCCAAAACTGTGAGACCTCGGGATCTGAACCCTGGGTCAAGTTTGAGGTTGACCTTGACCTAGGTCAAGGTCGAGGTCAACCCTGACCTAGGTTAGGGTTGAGGTCATCATAGACCTAAAAGGTCGACCCTGACCTTGAAGCCTAAAATCACCAATCTACAGTTCATAATGCAGAAATCAGGCTAAATAGGAGTGGAAAGAGGGACAGAACAGGGGGGAAGCCATGTAAAGATCAGGAGCCCATTTTAGGTGCTTGATATGACCCCAAACCACTTACTCAGAAGGATAAACAAGTCTACAATGGAAGTGCTTCCATTTTCTGACTATACATTTACATTGAACTGTTTTGAAGACCTCTAACAAGGCCACTCCATATAGGGTGATTAAATCCTCTAACAGGGTCACACCTACCAGTGTGTTATTGTAACCTTTAATAGGGTGGGCTCCTAACATGGCTCACTTTAGAAGAGTGAATAACAGTAACTAGTTGCATTTGGTCATTTTTTGCATATTGGGTTTCTACATTAAATCTTGGTGTTATCTGTGTACCTTTTATTTTCTTTATAGTTTGTGTTTCTGCAAGTTAATTACTAAAGGACAATCATAGTTGATATCTTAAAATTTGCTATGTTAACTAAGTAATAGTAAAATATCTATGTTAACTAAGAAACAGTGATAAATTTTTTTAAGACATCTAAAGGACTTGGATTGTAACTGATTCACCCCTCCCCTCTCATTTACTCAACTCATTTCCAAAAAATGGTATCAGAGCATTTGGTGCTTATAGGGAAGGTTTAAATTTTCTAAGATAAAGATCAGAGATCTATTATTGAAGGGAGATCCCAAAGCTTAACAAGGACAACTTCGTTGCATGGCAATAATTGATGAGGCTACATCTATATACTATTGGAGATAGTAGTTTTCAATTATTGGATAATTGGTATGTGGAACAACTGAGATCTTTGACTTTGGATCAGATGGTGTACATGAAGCATCATAACATAATGAAGATTGATATAGCTTATGCACTCAGCTATTTTGAATTTGATGAAGTCAAGGACTTCCCTAGTGTCTTTGATATGTGGAACAAACTGCATGATATTTATACAGGAAATGCCAATGTAAAGAGAGACAAAGAAGAAAGTCTCAGAGGTCATTTTGATCTGATGAAAATGAAAGAAAGAGAAGATATTACAAAATATAGTGAAAGAATCAAGAAAAGTGTAAGTGCAATCAGAGCTACTGGTGGAATAATTGAAGACAAAATAGTAGTCAACAAGGTATTGATAACTTTACTTCCTATCTATACAATTAGAGTTTCAGCTTTTCAAGAGATGAGATGCGGTAATTACATAACACTAGATGGATTGATTGGAAGACTTACAGGTATTGAGTTGGATAACTTTGACAATTATTCTTCTAATCTTAGCAATCTTGAGTCTGCATTCAAAGCTAAATTAAATCTTGGAAAGATGAATTGAAAATAGATGAAGATTTTGATGATGAAGATCTAGAAATCATTGAAACATTACTTGCAAGGATATCTGCAAAAGGAAAAGGACAGTACAAAGGAAGAATACCATTAATTTTATTTTCATGCGATGAGGTTGGTCACATTGCTATAAATTTCCAAACAAAGAAGACAAAGGTGAGAGAAAGTTCAACAAGTATAAAGGCAAAAAGATTTCAAAAGCTACAAAAGCTACAAGGACAAAGGTAAGAAATCTTGTTATATTGCTAAAGATTCTGATAGTGATGAAGATGAAGATGAAGATGTGATGATTTGCATTGCTATTAAGGATGAGTCAGATAGTCAAGATAATGAAAGGACTGCACTATACTCTCATATTAGTAAGAATGACACTAGGATAATTGATAGTGATTGTTCTCACCACATGACTGGTGATAAAACCAAAATTTATCATATTGAGCACTATGACAGTGGGAGTGTCAGTTTTGGAAATGATGAACCCTGCTATGTGAAAGGTTAAGGTTGTATTGCTCTTACTGAAGGAATCAAGTGTGAAAATGCTTATTGGGTTGAAGGACTAAGGTGTAATCTACTAAGTGTGGCATAGCTGAATAATATTGGTTTAAAGGTAGAATTTATGAATGGTAAGGCCAAGATCCTAGATGGTAAAGGAAACCTAGTTAGAACTGGTAGGCAAACAAAAGGTAACCTATTTTATCTTGATCTCAATGAAATTTCATGTTTTATTGCACAATTAGAAGACAACTAGTTATGGCATAAAAGGTTGTGTCATGTGAATTTTGATAACTTGAAAACTATAATAAAGAACAAAATAGTAAGAGGAATTCCTATTTTGAAGAAACCCAAATTAGAAATATGCAAACAGTGTCAAATTGGGAAGATGAGAAAAACAAGTTTCAAGACCAAGAACTACAATATAGTAGAAGTCTTGGAATTAGTACATATTGATTTGTTTGGAACAATTAGAACAACAAGTTAGACAGGTGAGAAGTATTTCATTCTATTTTTTGATGACCATTCTAGAATGATGATTGTCATGTTTCTCAAAGAAACTGGAAAGAAACTTAAATGCCTAAGATTTGATAGAGGAGGTGAATCCATTTCTAACGATTTCAATGAATTTTGCAATGAAAAAGGAATTAAGACACATGTATCTCCCCCAAGTACACCACAACAAAATGGTATAGCAGAAACAAGGAAAAGATCCATCATGGATTGTGCAAGAACCTTGATGATTGAAAAGAATGTTGGTACCAAATACTGGAAGGAAGAAATCAGCACTGCAATTCACACCTTGAACCAAGTTCAACTGAAGAAAGGTATTGATCAGACACCTTTTGAATTATGGCATGGCTATAAACCTAATGTTTGTTATTTCAAAGTATTTGGAAGTAAATGTTACATCTTGAAGGAAGCAATAAATGGAAAATTTGATGTAAAAGGTGATGAAGGTATATTCCTAGGCTACTCTTGCAAAAGAAAAGTATATAAATGTTTGAATCTTACTACTCATAAAGTTATAGAAATTGTGCATGTAAAGATTGATGAGTTTGTAGAGAGAAATGAAGAACAAAGCAGTAAAGAGCTTGAAGACTACAAAAGATTTGTGTATTAAGAACTTGATACTATACCTAAGACACAAGCAATGGTGATTGGACATCAACCATGTCAACCACTGAATTCTTCAGCAGAAACCTTATTGCAACTTGTGCAACCAGTGCTGCTAACTAAAGAAACTGAGTCAAAAATAGAGGGAACCAAGTCTCAGACTGAAGAAACCGAGTCATGGACAAAGGCACCTAAGTCACGGACAGAGGCACCAGAGTCTCAAATAGTGGAACCCAAGTATCAGATAGAAGTATAGGGAAAAATATTTGAGCATGGTGAACATAGTGGTACAAGCCTAGAGTCAAGACGGAAGGATCAATTTTACTAAGCATCCTGCACCTGAACAAATAATTGGAGATTAGATAGAAGGTTTAATGACAAGGAACAAAATTAAAGGTACATGTTTTCTTATTAAAATTGAACCTTGAAGTGTTAAAGATGCATTGAATGATGAAAGCTGGATAGAAGCAATGAATGAAGGTACATGTTTGTTTTTCATATTTTTTGACCTTAAACTTATATTTAACACTTAGTACATCATAGATCCTAATGTAGGTATTTTCTTAGCCAAATGATTTATAACTAATTTTACTTATAATATTTATTTATTATTGATATAAATAATAAGCATCAAAATTTGTTTTCAGTTGACTTTTGAGTTGATAGAGGTATTGAGTATTTACAAACATAATATTGAGACAATTATGAGTTTTTGATTAGGTCTATTCTATGTCAGTATTTCTTCTTGAAATACTTACTTAAGTTCTAAATATCTCTCATCCTCAAGAAGAATGACCTTTCATCCTTCTTAGAGTTTAGACTAATTTCTTTATGTAATGCTATTTCCAAAATCCTATCTCATTCAGATTAGATAAGATGATACCCAAGTCTATGTCACAAGAACAAGGTGGTTCTGTGTATTGAAAGGAGACAACAAAAGAATATTTGATTGTTTGTGAAGTCTTGCACTCTATTAATTCCCATGAACTATAATTTATGATTATGAAATTCCAAATCTGATGAAAATGTATAACACAGTCAATTGGAATTTCTTAGAATACGTCTTGTTGAAGTTTGGTTATTCTAAGAAATAGTGTAAGTGGTGCAGAGCCCACAATAGGGTTCATTTGATGTAATAAGGTTGGATCCTTAGGATCAACCCAATGATGTTTGTTTAGTCCATTTTATAAGGCTAGGGGTCCCAAAGGTGTTTTATATGCCTTGGGTCCCCTTAGACCAATCCGACTTTTGTATTGAGTCTAGGAGTTTCTAGACACTCAACTTGCAAAGTCTGTGACTAAATGTTATTAACACGTTACCGACTGGTTGCAAGTTTGTGTCAACAGTCATAACTATTCAAAACTTGGTTATGATCTATTTAAAGGAATTAGGCCGGTCCACAAAAGAGATAGAACATTTAGTCGATGAAGTCAGAGAGATTGCATGAAGTTGATGTCATTGTATGATTCTTGGTGGATTGAATAAAGACATCATTTAATTTCTTGAGTAATTATTTATTTTCTGTGGTGTACAAGAATGAAATAGAACATGTTTAATTGCATATGCAACTAGTTTGAATTCATTTGGTGATTGTAGGAGGGAGATCCATTCATTTTAATTTTGATTTTTCAGGAAACCCTCAACAGTTCGGTGTGATTCTAAGATGGATCCCTAACTTGACATCTTACCAGTGGGATTCCTAGACCACATGGGAAATGCAAGTTAGGGATGTGTCTTTTATGATTCCTAAGGTTCAAGAATGGAAGTGCTGGTTGGCCATTGTATCCATCAAGCCATGGGCTAAATAAGCCAATGTATATAGCCTAGAATGATGAATATGAGTATACAGTTAAACAAGAAGAACTATTTGACATGGTAAATGGTGGAGATGGGACAAGTTGTAGTCAAAGAACAACTTTGAAGTGTTGGATCGACTCGGTGTACCCATTCCTTTATACTTTCCTTGTTAACCAAGCCTAAGAAGGCCTATTAGGTCTATGAACATAGTGAGGGTTAAGGGGTCCTAGAGTGGAGTTTGGTCCTATAACTTTTGGGTCTTGTGTAAGTCCCTAAAGGGTGGTGAGAACTGTAATTTTCTTGCCAAGAAGAAGAAGAAGAAGAAGAAGAAGAAGAAGAAGAAGGAGGAGGAGGAGGAGGAGGAGGAGAACCTTGGGCAGGAAAAAGTATCAATAGCTTAGAGACCTTTTTCTTGAAGCCCTTGAAAGGGTAGGGAAGAAAGAGAGTACAAACCTACCAATGCTTTAATGAAAGTTTAATCTAGAAGAGTGCATGGATTGGTTGGAAGCACTTGAGAATCACTTTGAGTGTGATGACATTAAGGGAAGTTAGAAAGTGAAGATAGAAAATTCAAGGATGAAGGACCCAGCCCTTAGTTTGTGGAATTTCCTTCAAAACAAAATGATAGGAGGATGGTTTATGGTGGAAGTGAATCCATGTGGGTAGATAAAGATAAGATAAATTTATTAATATCCAAGGGAAGACCAACAAGGGTCTATGGGATAGGAAACAAACAACCAAAAAGAAAGAAACCAACGGACTACCAAAGAGTGGTCGGGGGAATAGCTAAAATAACAAGGAACAAAATAAGAAGAAGTAGAGAACAAAGAACTACCAGGGCAAGGACTACGGGTTCTTCTTGAGAAAAAAGAAATCCAACACTGAAGGATAGTGACCCAGAAGAATAAGGGTATGGAGCCATCACCGTGATCTATTGGTGGTCTATCACTGATGAGTACAAGCACTGTAAGGTCTCACGGATCTGGAGTGACCGATGGTGGAGGCACATGAGGGCCACTTCATACCCCGAGCCGAGGGTGAGAACAAGAAGAAATCTGTAATGAGCTGCTCGATGACCACCTTCTGGGGAAATAGAAGCTGTAGTGTATGGTCACGAAGCTAAACCATCTCCTGTAAATAGAGTGCCAGATATCTCTATTCAGACTAGCAAAAGAAGGAAGTCAAGGAGCTGCAATCTCTGAATAAGCAATAGAATCTCCCTCTGATCTCATAGTATATAGGGCAGCAAAAAATGAAATGTGCCTCGGTCTCAATCTTAGACCATGTGTATAAACTACAAATATGATCCTCTCTGTCAATGTGATGATCAGTCTGTGCTCATAGGCGGTGAGAATCGACTCTGAATGATCCTAGTGCGATCCAAAGAGTATGGCACCAACGCTGTGGTAAATATCTGGGTTGAACGATGATCCCATCCTGGATGTGTAAGAAGTGATCAACATAAAAAGCCATCTTAGACGTAAACCCCCAGTAGGGTTTGTCCAGGTCGAGATGATTTAGTGTCCATAGATTTCAAGTCTGACATGCTCATTCAACTCCTGTCTGGAGGGGAGAAGATGAGCCGGAGCGTCCAAAGAAAACTGAGAGTGGGGTAGGCAATAAATATCAATCCTGATGGAACCCAAAAGGGAAGTGGCCTGAGCATACCAATAATGAGCTCTAGCTAATGTGTCAGATCTAGCCAGCTCAACAAAAGAGAAATAGGCGAGGTAAGAGTATCTACTCTGACCATCTGAAGAGTCTGCGGAGCAATGTAGGCGGTGAAGAAACCAAACCAGGTCAAAGGTGGGTCCCAACCTAAAGGGATGAACCCCGAACTCAGAGAGGGTGATGTTGTGGGAGGTTGTACAATGACATCTGATGATACATTGAAGGAGGAGAGTCTTTATACGCTAAATAGAGTCCCAGTCAAAATCAAGGAGAGATGGTCCCCAAACAACATAGCCATAGAGTAGAGTAGGGCTAATCAGAGAATCCAGGAGGGATAACTTGGATGAGGTGTCCTAAAAGTGATGTCTAAAGCACTATCTCTCAATCAGGGTGAGGGAACCCATCCCTTTGTTAATTGTGGGCTTAATAGCAGGTCTCAAATTGAAGCCAGGACCGAAAAACTTAACGCCAAGGTATGTGTATACAGAGGAAATCTTGATCTCTTGTCCATGGAAGTAGAAGGGTAAATGCAATGTCTTCAAGTAGTTGAAGACCATGACCCGTGTCTTCCCCAGATTAACCACCAGAAGGAAATTGAAGAATTCTTGGTAGAGGAAGATGGCAAGTGTCCTAGGTAAGTGCAGGAAGAGGCAAAGGATGAAGCTATCTCTATCTACATCAATGGAATATGCTACAAGTTTTTTAACAACTTAAAATGGTGGTCCAACTACCTAATTCAATTTTTTTGAGTTCTACTAACAAATTTTTTTTGATGTGTCTAATGTAGGAACATCCTATATGTATTGGTGATCAACATCAACAAAAACATATTACATATTTTCTTTTCGATCATTTTAATTTTATTTTGATGTAGGAATCGACAAAAACATATTACATATTTCCTTTTTGAACATTTCAATTTTATTTTGATTTGACACCTCTTCATGTTTCCAGCTCTAATTCAGCTATTTAGTTGGCAATTTTTGTCAAATGTTGTAATGCGACTACGACAAAATACTTGTCTACAAATTGTGGAATTCGTTTAGCAATACCTCAAAGAGCTGTCATCCCAGAGAATGCAATGATGCACAAATATATTAATAAACCTCCAAGAAAATGGATTTGGCAGGCGTCAAGCCAAAGTCTCCAACCATTGTTGGCATTCTTCTTGACTGTGCTAAATGGGGATTTTGGAACCAAAATGAACATCCATCAAAGTATATAATTGAGGATTCTTGTCTGATGTTGTAAATGTAACTGCCCTGGTACCCATGGATGAAGATTAGACAGCTCACACTGATAGACATCATGAAAAGGCTTTTCAACTTTATGTAAACAATACGAAGGTATGATTCTACAACTTTGGTGTTTTCTAATCTACGAAAATGGATACAACTTAATTATTTAAGGGACTGGCTCAAAAGATATCATTCATCGAATGCAAAGTATGCACAAGGCAATATTGTTGAAAATAAATTTTTAAACCTGGTGTCAAACAGCACTCCGAAGCCTTTGCCAGCACAAGCTTAAAAGGCGGTTGGTTGTAACGCCTTAGAGTGGGTGTTGAGTTCTTCAACAACTAGAGGTATCTTGAGAAATGCCACGGGAGCCTAGGAACGAAAAAAAAGGGAGAATTAAAAGAACGGAAGTGAAGCCACTGCCTTGAAAGCTGAACAGTGCATTAAAATAAAGAAGAAGGGATTCATGAGGGAAATATAATGTGTTGTGCAACAGTTAAACAAGATAGAGTAGAAGTAAGAGTGTGGGAGCTATGGAAAGAAGGTTTTGTGGCTAAAGGGACAGAGAATGAGGCCAATGAGAGGGTCATTTCTTGTAACGGTTTTTAAAAAAAAAAGAGAATGTATGTATTTATTTTCTTGTAAGTTTAATGTAAGAGAAGAGAGTCTTTGCGATAGTGTTTTGTATTTTGAAATTTGCATCTGTAGTCAGAGGGGAGTATCCTGTCTTCTGTCAATATTTAATGTAATGTAAAAAATTAGTAATTAGTTCTATAAAATAGACAAATTCGTAATTGGTTCTATAAAAAAAATTACTGCTATTGATAGTTTGTAACCGTGATAGTTTTCCAACCATTTTTATTATATAATTATTTTTAAACTTGATGATAATATAACTCATTACATCTTAATCTATGGGAAATAGGTTTGCATATTTACTTCTTTATTTGCTTACGATGCAAGGACATGAGAGAATGGCACAGATTATTTTATTGGTAGAAACTCTTTAAAAAAAAATTATTCTTCTATTCAACAATGAGAAACATTAGTGATAGTTCTATTTTATGATATAGATAAGTGGATACATAAAAGATATTTCGTAATATAGGTTTGTTTCTTTATATAGTAGCACAAATAGTAATCAGTCAGAAATGTAGCATCGCAAGAAAAACTCAAATTACACATAGCTTCCTCATTTGTGGCTGTGAAAATGATTATATCAATATCGAATTCAACCATGAATAGTATATTAACACAATATAGTGTATTAACACCAATAGTCTATTAACACAAAAAAAATTCTAGCCTATTTTCATCAAGAGATGACGACCTACTCGTCGAACATCAAGTGCATCAAAATAATACATCAAGTTCAATTACCTCAATATAATTTCACGCAATTAATCATGCATCATTACCCATGTGCTGGTAATACTATACTGGGGTCATAAAATGTACCCTTCTCATAGAATCCTTCATCTCAAGAATATACATGCACTACTCCTCATAGTATCGAAAAATCACATCAAGCATATTCATCAATGCTAATTATTTATTGCATTGCATATCTAATATTCATAACTATGTTCATGGTAATGTACTTTGAACTTTTCACATGTGATAAAAAAAACATATTTCAAGGAAGGTAGGAATGAGAATGGTATGTTCTTTGCAATCTACTTCCTTATACATTGTATCAATGCTCCACATTGAACATGATAAAGAACATCACTTCACATCACAAGGCTAGCAACATAAAATATACATCCTAGCCACCCAACTATCATAAGAAATCTCAAATCCAATGTTCACAAATTTCAACTCAAAATCACAAAGATGAGCAAAATCAAAAGAAATAAATGTGAACAAGAACCATATTTGATAAATACACAAAATTTGGTGGCTAGATAGTATCAAGGAAACTTAAAAATTAGCCCTTCATTACTTTCAAGTTCATCAAGGCTGAAAATAACATAACCAATTGAAAATCAAAACACATATACAGAGTGACTAACACTAGACACAAGGAGGGAGTATACGTTACATGACACCTTGTGTCCAAGGTGCGCTTAAGAACATGACCAAACACTCAAAAAACATATGTGTCAAAGATTACATCACTATATAGAATCACATGTCATTGGTTTATGCAACATAACATTGATAATTATCTCTATTTTTTTTTTTATATCTTTGCAACATGCAATTACTTCTGCAAAATTTCATGGTTTTTTTTTTTTTTTTTTTACATGACATGTTAGGTTCTTTTCCCAAGACTCTCCTGAAGATCTAGTTCCATAATATTTTTCTCAAATGACCAATCTCATCATTTCATTTTCTTTCCCTTGCATCACACATGAAAAATGTATCATTGCACAATATCGTACATAGAGATATAATTTTCATTCATCCTAGCCTCAACCTTTGGTATGTATATTCATATCCTTAGTGTAAAAGTCGATCATCAATTAACTACATCAATAATTCATGGAGATTTATTGCCTCTCTTGCTTCACATATGCAGAGAAATAGACATTTAACCTTAAGTGCATTACTCACACCATAGTTCCAATTTGAGCAAACATTATTACACCAATCAAAAGTATACCATTTTCAAGCACTTCATAAATATTTCTATATTTATAGATTAGTGAGAAAGCAAGGACAACCAAGAATCCTCACACACACACAAGAGGTAATGTCCTGAAAGTGATCATTTTCACTTGTATAACTCAACACAAGAGTCATCCTTTCCCTTTTGTCAGGAGAACCATAACTAGGAGTCTCAATGATCAATACATAGGACTATCACTTATGTACACAGTCTGAGCATTAGTTGACTCACACAGATTGTGCGACTAAGGGTCACAACTAAGAATAGCGAACTCAAGGCCCTAGAGTGGAACCCAGGGCTCTGATACCATATGTAAGGATTGCATCCTCGAAAGAAATGCCACATCAACAATATCGATAAGACAAGGGAGGTCGGTCAACTAAGTCAAATGTTGAATGTACAAGTCGACAAAGAAACAAATAATTTCCCTTAAATTCAAAGAAAGAAAAACAAGGTTTGACCAAAATTGTCGAATAGATTATGCGACACAAGAGTCCATAATAAAGAAGAGTGTCAACCAACTGTCGAAACACCCCAATACATTAGATGTCATAATACATTAAAGACATAACAAAATTTGACCAACTTGTCGAATTAACAAGTGCAAAAGAGAAACTTTGACCAAAATGTCAAAGTGCAACAAACATAAGATCATAAGTCATCAACAGACTATCATAAGAGTGCAATATAAATACAATAGACCAATGGTCGCTACAAAGATCCAACGTGATATACATGATGCCCTTCTTGATAGGACCTCCAAAGGTTTGTTACACACAAAACCTGAGGACAACAATATTGTAAGAGTGCATTTTATTGCTTCCCGAAGAAAGAGATAATCTCATATTACTTAAGATAACCAATTTTCCTGTTGACGAAGAATCCATGTCAACAAATTTGAGGAGAGAAAGTGAAAGCCGAAGACAACCCAGTGGTCGACTTTGAGGGCCGCATAGACCATCTAAATAAAATACATTGAAGAGCGAAACTATTTAAACTTTCCTAAAATCAGTAAATAGTCCTTACGAAAACCTATAATTTAACTGCCTGCGTTTAAAAAAAAATTTACTCCCTTTCTCTACAAAAACTTGTTGACATTTAAAATCAAGCATTCCACATCGTTGATTCGTCGTCAACAAGACAATTGGTCATCGTAAGTACTACGAGATATCTATTTTGTTGGGGAAGAAGAAATATAAAGCGAAGGTTCTAATCAAATGTTAAGCGTCTCGCTTCCTTCTAGAACGTAGAAATGACTAATCAGCAGTCATCAACTTCATTGCCAGGAGTACTGACCGATACGCCACGTTAGACTAATTTAATATTAAATATGAATGTAATGGCCCCTTTTAAGATTCCGTATAAGTTAAATGTTTATTTTCCATTCGCACAAGAGACCAATTGAGATGGCTAATCTTCATAGAGTTCAGTTAGCTCGATAATTTATCGTTTCTATTACTTCGTCGTCTTCTTTCTTTCATAGGATGGATGGAATAGTCATTAGCTTGCACTTCCCTCCCAAGACTAATATCAATATCGATGAGTCGGCAGATACTTTACTTGGTAAGGATCGGATAGAGCTTACTGTAAACCATTGGATAATTCTTCTAAAGGTTTGGCGAATTTTTCTACCTATTTTCAATTTGCCATTTCTAAGAACAATGATTACAAGTTAGATGGGGATGAACTCACATTTTTTCTGGCGCCTTCTGGATTGCAATCTTTGGATAACCCTTCTGGAGAATGGCCTGGCCTGTTTAGAGCTGCAACAGATGGAAATGTATCGAATCAAATAGTTTATGTGGAGTTGGATACATTCAAGAATCTTCCTTACGAACCGGATGATAACCATGTGTGAATCGACGTCGACATCAGGAAATCTAAGAAAATTGCTTCAGTAAATGATCTTTACAAGAACAAATCTCTCAACAGCTGTAGGTACAATCGGGTATATAGTGCCCGAATTTGTAGCAACGGGAAAGGCCACCCGAGAGATGGACGTGTTTATCTTTGGAGCCCTGACTCTTGAAATTGCGTGTGGAAGGCGACCGGCAGACTGGAGCTTGAATGATCACAATTGCAGAGTAGTGGAATTGGTTTTGGCACTTGTATGCACAGGACAGGATTCTCGATGCAGCAGATGAGAAACTGTGTGGAAATTCCATTGCTTAGGAAATGGAGTGGCTTTTGAAAGTGGTATTGTTGTGCTCTCATCCCAATCCAAATGTCAGACCGAGTATGGAAAAAGTGGTGGATGTATTGAAAAAAGGAGTTGAGTAGCCTCGTGTCACTCTAACGTTGGCTCTGGCTGTTTACAGTGATCGTGTTACTCCTGGTAGCCTGTTGACATCCATACCAAGTGAATGCAAGTCTACACTCGCCTCCGTTTAATGCCTCTTTTCATTTGGCTAGAACTTAGTTCAATTCTATTTAGCAAAATTAGGTTCGTTACTCACGTTATTAGATTTTTAATTTATAAATTGCAATTTTTTTGGAAATTTAAATGTGAGATAGACAAGTGTAGGATTATGTATTTTAGATGTATATTTGACCAAAAAAATTTTATAAAATGTACTTTTAAATTACGTGTTGCTCTATTTTATTTTTTTTTATATAGAATGTCATTTGATTTTTTTTTTTTAAATTTTTTTTTTTAATGTTTAATAGACGAAAGTATTGTCAATAATAATAGTCAAATGGTTAATGAATATTGATTTTACTTATTACATACATAGACTTCTTACAGTGGAAGCAAATTTCATTGTAAACATTTAAATTTTTTAAAAAAAATTGACGGTCATTTAAGTGTCATATAAGATGAGTTGGAAGAGCAGCCAACTTCTAATATTCTGAAAAAAACACAACAAGAAATATGCTCATAATGAGAGTAACTGATGAAATATGGTGACAACATGAGTGTGTACATAACAAAAACCTTTTCATGCCTTGATAGTTTTTAAAAAATGGGAGAGGAAACGGTCGTGGGTGTTTTATAATCAGCAGAGGTATCGACAGAGAGAATTCCTTCTTACGCTTGGAGATGAACATATCGTTGAATACATTGTCGAGGTTAATTACAATTGAAATCTTCTGATATGAGAATATGCATGTAGGATACCTCCACCACTACAAAAAACCACATAAGATTGCCCTGATGACATAAAATCTTTTGACCTTGTTTCTTAATACTTTTTTTTATTTAGGGTTTATGTTCATTCTTTATTTTGTTGAATTATTGTGGTGATTTTTATTTTGAAAAATATAAATAATAACATTGATGACCATTTCAATCTACACGGCAGCCATTTTTTTTCATCTATGCATTGTTTCTATTCAGTATAATATTGGTTGGCGACAATGCCCTGAAAAATATAATGGCGAAATATTTGATGTGATTTATTTAGAAAAAAATTAATAATTTACAATTATATTTGATCAAACATACAAATTTATTTTGGGCAGGTGTCTGCATTTAAGGAGAGAAATCTCAACATTTTCATCAGATTTCATCTACCCATTATTCCTTAAATGCTTGAGTGTTTTCATACAATGTACATTTGCTGAAAATTAAGATTTTTTTTTGTTTTCAGAATCTGAGGCCATTGTTTACTTCTATCTTATATTTCAACTGTTAAAAAAGTGCATTAGTTGAACTTGATGAAGCATTTATACAGATGACGAGAATTTATTTATTTTTTTTTAAATTTTATTTGTGGTTTTTAATATTTTGTAATTTAATGGAAGGGTTGCGGCTATACTATTCCCCTACATTAGGAAAACTATTGTTATTTAAACTAAACTTTGAATTTTTTGACTAATAAAAGTTTATGAATTTGAACACAAAAATAGTTACAGAATAAATCTTTATCCTCTATTTCAAATCATGTTTGCAGAGAAAAGTGATGAAATAAATATGCATTGGAGTTATAACTGAAATGCAATAAACTTGTTTAGTTGTTACATTTGAAAATGAATGGCGGTCAGATTTAAAAAAGGAAAGGAAGAGTCGTGATTAGTGCATGGAAGTGGCAGTTATGCATGCATTGATAAATATTTTCTAAAAAAACAATTATAAACAAATTAAAATGTTTACATGCACACCACAAATCATGTAGTGTTCGATTAATTTCATCAACAATAACATATCTACAATAGGCCTACCACTAGTTTACTATGTTAATGAATGTATTACAAAAATTGAATTTGTAATATATACATTGGCACATTACATTACTTACCTAAGATTGACACATTACCTTTATAAAGCTTGATTAGAAATTTATATAAAAGATTTTTTTATTCTTATTAAAAACTTTAAAATGAAAAAAAGTTGCATATTTGGTAAAAGTAAAAATAAAACCAAGACCAACACATTAAAATACTCTAACTTATTAGAAACTGATTAAAATGAATTTTTGATTTTTATAAATATAATATAAAATTTAAAAAAGTTAAACATTTGATAAAAAGTAGTAAAAAAATCATTAAAAGATTTTATTTTAAATTTGAAGTTTTTAAAATTATTAAAATTATATATATGTGTACACACACACACACACATATATATATATTTGCATGGTTCTCTTTAAGTCTACTTTTTAAAATAGATATCTCTTAGCTCATTTTACTATATTTTATTAAATATAGACATACTAGTTTTAACATTTTTCTAAATATATATAAATTTTAAGAATTTTTTTTGTATGTAGTATTATTTTTCATAAATTGACACTTGAAAAATGAGATTTATTATTATTATTAGGGTATCTAACTTTTCATTTTGATTTATCTTGCAAAAAGATAACTTAGAGATCTTTACAACTCATAGTAATGAGTACATATTTTAATAAAGAAATGTACAAATAGGAATGTCTTAGTCTAATGCTTATAATCATATGAAGATGCAATGATTGACATAGGTGAAACACCCGCCATTGAGCAGCCAATCAAAAGAGATGAAAAACAACAAACAATAGAGAAAGCAGGTGATTATATAATTCATATACATTGAGCATTTAGGTGATGATTTGTGCAATATTCACACAACTCACAATCTATTTTCATTCAAAATGTTTGTTAGTAGGGATCACACAAATATTCAGTTATGTTTGTGCATTACCGTGTTTGTGCAACAAATATCTCCGATCACGCAAGGAGATAGATGAGATAACCAAAGGAGATGAAAAAGGTGCCGGTCTCGACTCTTATAGGCTGGGTGTATAATATTGATTTTGTTTTCTAAGAGTATCCAATTCCACATCACTTTTAATTTGCTTTATGAAACATATGTGAAATGTATTTAAATTTATATCTCCATAATCATGCCTTATTGCGACTGTTAAAAGTCTCTGTTGCAGATGGTCAACAACAGCGAGAAGGCATCAAAGGCAAGCGAAGTCATAAGGACGATCTCTCCTCAGTAATTAGTGCAATGCTCACCCCCAAGTACACCCCAGGAGAACGGAGTGCTTTTCGCTTTCTTGATACAAAGTACACAGGCCATAGAAAACTTCCCCGAGAGTGGAAATGCTTGAAGGCATACCATCGCTTAGCATGAAATATTGTGTATCTAACCTTTCACCAAGAAGATGTGAACCCAGTGGAAGGATGGCAGGTTCAACTTATTGCATGGATTCTCGTATGCTGGGTATGGAGGCACCTCATTACAATTCTTATAAAAGTAAGATACCATCACAGTGTTTTTTCAGTCCTACCTCAACGGTGTTCGGTTCGATGGACAGCAGTAGTTAATTAATTTCCTTAGGCACAAAATGTTCCTTGTTATAACAAAAAATAAAAAAAACTTTGTGTGCTGTGATGCAGAAATGGAAGAAGCTTGTGGTTTTAATAAAATGGAAAGGTGAAGAGGGGCCTTCTCTGAGAGAGATTGTTCACCATTATATCAATGAGAAGTGGCCAGCTTACAAGAAGAGCGCCATAAAAAAGGAGAATGACTCCATAAGTAACATGGATGACGCCATTGACAGTAGCAGCACTGAAGAAGTGGCAACTTCCAAGACAAAATGGACACGGAGGGAGATGATTATCTAAGAAATGATTTGAAAGAACATGACAGCAATGACGACGTATGCCTGGAACATGACGACAGTCGTGATGTGTTCCCTGTGTTTTCAACTGAATTTTTAATAGTTCGCCTGAATGTACCTGCTCTACCCAGATCTAATTTGACAACTATGTAACCTATTTCTACACAGAAATATAGGGAACAGTGTTGATAAATTCATTTACCTTGGTCAACCCCCTATTTAGATATCAATCTTAAAAAGAAATGAGATAAAGGAAAGCATGTTGTCATGTAGCAAAGGCCAGATCTAGATAATGAAGTATATCATACTTTAGAAATGCAAGTACCTTTTCTAATACATGTCCAAATTTATTTATGCAATAGCTTTAACTAAACACAAAAATCTAAAATGAAATCATGAAAGAAAAAATCTCATCTAGTAGATGTTGTAATTTGCCATAATGTTTAATTGAAGAGAAATAAGCAGAAGACTTAAATGGATGTGAATGAATGAGGATCTCCTTCCTTGATAGAAAACTCATTTTCTTTGCCTTCAATTGGGGAAACAAGCTATATCTATGGAAGAAAATACCTTGATTTTTCTTGGAAAGAATGATGACATGGATGCTTGAACTTGATGGCTCTTGATTTTCTTGATTTGCCTTCTTGCACTTGATAGCTTGATTGACAATAATTGTTGCACTTATAAAATCTTGATCACAAATGCTAATAATCGATAGTATATCCTACATTGAGGAGAGATGGGGGTTTATATACATCTCACATCATTTTGAGGGTTTAGAATTAAGCAGACCGACTACCTAGGAGAATAAGCCCATATTTTATATGGGTTCCACAGTTATAGTGTATGTGTGGTGTTTTCAATTATGGCTCATTCTGGGGTTGGAGAAAATCACAAAGGCCAAAATAAAAAAATATAGGTTCTAGGTGAGGAAATGAATTACAAGATTAGAGGAAAAAGAGAGAAACACACCTAGAAATAAGGGCCATCCTCAAGTTTAAGCAAGATTGAAATGAATGGAGGACTCATTTTTGAATTTAGGTATCCTTTTAGTACCATATGCGATCCTACAATTGAAAATACTCTAAAGTAGGCACCAAATAATCTTTAAATGGTAAAAAAATTAGGTTTTTACAATTTAGGATGGTACATTTAGCCCCCACTTTAGCGGGAGTCTGAGACACGCTCATGCTCACGATAAAGGAAGAATGAGAGAAAGAGAACAAGAGATGATCATGAGTGAATTGCAAAGAGCTAATACATCACTAAGTTTAAGAGCGCAAGCCCCTAAACAAAGGATCTCACCTCAAACATCCATGCACAAGGGCATAGAAAGATAAAAGAAAAACCAAACCGCAAAAATAAAAAAGGTTAGTACTCAACTAGTAGAAGTGACTTCAATCACAAATGTCCCATCCTCTAAGGTCATGTTTTGAAAGTTGTTGCAAGAGCATAAGTGATCACATTGAAAAGGAAAGATTATTGATAAAGATGATACAAAGCTCCATGATCTAACCCACTAGCATAGTTATGAGAGCATGGAAAGAAGAGATAGAGACTATAAATCCAATAGGCTAGCAAGTTGTGTTATGCTAGGTGATCCATGGAAGAAAAATAAGAAGAAGAGGAGGAGATTAGAAAGGATATCAAGTTGTGTTATGCTAGTTCCACTCATCCCAAAAAGAGAGGAAGGAGAACTGGTGGCCTAGCAAGGTGCATTATGCTAGTCAATTCTAGCTTGAAAATTCATGGACAAGAGCGGGTTTGAAATTTTGCATTCAAGGGAAGCTTAAAAAGTTTTTGCACATTGGGGCAGGTTAGGGGATGAATCTTATGGAAATCATTGTTTCTATGTGGATCCATAAAAAAAGAACAGTCCTAAGGAAAAAATTATCTCCAAAGGGATCAATAAACAAGATCTGTCCTAAGGAAAGAATTGTCTATGTAGGGATCCAAAAATAAAAGTGATTGGTCCTAAGAAAAGCATTGTCTCCTTAGGGATCCATAAATAAAAAAGGTTACATAATATACAAGGGAGGCCATACGTATGCCCCCCTCCTTATGATTACAACATGGGTGACATTGTAAGGAAAAGAGAACAAAGATACCTACTTCCAACAATAAGAAGGTATCCTTAAAAACAACAATGCACTATACCCATAGAAAAGAGTGAAAACTCAAGTATAAGATAAGTGGATAAATAATCATGAAAGGTTATGTGCAAGTGGGCAGAGACCCTTGAAAGGAAGAGATCTTTTTTGCAAGACATCTATCTTCAGGATGAGTTCTTTAAAAAAGACAAAGAAGGTTAGTTAACAAGAATATACCTTCTTAGACTCCTATTAGTAGGTGAAAAAGGGATTCTTGATGAAGGATGACAGACTTAAGACCCAAAGTAAGGGAATATGTTTATAATTAACAAAGTTTTACAAA
>MU225894.1:2108099-2120330 GCA_018584345.1 Thuja plicata
TTCGGATGTGTTTACAAAGGCATTTTGCCAGACACAAACGAAGCTGTGGCAATTAAGAGAATATCTCCTTCCTCCAAGAAGGGGAAACGTGAGTACAAAACAGAAATTAGCATAAACAGTAAGCTTACTCACCATAATCTTGTGAAGTTCCTAGGATGGTGCCATCAAAAGGGCGATTTGCTTCTGGTTTACGAGTTACTCCCAAACGGAAGTCTGGACAAATATATTTTTGAAAATCCGGAAGCTCCGCTGGAATGGGATAGAAGATATAGCATAGCTTGTGATGTAGCCTCTGCCCTAGTTTATCTTCATGAGGATCGACATGAGAGGATTTTGCACAGAGACATCAAAGCGAGTAATGTGATGTTGGATTCAAACTTCAAAGCAAAGCTCGGTGATTTTGGCCTCGCTAGAATGGTGGAACTGTTAAGCTTTGGCATGTTTGTCATTGATGTCAAAAATGAGTTTTAGATGGACATGAGTTTGTATGAGTTCATATGTTAAAAAGTATTTGTTCATGGAAGAAGATAAGTTTGGTTCAATATAAGGACATGTTTGAGATTTCATAATGACTTTAAAATGTTTTTATTAAAGCCTAAATGTAGCCAAATCAACTGAAGTTTGAATTCAGGGACATGCAATTTTAGTTTCTACTTCCTGTCATTCTGGCAACAGGAACTTGTATAGGACTGAACTGCTCATGACAGGTCTGCGACAGGAACAAAAGAATGAGATGACAGAAACAACAACAGAAATAAATTAGAAATTAAATGAGTTTTTGAAAACTAATTTTCTAATTAACTTATTGATTCTAAAGAAGGAGAAATAAACTATATGGTTGTGGCTCTTTCAAATCTAATGCATGAGTTAACTATTATTAAATGTGAATCAGTTTCTACATGCTGAAAAAAGATTATTAATTTGAATTGGATTGGATAATGTTTATGGAAATAAACATTTAAAGATATTGATATCTAGCAAAAAGATTAATTACAGATATGAATCAATTTAAGATGGGTGAAATGTTTGATTGGAGACAATAGTATAAAGAATTGATTCTAAACAAGCTTGATTGCATATGAATTGGTTTAGAACCGATCCATTAAGAACGCTTATTAAAAGTCTGATTTGGTTCGTTCTTAATAAATAATACATTTGTTAAATTGGGGGACTTATATGTAAGACAACTTGTTTGAAGATGATATTCTTTATGGTTAGGTTTTGTTAAGAGTGTAGATTTGTTTAAAATACAAACAACCGACTTTATGAATAGTGTTTATCGCACCTCAACCAACTTTTAGCAGCATTGGTAGTTATTGGTGTTAATTTGAATATTATTTTCAGATTGGTTAATGAATGAAGCAGAATATGAATATGTTTTTGACCGGAAATTATAGATGATATTGGCTCAGAAATTAGTTTTAAAAACTGATTTGAATCAGTTTCCTCATAACCAACTTGGAACAAAACTATCGAATTTCAGATATAAATCTGTGTCAACAAAATGAAAGAAGGGAGTGTGGAGAATGTGTATTTTTTTTTTCATAGTATTTATAGTATATATAAGGATATTGTAGATATCTCTTTCTAAATTAGAGCTAGACGAAGTATGCGTAAATGTTTTTAACACTTGGGTGATGATTTCAAGATGCTGGTTTGATTCAGAAAATACAGATTGAAGAGGTTTGATTGCAGATGTGGAGGTATACTTGGTTTATGTTTGCAGAATTATATGGATTACATTTGATCTTCATGACAGTGAATTGAAATTTCAAATTGAATTGATTGTATTGTTTAGTTCAACTTGAATCAATGTTTAACACAAGTATGGCCATTTTTGTTTTTTGCGAGTTAACAAATTGAAGTTGTAACCACAATATTCAGTTTTTGAAAATTTATTTGGAGTTGGTTGGACAAAGAGGTTCGTGACAGAAAGTCAGGCAGATTTTAGTTGCAGGTTTCTATTTTTTTTGTGGTGATGGAAAATACAAATATGAGAAAAGTTTAATAATGTAGATTTGATAAGTGCAGATTTATATAAATACAATTTTGAATTTGAATATATGAAAAGTGTTTGTAGATCTGACAGTGACAGGAAGTTTACAGATTGGTTTATGAATGAAATGCATATTTGAATTTGATGGTGTTTGCAAGTTTGTGAAAGCAAATAGAGAACATAAGAGTGCGTATGCAGGTATATATGTGAGAAGGTAAATGAGCATGGTTGTTGTTGTTTTATACCAAAATGGAGATTTATTTTTTTGACAGAAATGAATGCATATTTTGAAAGTGCTTAATTTTATTATTGCAGACTGTTCCTGTCTTTCTAGTGACATAAAGTAACTAGTGACATAATATTTGCTGATCAGTTCTGAAATACAAAATTGGAATTGGTTAATTGATTCATATTATTTTGTATCAACAAGTACTAATGATTGTTTTGTAGATATTGTGAAAAGGGATTTATACATTTGGCATGAAAAGGTAAAAGAAGTGATTGATTTTGAAAAGAAGATTGCAATCTATATCAAATATAATTTATGGAAAAGGAGCAACCCTCTAAATTTTATTTTTCAAATATGTATAAGGGAAGTGGGTGCTTCTATTTATTGGGAAGTGGGTGCTTCTTGCTATTGTGAAGTGGGTGCTTCAGGAGATAGGAGATAGGGATGGGTGTTTCTTGGAGTTGTAGCTCCTAAATGAAAAAGGGTGTTGGTGCTTCCCAAATTTCTAGTTCTAAAATTGATTGCCTCAAAGGTATAATAAAAGGATTGAGAAAGTGGTTTTTGACCCTGAGAGGTTTTCCACTATAAATATGTTGTTCATGATTTGATTGTGTACATTTGTTTTATTATTTATTTACCTTGCATTTAAAGCACACATGACTCATGATGTTAAAGTAATTAAAGCACATACATTATTAATTTAAAGTTGAAAAGGAAAAAGTTTTATAGATCACTGACTCACCCCCCCCCCTCTCAGTGATCCTAGTATTCCAACAAGTGGTATCAGAGCAAGGTTCCCTGTGTCAGGTCTAACAGAGTAGATGTTGATAATCTTACGAATAATCTTGATACTAAAGATTGTGTTGCATATATGTTTGAGATGTTGATAATCTTACGAATAATCTTGATACTAAAGATTGTGTTGCATATATGTTTGATGCCTTTGTCGATCATTCATTATTTAAATCTTCAAATGGATGATAAGTCAAAGATTATTAAGGAACTTGAAGTTAACTTGAATAGCAAGGATGAAATGCGCAATAAACTAGAATATGAGATTATATCTTTGAAAGAAAATTCAGATAATGATGATTCTCTATTGAAAGAGCAAGTTCTTAAGGAAAAAATGATTGTAAATTTGAAAACTGAAGCAGATTTGGTAAGATCTAATTTGGAGGTTAAAATGATTGAATGCTTAAAACTTGAAGGTGAAGTAATTGCATTAAGGAAAGAATTTGAGAGTGTCAAGGATCAATCAAAGATAAAACAAAATTTTGATCATAGTACTAACATGTTGAATGAGATGTTGGATAGGAAAATAAATTCTAAGGATCCTATCGGATTATGATACGAGATTGGGCATAGTTCTTCAGAAGTAACTAAACATGACATAGTGATTGCTACTACCGATGGAAAGAAGTTTAGATTCAGACAAGCACCATGAAAGAATATTGATTTGGATCACCATATTGTTGCACTTAAAGAAAAGATGAAGTCACTGTTGATGACAATTATTCAATTGTGTATTATCATTGATGTTTACACAATTATAGTGATGTTTACACAAATGTCTAATCCTATCCAAGCATAGTCAGTGTTTGCCAAGCTCTCTTGGGCATTGAAGAGGACCAAATTGATTTCTAGTTCTAACCGAGTTCACTTGGGCATTATAGTTTTTGTCAGGCATTGAATGATTTCAGTATTGACCGAGTTATGCTTTTAGTGACCGTCGACTAACAAAAAATTATATTTTACAGATAATTGATTGTATGAAGCCAAAAAACTTAGGTTTTATTGATTATTTGGAAGGCTATTAAGGTCGACTTGAAAATGCTTATCATATTTATATAAGGTCAATTTTGGATCAAATTGTGTGTAAGAAGAGTAAGGTACGTGTCTTGCGATATGAAGAGTGAAGGCAAAATCAGATGGGATTATGATTAAGGAAAAAACATACAGAGCTGCAACATAATATCTAATCAGTGGGGATCATGTAATCAAAGCTAGAGCATAGATCTAAATCAGCAAAGATAGTTGCTTATCAAAATAGGTTAATCCATTGTTACTCTCTAACAATTGTAACATTGATCAAAATCTCTTAACAGAGTAGACTTAATAGTCTTTTTTAAATCCTCTCACAAGGTGACATTTCTACATTTAATTATTTTGAAGACCTCTAACAAGGTCACTCCATATAGGGTGATTAAATCCTCTAACAAGGTCACACATAGTAGTGTGTTATTGTAACCTTTAACAGGGTTGGCTCCTAACATGGCTCACTTTAGAAGAGTGAAAAACAATGACTAGTTGTAATTGGTGGTTTTTCCCATATTGGGTTTCCACGTTAAATCTTGGTGGTATCTGTGTACTTGTTATTTTCTTTATGGTTTGTGTTTCTACAAGTTAATTACTAAAGGATAATCACAGTTAATATTTGAAGATTTTCTATGTCAACTGAGTAACAGTAGAATATATGTGTTCACCGAGCAATAATGATAAATTTATTTAAGACATCTAAGGGACTTGGATTTAGGTTTGTGGTAACTGATTCACCCATCTCCTCTCAGTTACTCAACTCATTTCCAACAATTGGCATCAGAGTGTTTGGTGCTTACATGGAAGGTTTAAATGCTTAAGCTAAAGATCAGAGATGTCTTATAGAAGGGATATCCCCAATCTTAAAAAGGACAACTTCTCTACATGGCAATATTTGATGATGCTACATCTATCTACTATTGGAGATAGCGGTTTGCAATTCTTGGATGATAGGTATGTGGAACCACCGAAACCTTTGACTGTCGATCAGATGGTGGACATGAAGAATCATAAATATAATGATGATTTATATAGCCTCTGCACTTAGTTATTCCAAATTTGATGAAGTTAAGGACTACCCTATTGCCTTTAATATGTGGAACAAACTGCATGATATTTATGGAGGAGATGCCAATGTAAAGAGAGCCAAAGCAAAAAGTATCAGAGGTTAGTTTGATCTAATGAAAATGAAAGAAGGAGAAGATATTACAAAATACAGTGAAAGAGTCAAGAAAAGTGTACGTGCAATCAGAGCTACTAGTGCAACAATTGAAGACAAAATAGTAGTCAGCAAGGTATTGAGAACTTTATTTCCTATCTATACAATTAGCTTTTCAGCTATTCAAGAGATGAGATGTAGTAATGACATAAATCTAGATGGATTGGTTGGAAGACTTATAAATTTTGAGTTCGACAACTTTGACAATTATTCTCCTAATCCTAGCAATCTTGAATCTGCATTCAAAGATAAATTAAGTCTTAGAAAGATGAAAGGAAAATAGATTGACAGTGACAAAGATTCTGATGATGAAGATCTAGAAATCATTGAAGCACTAATACTTGCAAGGAGAGCTGCAAAAGGAAAAGGATAGTACAAAGGAAGAATACCATTAATTTTCTTTTCGTGTGATTTTGTTGGTCACATTGCTGCTAAATGTCCAAACAAAGAAGAAAAAGGTGAGAGAAAGTTCAACAAGTACAAAGGCAAGAAAGACTTCAAAATCTCCAAGGACAAAGGGAAGAAATCTTGTTATATTGCTAAAGATTCTGATAGTGATGAAGATGAAGATGAAATGATTTACATTTTTATTAAGGATGAGTCAGATAGTGAAGATAATGAAAAGAATGCACTATAATGTCATATTAGTAAGAATGACACTTGGATAATTCATAGTGATTGTTATCACCACATGATTGTGTGATAAAACCAAATTTGATCATCTTGAGCACTATGACGGGTGGAGGGTCAATTTTGGGAATGATGAACCCTACTATGTGAAAGGTAAAGGTTGTATTGCTCTTACTGAAGGAATCAAGTGTGAAAATGCTTATTGGGTTCAAGGACAAAGGCATAATCTACTAAGTGTGACATAGTTGAATAATATTGGTTTCAAGGTAGAATTTATGAATGGTAAGGCCAAGCTCTTGGATGGTAAAGGAAACCTAGTTGGAACTAGAAGACAAAAAAAAAGGTAACCTATTTTATCTTGATCTCAATGAAAGTTCATGTTTTATTGCACAAGTAGAAGAAAGCTAGTTATGGTATAAAAGGTTGTGTCATGTGAATTTTGATAACCTGATCAATATAAGAAAGATTAAAAGAGAAAGATGAATTCCTATTTTGAAGAAACCTCAATTAGAAATATGCAAACAATGTCAAATTGGGAAGATGGGAAAAACAAGTTTTAAGAGCAATAACTACAATATAGAAGGAGTCTTGGAATTAGTACATACTGGTTTGTGTGGACCAATTGGAAAAACAAGTTACAGAGGTGAGAAGTATTTCATTCTATTTGTTGATGACCATTCGAGAATGATGACTGTCATATTTCTCAACAAAAAATGAGAATCTTTTTCAGAAGTTCAAATGGTACCTAGCCAGAGTTGAAAAAGAAATAGGAAAGAAAATTAAATGCCTAAGATTTGACAGAGGAGGTGAATTCATTTCTAATGAGTTCAATGAATTCTACTGTGAAAGAGGAATCAAGAGAAAAGTATTTGCCCCAAGAAAACCACAACAAAATGGTATAGGCGAAAGAAAAAATAGATCCATCATGGATTGTGCAAGAACCTTGATGATTGAAAACAATGTTGCTACCAAATACTTGAAGGAAGCAATCAGCACTGCAATTCACACCTTGAACCAGGTTTAACTAAAGAAAGGTATTGATCATACACCTTTTGAATTATGGTATTGATACAAACCTAATGTTTATTATTTCAAAGTATTTGGAAGTAAATGTTACATCTGGAAGGAAGCATGAAATGGAAAATTTGATGTAAAAGGTGATGAAGGTATATTCCTAGGCTACACCTAAAAAAGAAAAGCATATAAATGTTTGAATGTTACTACTCATGAAGTTATAGAAAGTATGCATGTAAATATTGATGAGTTTGCAAAGAGAAATGAAGAATAGAGCAGTAAAGATCCTGAAGACTACATAAAATTTGTGTATTATGAGCCTGATCCTATACCTAAGACACATGCAATGGTGATTGGACATCAACCATGTCAACCACTAAATTCTTCAGCACAAACCTTGTTGCAACATTTGCAACAAGTGCTTCTAACTGAAGAAACCAAGTCACAAACAAAGGGAACCGAGTCTCATACTGAAGAAACTGAGTCACAGACAGAGGCACCTGAGTCTCAGACAGTGGAACCTGAGTATCAGATAGAAGAACATGAAAAAATATTTGAGTATGGTGAACATAGTGGACCAAGCCTAGAATCAAGAAGGAAGGATCTTGTGCTTACAAAATATGTCAGAAGGCATCATGCACCTGAACAATTAATTAGAGATCAGACGGAAGGCATAATGACAAGAAACAAAATTAAAGGTACATGTTTGCTTAGTGAAATTAAACCTAGAACTATTAAAGATGCATTGATTGATGAAATATGGATAGAAGCAATGAATGAAGAGATTGAGCATATAGAAAAGAAAAAAACCTAGAATATTGTACCTAGACCAAAAGACAATAATGTGATTGGCACTAAGTGGGTTTTTAGAAACAAGATGAATGAGAAAGCTGAAGTTTCCAGAAACAAAGCAAGATTAGTATGTAAAGAATATGCTCAAGAAGAGGGTATTGATTATGAAGAAACTTTTTCTCTTGTTGCAAGACTTGAAGGAGTCAAAACGCTTCTGGCATATGCTGCACATAAAGGATACATGGTATATCAAATAGATGTAAAATATGCATTCTTGAATGGAATCCTAGAAGAAGAAGTCTATATTGAGCAACCTGGAGGTTTTGTAGATCCTAAGAAAATGAATATGGTTTTGTAATTGCACAAAGCCTTGTATGGACTGTAGAAAGCCCCGAGAGCCTGGTATGAAAAATTGCATGGTTACTTGTTAAGTATTGTATTTCAGAGAACTAATGACAATAGTAGCTTGTACATTAAAGAAGGACCTCAGAATGAGATACTATTAGCAAAGATATTTGTTGATAATATACTATTCACTGGATATGATGATTTATGCAAAGCATTCTCTGTAGCAATGAGTAAGGAATTTTAGATGTCTATGTTTGGTGAAATCAAATTTTTTGTTGGCTTACAAGTTTATCAGATGAAGGATGGTATATATTACTCAGTCTAATTATATCAAAGAGATACTGAAGAAATTTTGGATGGAAGATTCCAGACCAATTGGGACTCCTATACCTACTAGACATAAGTTATCAAAGGATGATGATTCAAAGGAGGTAAATAAGACTACCTACAGATCCATGATTGATAAAATTCAATATGTCATTCACACTAGGCCTAATATTGTATTAGCAGTCGGTATTGTTGCAAGGTTTTTAGCTAATTCTAGAGAGAATCACTTAATGACTATCAAAAGGATTCTGAGATATCTTAAGGGTATTGAAGATTATGGATTATGGTATAAGAAATGAGGAAAATTTGATTTGAAGACTTTTACTAATGGTTATTAGGAAGGAAGTGTCAATGACAGAAATAACACAAGTGGTAGAGCATTATTTCTTGGTAAGAGATTTGTCTCATGGAGAAGCAAGAAATAGAACTGCAATTCTCAGTCTACAACATAAGCAAAATATGTTGCTGCAACAATAAATTGTTCAAATATCATACGGTTCAAATAGTTGTTGTCAGGTATGAAGGTGAAATCAAAGAACCAATTATTATCTACTGTGACAACACCAATGCTATTAACATTTCAAAGAACCCTGTGATGCATACTAAGACTAAATATGTTGCAATAAAGTATCATTTCTTGAGGGAATTGGTTCAGGAAAAGGAAGTAAGATTGGAATATGTGAATACTAAAGAACAAATTGTAGATATATTCATAAAACTATTACCTAAGGATGCATTTTTGTATCTTAGAGGAAAGCTAGGGGTGCTTCCTCTATCTGAGGCTCACTAAAACATATTTTAGTGGTGCATCAACTGAGCTACAAAACAAATTTAACATGCTGATGCAGATATTTAGAGCTTATTGCATATGAATCAGTACAAACAAGTACACTACAACTTCATTGGATGGTGTATTTGGCATTGGTTGTCAAAGAGGGAAAGATTAATGATGTCATAAAGATGACTAATGGAGAGATTGATGACAGAGGGAGAACTTTATTAGAGAACAAAGATTAATGTAAGAGCGAGAAATCTCTATTTTAGAGATTGATGACAGAGGGAGTTTTTGGATGTGAATCAGAATGAAGCTAAGGACATTAATAAAATCTGATTCTTGTGTCTGTTGCTCTGTAATTCTTTGTATTATGACATGTTGTGTTGCCATATATGCAAAAGAGGGAGGTTGTTGATGACAATTATTCAATTGTGTATTGTCATTGATGTTTACACAAGTATAGTGATGTTTAAACAAATGTCTAATCCTATCTGAGAAGAGTCAGTGTTTTCCAAGCTCTCTCGGGCATTGAAGAGGACAAAGTGATTTCTAGTTCTAACCAAGTTCACTCGGGTATTACAGTTTTGGTTAGGTATTGAAGGATTTCAGTATTGACTGAGTTGTGCTTTTAGTGACAGCCGACTAACCAAAGTTTATATTTTATGGATAATTGATTGTATGAAGCTAATAAACTTAAGTTTTATTGATTATTTGGAAGGATATTAAGGCCGAATTGATCAGGCTTATCATATTTATATAAGGTCAAATTTGGATAGAATTGTGTGTAAGAGTAAGGTGTATGCTTTGTGATATGAAGAGTGAAGGTGAAAACAGATGGGATTTTGATTAAGGACAGAACATACAGAGTTGCAAAAGAATATTTGATCAATGAGGATCAAGTAATCAAAGCTAGAGTAGAGATCTGAATCAATAAAGACATTTTCTTAACAAAATAGGTTAATCCATTGTTACTCTCTAACAATTGTAATAGTGATCAAAATATCTTAACAGAGTAGACTTAATAGTCTTTTGTAAATCATCTCACAAGGTGACATTTCTACATTGAAGTCTTTTGAAGACCTCTAAAAAGGCCACTCCTTATAGGGTGATTAAATCCTCTAATAGGGTCACACCTAACAGTGTGTTATTGTAACCTTTAACAGGGTCGGCTCCTAACAGGGCTCACTTCAGAAGAGTAAAAAATAGTGACTAGTTACAATTAGTGGGTTTTCCCATATTGGGTTTCCATGTTAAATATTGATGTTATCTGTGTACTTTTTATTTGATTTATGGTTTGTGTTTCTACAAGTTAATTACCAAAGGATAATCACAGTTAATATCTTAAGATTTTCTATGTCAACCGAGTAATAGTAAAATATCTGTGTTAACCGAGAAACTGTGATAAATTTTTTTAAGAAATCTAAGGGACTTGAATTTTGTTTTTTGGTAACTGATTCACCCCTCTCCTCTCATTCACTCAACTCATTTCCAAAAATTAGTATTAGAGAATTTGGTGCTTACAGGGAAGGTTTAAATTTTCTAAGCTAAAGATTAGAGATGTCTTATAAAAGGGAGATCCTGAAGCTTAACAAGGACAACTTCACTGCATGGCAAGATTTGATGAGGCTACATCTATATACTATTGGAGATACTGGTTTTTAATTCTTGGATAATAGGTATGTGGAGCCACTGAGATCTTTGACTATGGATCAGATGGTGGACATGAAGCATCATAACATAATGATGATTGATATACCTTCTGCACTCAGCTATTCTGAATTTGATGAAGTCAAGGACTTCCCACTGCCTTTGATATGTGGAATAAATTGCATGATATTTATGGAGGAGATGACAATGTAAAGAGAGGTAAAGAAGAAAGTCTCAGAGGTCATTTTGATCTAATGAAAATGAAAGAAAGAGAAGATATTACAAAATATATTGAAAGAACCAAGAAAAGTGTAAGTGCAATCAGAGCTGCTGGTGGAACAATTGAAGACAAAATAGTAGTCAACAAGGTATTGATAACTTTACTTCCAATCTATGCAATTATATTTTCAGCTATTCAAGAGATGAGATGTAGTAATTACATAACACTAGATGTATTTCTTGGAAGACTTACAGCTTTTGAGTTGGACAACTTTGACAATTATTCTTCTAATCCTAGCAATCTTGAGTCTGCATTCAAAGCTAAATTAAATATTGGAAAGAGGAAAGGAAAATAGGTTGACAGTGACAGTGATGAATATTATGATGATGAAGATCTAAAAATCATTGAAGCATTACTTGCAAGGAGAGATACAAAAGGAAAAGGACAGTACAAAGGAGGAATACCATTGATTTTGTTTTCATGTGATGAGGTTGGTCACATTGCTGCTAAATGTCAAAACAAAGAAAACAAAGGTGAGAGAAAGTTCAACAAGTATAAAGGAAAGAAATATTTCAAAAGATACAAAAGCTACAAGGACACACTAGTAAACTTGACTTTAAATTTTGACGAAAATTGGTCGAAATTTCGACCGTAATTGGTCAAATTTATGACCAAACCTTTTGTCATTCTTTTTTTGTCAAATTTTCGACGTATTTATTATTCGTCGCAATTTTGACCAAAGCATTGGTCAAAATTTCGACCAAAGCATTGGTGGAAATTTTGACCAATGCTAAAACCAACTTCCACCAATGCTTGGTCGAATTTTTGACCAACGAACTAAAAAAATCGACGTGAATGCCATACTTTCCACCAATCCAATGGTCAAAATTTTGACCATTAAATTGGTGGAAAGTATGGCATCCACGTCAATTTTTTTTAGTCCGTTGGTCAAAAATTTGACCAAGCATTAGTGGAAGTTGGTTTTAGCATTGGTCAAAATTTTGACCAATGCTAATTTTAAAAAATTAAAATGTTACAGACCGAGTGACGCCTGTATAATGGACATAAGTAGGAGAAAGAGTCCAAGAAAATTTTTGCAAAATCATGGCTAAAACTACCTTGGTCTTAATGACAGAAAAATGCATGCCCAAACATTTTTGTTATACAAACTGCCATGCTTCAAGCCCAAAAAATATCACATAACCCTTGGAAATTTGGC
>MU225894.1:2128513-2143889 GCA_018584345.1 Thuja plicata
TTGTTAAGTACATTATTTTAACATGAAATTAGTTATGTTTTTCATTTTTTTTACCTTAAACTTATATTTAACACTTAGTACATCATAGATCCCAATGTAGGTATTTTCTTAGCTAAATGATTTATAACTAATTTTACTTATAATATTTTAATTATTATTGATATATATAATAAGCATCAAAATTTGATTTCAATTGACTGATATAGGTATTGAATATTTACAAACATAATATTGAGACAATTATGAGGTTTTGATTAGGTCTATTCTATGTCAGTATTTCTTCTTGAAATACTTACTTAGGTTCTACATATCTCTCATCCTCAAGAAGAATGATCTTTCATCCTTCTTAGAGTTTAGACTAATTTCTTTATGTAATGCTATTTACAAAATCTTCCAAAATCCTATCTCGTTCAGATTAGATAAGATGATACCCAAGTTTATGTCACAAGAACAAGGTGGTTTTGTGTGTTGAAAGGAGACAACAAAAGGATATTTGATTGTTTGTGAGGGCTTGCACTCTATTAATGCCCATGAACTATAATTTATGATTATGAAATTCTAGATATGATGAAAACGTATAACACAGTCAATTGGAATTTCTTAGAATAGGTGTTGTTAAAGTTTGGGTATTCTAAGAAATGGTGTAAGTGGTGCAGAGCCCACATTAGGGATCATTTGATGTAATAAGGTTGGATCCTTAGGATCAACCCACTGATGTTTTCTTAGTCCATTTTATAAGGGTAAGGGTGCCAAAGGTGTTTTATATGCCTTGGGTCCCCTTAGACCAATCCAACTTTAGTATTGAGTCTAGGAGTTTCTAAACACTCAACTTGCAAAGTCCGTGACTAAATGTTGTTAACAAATTATCGAGTGGTTGCAACTTTGTGCCAGTGGTCATAACTATTCAAAACTTGGTTATGGTCATTGTGAATGTTCAATTTAAAGGAATTAGGACTTTGCATGAAAGAGATAGAAGATTTTGTCAATAAAGTCAGAGAGATTGTGTGAAGTTGATGACATTGTATGATTCTTGGTGGATTTAATAAAGACATCATTTAATTTCCTAAGTAATTCTTTATTTTTTATGGTGTACAAGAATGAAAGAGAACATGTTTAATTGCATATGCAACTGGTTTGACTTCATTTGGTGATCGTAGGAGGGAGATCCATATGTTTTGGTTTTGATTGTTCAAGAAACCCTCAACTATTTGGTGTGATTCTAAGATGGATCCCTAACTTGACATCTTACCAGTGGGATTCTTGGACCACATGGGAAATGAAAGTTGGGGATGTGTATTTTATGATTCCTAAGGTTCAAGAATGGAAGTTCTGGTCGTCTGTTGTATCCATCAAGCCATTGGCTTAATAAGCCCATGTATTTAGTCCAGAATGATGAATATGAGTATACAGTTAAACAAGAAGAACTATTTGACATGGTAAATGGTGGATATGGGACAAGTTGCATTCGAAGAACAACTCTGAAGTGTTGGATCAACTCGGTATACCCATTCCTTTATACTTGCTTTTTTAACCAAGCCTAAGTAGGCCTATTAGGTTTGTGAACACAATGAGGGTTAAGGGGTCCTAGAGTGGAGTTGGGTCCTATAACTTTTGAGTCTTGTGTAAGTCCCTAAAGGGTGCTGAGAACTGTAATTTTCTTGCCAAGAAGAAGAAGAAGAAGAAGAAGAAGAAGAAGAAGAAGAAGAACCTTGGGCAGGAAAATGTACCAATAGCTTAGAGACCTTTTCCTGAAGCTCTCGAAAAGGTAGGGAAGAAAGGGAGTATAAACCTACTAGTGCTTTATTCAAAGTTTAATCCAGAAGAGTGCATGGATTGGCTGGACACACTTGAGAATCACTTTGAGTGTGATGTCATTCGGGGATGTTAGAAAGTGAAGATAGCAAAGTCAAGGATTAAGGGCCCAGTCCTTTGTTTGTGGAATTTCCTTAAAAAAAACATGATAGGAGGATGGTTTATGGTGGAAGTGAATCCATGTGGGTAGATAAAGATAAGATAAGATAAGATAAGATAAATTTATTAATTTCCAATGGAAGACCAACAAGGGTCTATGCGATAGGAAACAAATAACCAAAAAGAAAGAAACCAACGGACCACCAAATAGTGGTCAGGGGAACATCTAAAAGAACAAGGAACCAAACAAGAAGAAACATAGAACAAAGAACCACCAGGGCAAGGACTAGGGGTCCTTCCCGAGTGGAAAGAAATCCAACATAGAAGAATAGAGACCATGAAGAATAAGGGTATGGAGTAGTCACCGTGATCTGCTGGTGGTCTGTCACTGATGAGTAGAAGCACTACAAGGTCTCACAGATCTGGAGTGACCGATGGTGGAAGCACATGAGGGTCGCTTGATACCCCGAGCCAGGGGTGAGGGCAAGAAGAAATCTACAATGAGATGCTTGGTGACAAGCTTTTGGGGAAATAGAAGCTGCAGGGTATAGTCACAGAGCTGAACCATCTCCCATAAATAGAGTGCCAGACATCTCTAGTCAGAGTAGCAAAAGAAGGAAGTCAAGGAGCTACAATCTCTGAATAAGAAATAGAATCTCCCTCTGATCTCATAGTATATAGGGTAGTGGAAAATGTAATGTGCCTCGGTCTCAATCTCAGACAATGTGCATAAAGTGCAAATATGATCCTCTCTATCAATGTGATGATTACTCTATGTTCGCAGGCGGTGAGAGTCGACTCTAAAAGATCCTAGCGCGATCTGGAGAGTATGGCACAAACGCTATGATAAATATCTGGGTTGAATGATGATCTCATCCTGGATGTGTAAGAAGTGATCAACATAAAAAGCCATCCTCAGACATAAACCCACACTAGGGTTGGTCCAGGTCGAGATGATGTACTGCTTGTAGATGTCAAGTCTGAAATGCTCATTCAACTCATGTCTAGAGGGGAGATGATGAGTCAGAGAGTCCAGAGAAAACTGAAAGTGGGGTAGGCGATCAATATCAATCCTGATGGAACCCAAAAGGAAAGTGGCTTGAGCATACCAACACTGAACTCTAGAGGAGGTGTTAGATCTAGCCATCTCAATAGAAGAGCAATAGGTGAGGTAAGAGTATCTACTCTGACCATCCAAAGAGTCTGCAAAGCAACATAGGTGGTGAAGAAACCAAACTAGGTCGAAGATGGCTCCCAACCTAAAGGGATGAACCCCGAACTCAGCAAGGGTGATGCTGTGGGAGGTGGTATGATGACATCTGATGATACACCGAATGGAGGAGTATGTATATGCTAAATAGAGGCCCAGTCAGAATCAAGGAGAGATGGGCCCCAAACAACAGAGCCATAGAGTACAATAGGCCTAACTAGAGAATCCAGGAGGGATAACTTGGATGAGGTGTCCTGAAAGTCATGTCTATAGCACTGTCTCTCAATTAGGGTGAGGGAACCCATCCCTTTGCTGATTGTGGGTTGAATAGCAGGTCTCAAGCTGAAGCAAGGATCGGAAAACTTAACCCCGAGGTATGTGTATATGGAGGCAATCTCGATCTCCTGTCCCTGGAAGTAGAAGGGTAAATGCGAGGTCTTCAAGCAGTTGAAGACCATGACCCGTGTCTTCCCCAGATTAACCACGAGAAGGAAATTGAAGAATTCTTGGTAAAGGAAGATGGCAAGTGTCCCAGGTAAGTGCAGGAAGAGGCAAAGGATGAATCTATCTCTATCTACATCAATAGAATATGCTACAAGTTTTTAAACAACTTAAAATGGTGGTCCAACTAACTAACTCCATTTTTTTGAGTTCTACTCACAAAATTTTTCTGATGTGTCTAATGTAGGAACATCCTATATGTATTGGTGATCAACATCAACAAAAATATATTACATATTTCCTTTTCGATCATTTCAATTTTATTTTGATGTAGGCATCGACAAAAACATATTACATATTTCCTTTTTGAACATTTCAATTTTATTTTGATTTGACACCTCTTCATGTTTCCAACTCTAATTCAGCTATTTAGTTGGCAATTTTTTGTCAAATGTTGTAATGCGACTACGACAAAATACTTGTCTGCAAATTGTGGAATTCGTTTAAGAATGCCTCAAAGAGCTGTCATCCCATAGAATGCAATGATGCACAAATATATTAATAAACCTCCAAGAAAATGGATTTGGCAGGCGTCAAGCCAAAGTCTCCAACCATTGTTGGCATTCTTCTTTTACTGTGCTAAATGGGGATTTTGGAACCCAAATGAACATCCATCAAAGTATATAATTGAGGATTCTTGTCAGATGTTGTAAATGTAACTGCCCTGGTACCCATGGATGCCAAAGTGGAAGATTAGACAGCTCACACAGATAGACATCGTGAAAAGGCTTTTCAAGTTTATGTTAAAAATACGAAGGCACGATTCTACAAATTTGGTGTTATCAAATCTATGGAAATGGCTACAACTTAATTATTTAAGGGACTGGCTCAAAAGATGTCGTTCATCGAATGCAAAGTATGCACAAGGCAACATTGTTGAAAATGACTTTTTAAACCTGGTGTCAAACAGCACTCCGAAGCCTTTGCCAGCACAAGCTTAAAAGGCAGTCGGTTGTAACGCCTTAGAGTGGGTGTTGAGTTCTTCAACAGGCAGAGGTATCTTGAGAAATGGCACGGGAGTCTAGGAACGAAAAAAAAAAGAGAATTAAAAGAACGGAAGAGAAGCCACTGCCTTGAAAGCTGAACAGTGCATTAAAATAAAGAAGGGATTCATGAGAGAAATCTAATGTGTTGTGCAGCAGTTAAACAAGATGAGCAGAAGTAAGAGTGTGGGAGCTATGGAAAGAAGGTTGTGTGGCTAAAGGGAGAGAGAATGAGCCCAACGAGAGGGTCATTTCTTGTAACGGCTTTTTAAAAAAAGAGAATGTATGTATTTATTTTCTTTGTAAGTTTAATGTAAGAGAAGAGAGTCTCTGCGATAGAGTTTTGTGTTTTGAAATTTGCATATGTAGTCAGAGGGGAGTATCCTGTCTTCTGTCAATATTTAACGTAATGTAAAAAAATAGTAATTAGTTCTATAAGATAGACAAATTTCGTAATTGATTCTATAAAAAAAATCGCTGCTATTGATAGTTTGTAACCGTGATAGTTTTCCAACCATTTATATTATATAAATATTTTTAAACCTGATGATAATAAGTTTATAACTCATTACATCTTAATCTATGGGAAATAGGTTTGCATATTTACTTCTTTATTTGCGTATTATGCAAGGACATCTATAGAATGGCACAGAATACTTTATTGGCAGAAACTCTTTAAAAAAAAATTATTCTTCTATTAAACAATGAGAAACAGTAGGGATAGTTCTTTTTTGTGATATAGATAAGTGGATACATAAAAGATATTTCGTAATATTGGTTTGTTGAGGATTCAATTTTTTTTTCAAAGAAAGTAAATATAAAGCAAACAATCAAAGTCATTGGTTTATATAGTAGCACAAATAGTAATCAGTCGGAAATGTAGCATCGCAAGAAAAACTCAAATTACAGATAGCTTGCTCATTTGTGGCTGTGAAAATGATTATGTCAATATCGAATCCAACCATGAGTAGTATAACCTGAATCACAAAAAATGTTAACTCTATTTAACAGAACATAATATTTAGAGCCACACCTATAATTGTCCAAGAAAACTGCAATGCTAGAATCTACTGACTACAATATTCAACATCAATACATGCTATAGTTTATTCTGCATATTTTTGTTGAAGTTACCAAGGGAACGTGTAGAGAAGGTAACATAAGAGCAGCAGAGCTAATGCTGAGGTGGGCACACCACAAATGTACAGCAAAATCCACTGACTGTTGGGGAGCAGCTGCATATATGCTGCGCAAAGGACTGAGTAAACCAAGCACATTGCTCCCACGCACAGAAGGATGCGGATGGAGTAATCTATCTTTGGAGATATATGAGACCGAGCGGCAAAAATTATGGCAACCACCATCGGAGCGAGAAAAGCTATGGTGTCTGTGATCATGAAAAATTTCAAAGCAGTGGTGTTTCCACTACCTGCATCCTCCATTCGTCCAGGCACTACCAACATCATGATGAAACTTCCTAGCACCAACTCCATCGCCAATGTTGCCTGGATGCCGAATTTACTCTCCCCGCTGTTCCACATAACTGCCCTCCCCTCCTCCAGCCCTGTGTACATGTCTGAAAACTACAAAGATTAACTGTTGATTCCCAGTAGACATACATGCAAATAATGGAAGCATAGACAAAGCAGGCTACTGCTTAGAAGTACAGAGCCTCAACAAAATACAAAATATAGAAGAAAATACAAAAACTACCAAATATAGATGGCATGAAATGGATGCTCGCACTTTTCCAGAAATCACCACCAGGATTGCAATATACAATCGAATGGTTCTATTTGACTCTGGAGAAAAACATCGCACTGAAAATTAGTTATCATGAGAAATATATACTGCTTTTCCTTCCTAAAATGAATGTCTTTAATGATGATCTCTGGGAGTCAATTAATTCTTGAATTCAGATTGTAACTGACCATATTCTTTACTATGAAATATAATTTCGCCGTGAGGCGATTACAGTGTCAGGAGCCTTTATTTACTAACGGTATCGGTCGCAGGGTAGTGGAAATAAGGACTTGGCAGAGTAGTGGGAACAATAAATGAAATAATCTGTGAAATAATCAAATATATATCTTCACTTCCAGGCGTTACACTGCCAGCAAAAATCACTTGAAATGGAAAGTGGAAGTGCATGTCATTGATACATGCTTATTTAAGAGCGGCATATGAATTTTGTAGAGAGGCATTTGAATCTATGAGCCTAAATGACATGAGAGAGAAGATCATAACAGTTGGCAAGTTGGCAAGGAAAGGATCTACACCAAGAAAATATCAGAAGAGAATTGAGGTGCATTGGTGGGTCAGATTTCAACCATAAAAGTTATCTAAAAGACCATATTCACACATTTGAAAATGGCCATGTCTCTTGTGAGCTCCAGCACTATAGTAATGACAAATTTTCCTTTTGATAAATGTTTCAGTGCTCCTGCATAGCCCTACCTTTTTTTTAATTATTCTTTTGCAAAGTTTGATCAGAATTTTACTGTAAATTTCAAGATTTCAGAAAAAGTATTGAATTTTATTTTAATTTTTAATATAGAGACCCATTTTCTCTTTCTATTTAGTAATGTTTTATTGCTACTGTTTGAAAGTGAATCAAATTTTCTCTACTCCATTTTAGGATAAAATTATGGAAGCAATTATTAGTATTGAGGGGTCATACCGTAGTATTGAGGGGTTATACATTTTTGTATTGGGTAGTAAATAAATTATATTCAATATAATCTTGTTTAGAAAGTATATGATTTGAAGATAACATTATATTTAATGTACAACATTTCAAGAGAATTGCACTTTGAGTTTCCAAGAGTTTGACAGGCACACTAACCAAATATTGTTAGATTTTTAGAATAAAATCTGATTGCCTTGAGCCTCTTTTGTTGACTTTTAAGTCTCCTCTGTTTATTGCCGATAAGTGTAAATCAGATTTTTTGAAGACTTTTTAGAGATAACTTTAAATCTGATTTTATGTGGACTTTGAAAGATAAGTTCAAATCAGATTTCTTTTGTGGACTTCTGATTTCTTCTTTGGACAACAAATACTTTATAAAGCAAATAATATCTTTATTCTTTCAATAGACTTGTAGGAAGTTTAATTGCAGTAGCAAAAACTAAATTGTTTTTGTAAGTGCTCTATTTCATTAGAGACTTGTTTTTATTACAACAACAATTATTTGTAATTGTCTTGTTGAGCAATGATTGCTCCAAACATTTTGTAAGAGTTTTTGAGAAGCTCTTTGAAGTTTGTATGCAGCCCCAGATAGCTACAACTTTATTTTGATTGTAGAAGTTATTTTCAATTAATAGAAGCAAGAAGAAACTTGCATATCTCCATCTTTCTTCTGTGTTTATGCTCTGCCCTATTTTGGGGTTTGTTGAGTTATTCATTGCTGAAACAGAGCATCTTTGTGTGAGTTTCCAGAATATAGAGTGATTCTATATTCTTTACATGGTATCAGAGCTGATTGGCCCTTAATCCTTGTGAGTTTGGGCATTTTTTTTTCTGGGTAATTGCTTATCTTGCACAGGAGACATGGATGGAGATGTAGGAAAGAGTTGGCAGTAGCCACCATACTTTAATGGAAAAAATTATGATGTTTGGGCAAAGAAGATGAAGACCGTAATGGTTGCAAATGATTTGTGGGAGCTTGTGGTCAATGTCTTTGTAGATGTGACTGACCCAACTCTGTTTGCTTCCCTCACAAACAATCACAAGACTCAGTTGAAGGAGTCAAGGAGGAAAGATGCAAAATCTTTGAGCTCGATTGAAACTGCCTTAATAGAGGCAATCTTTCCCAGAATAGCAGCAATTGATTATTCCAAAGAAGCTTGGGATATTCTCCATACAAGTTTTAAAGGGACTGAAAAAGTTCATGTGGTGAAGCTCCAAATGCTTCGAAGAGAATTTGAGACTTTTCTCATGAAGGACAATGAGTCCATTTCATATTTTAGCTCAAGACTCTCTGGTTTTATAAACTAGTTGAGAACCAATGGAGAAAACATGGAGGAGCAAAGAATAGTAGAGAAAATTTTGAGAAGTCTTCCCTCAAAATTTGACACTCTAGTTATTCCCATTGAAGAGGCAAATGATCTCTCAACATTTATTGTTGATGATTTAATGGGTTCTTTCCAAACCCATGAGCATTGAATTAATAGATCATAAAATTCTTCTCAAGAGCAAGCTTTCGGAGCTCAATCCAATGCAAGAGGCAGGGGGAGAGGAAGAAATAACTCTGGAAGAGGCTCAAGAGGCAAAGGTCATGGCAACTCTAGACAAAAAAATGCTGGAGGAGAAATCTTAGAACGAGCAGCCACAAATGAGTGAGCTAGCAGCTCTCAAAATATTTCTAGAGGAGGCAAGAAGAACAATAGATTGAACAAGAGCAATATTGAGTGCTATTATTATCATAAATTTGGGCATTATGCAAGTGAATGCCGGAAGAATAAAAGTGATCAGTCAAAGCAAAAAGCTAATGTGGCTGATGTTAAATTGGGTGATGGAAATAATCCCACAACCTTCATCATGTGCAATATTGGTGAAGAAGCCCGCCCCAAAGTCTAGTATTTGGACAACAGTTGTAGTAACCACATGAGTGTTAATGAAAGTATTTTTTCTTTCATTGATAAATCTATTAAATCTAAAATTAGAATGGGGAACAATGGAATTGTTCCACTTGTGGGTAAAAGATCTCTTATGATCTTTACCAAGCAAGGTGAGAAACAAGAAATTTAGAATGGTTATTTTTCCCTACGGATAAAACACAATTTGATGAGTGTTGGACAACTCATTCAAAATGGATATAAAGATCTGATAGAGAATGACCAATGTTTCATTTATAAGAAGGATGGGAGTAAGAAAAATATTTCAGCAGTTCAAATGAAAAAGAATTGAATGTTTCCATTGAAGGTAGAAATGTGTTTCTCTTCAATTTCAGCAGCTGCATCTCCCAAAAAAGCGTGTACAACAACACAACAATTAGCCTTCAAGAGTGTGATTGAAGACCCCTCCAAGCTATGGAATTTAAGGTATGGACATCTTGGCTATGTTGGTTTAATTTTATTGTCCAAGAAAATAATGGTAGATGATTTTCCATGTATAAAAGAGTTCAGTAGCAAGTGTGAGGCTTGCATTTTGGGTAAGCAACATAGGCTTCCCTTTAATTCTGGTAAATCTAGAAGGGAAAGAGCACCATTAGAGATGGTGCATACTGATTTAGTTGTCCCTATACAAATTACTTCCATTGGGGGGAGTGCTTATTTTATGATCTTCATAGATGATTTCAGCCGTAGAACATGGGTTTATTTTATGCAAAATAGATTAGAATCTTTTGATAAGTTTTATAGAATTTAAAGCCCAGGTTGAAAAAGAAAGTGGAAAAAACCTTAAAGTCCTAAGGTCAGACAGAGGGGGGAATATACCTCCAATATATTTGTGAAATTTTGTAAGCAGAATGACATAAAGAAGGATCTAACAACCAGTTATACTCCACAGCAAAATGGAGTGGCTGAAAGAAAGAATAGGACCATCGTTGAGATGGAAAGAACTATGATGAAAGCAAAAGGACTCCCAATTGAATATTGGGGAGAAGCTATCGCAACAACTATCTATTTGATAAATAGAAGTCCTACAAAGGAAGTTTGTGACAAGATTCCATTGGAAGCATGGGCAAAGCATAGATGGGTGGTTGAACACTTGGGAGTGTTTGGGTGTGTAGAATATGCCCACGTGCCAAAGGAGAAAAGAAAAAAGCTGGATGACAAGGGTGTATTGTATAACCCAATCACAAAAAATATCATCATTTTGAGAGACGTGGAGTTCATTGAGAATGAGTCATGGGATGGCTCGGTGGACAAATCATCAAGAAATTCAATTAAAGTAACTATTATTGCTGAAGATGATGACGTTAATGATCAGCAAGATGATATAATAGAAAATATAGAAGGCTCTAGAAGGCTGCAAATTGGCCTTGTAGAGACCAGCAGTAGGAATAGTGAGAGTTGTGATCCCACTCTTGCCTCCCTAGTGCCAAGAAAGACCAAGAGTATAAGGGAGACATACCAAGATGAAAGGTATGAAAATGAATTTAATGAAAACATAAATTTTTCATTATTTTCTCATAGTGATCCAATTTATTTTGAAGATGCTGGAAAGGAAGAAAAATGGTGTAAGGCCATGGATGAGGAAATAGATGTAATCAAAAGAAATGAAACTTGGGAGCTCTCTAATTTACCTCCTAACAAGAAAGTTATTGGAGTTAAATGGGTTTACAAGACCAAGAGCAATGCTGAAGTAAAAATAGATAGACATAAGGCTTGATTGGTGGTCAAGGGGTATAAATAGAAGTTTGGTAGAAACTATGATGAAACCTACCCCCCTGTTGCAAGAATAGAAACTATGTGTGTTGTCATAGAAATTCCAACCTAGTACAAATGGAAGGTATATCAAATGGATGTGAAATCTACCTTATTGAATGGAGTATTAGAAGAAGAGGTTTATGTGGAACATCCACCTGGTTATGAAGTTTCAGGTCATGAAGGTAAAGTGTATAGGCTGAAGAAGGCTCTTTATGGGTTTAAGAAAGCTCCATGGGAATGGTATAGCAGAATAGACTTATATTTGATGAGCAATGGATTTTTCAAAAGTGATGGTGAGCCCACTCTTTACATCAAGGCATCAAATGGTAATATTCTAATTTTTGTCTTGTATGTTGATGATTTAACCTTTACTAGGGATGATGATTTCCTCATTGCTAATTTTAAAGAGGCCATGAAAAGAGAGTTTGAAATGTCAAACTTAGGTCTCTTGAGATATTTTCTAGGCATAGAAGTAAAATAAATGTATGATGGCATTTTTATCTCTCAAGAAATATATGCACATCAAATCTTGGAGAGATTTAGAATGCAGAGTAGCAAGGCTGCCCTAACACCAACTATGGTAGGTCTAAAGCTAAGCAATAATGATTGCAGCAGTAATGTGAATCTAACTTTGTTTAAAATATTGGTTGGAAGTTTAATGTATTTGACAACAACTAGACCAGATATTATGCATGCAGTAAGTTTGATTTACAGATTTATGGAAACTCCAAAAGAATCCCATTGGAAAGTAGGAAAGAGAATCCTAAGGTATATGAATGGCACCAAGAGATATGGTATTTTGTATACTGCAGCAAATGATTCTAGAATGATTGGTTACACAGACAGTGATAGGGTAGGGAGTTTGGATGGTCGGAAGAGCACTTCCAGATATGTCTTTCACATGGGTTCAGGTGTAATCTCATGGGCTTCTAAGATGCAACCCATAGTTTCTCAATCTACAGTAGAGGCTGAATATATAGTAGAAAATGCAACAGCATGTCAAGCTATTTGGCTGAGAAGGATCTTAGCAGATTTGAAGAAAGAACAAGAGGATGGAACCACAATATTTTGTGACAATATTTTCTCAATAGCTTTTTTGAAAAATCCTGTTTTTCATGGAAGAATCAAGAAAATTGAAAGCATGTATCATTTTATCAGAGAATTAGTTGAGAATGGTGAAATAAAAATGGAGTTTTGTAGGTCAGAGCAGCAACTAGCACACATTTTCACCAAGCCATTGGGCATTGCAAGTTTTGAACGTCTAAGGAGAAATCTGGGCGTGGTCATCTTGGATCAAGAATGATCATTTTTTTTTAGCTCAAGACAATGGGGGAGTGTTACATTTTCAGAATAAATCTGATTGCCTTGAGCCTCTTTTGTTGACTTTTAATTCTCCTCTGTTTATTGCTGATAAGTGTAAATCATATTTTTTGAAGATTTTTTAGAGATAACTTTAAATCTGATTTTATGTGGACTTTGAAAGATAAGTTCAAATTAGATTTCCTATCTGGAATTCTGATTTCTTCTTTGGACAACAAATACTTTATAAAGAAAAGAATATCTTTATTCTTTCAATAGACTTGTAAGAAGTTTATTTGCAGCAGCAATGCAAGTAGATTGTTTTTGTAAGTGCTATGTTTTATCAGAGACTTGTTTTTATTGCAGCAACAATTATTTGTAATTGTATTGTTGAGCAATGATTTCTCCAAACATTTTGTAAGAGTTTTTGAGAAGTTCTTTGAAGTTTGTATGCAGCTCCAGATAGCTGCAAGTTTATTTTGATTGTAGAAGTTATTTCCAATTAATAGAAGCAAGAAGAAGCTTGGATATCTCCATCTTTGTTCTGTGTTTATGCTTTGCCCTGTTTTGGGGTTTATTGAGTTTATTCATTGCTGAAAGAGACCATCTCTGAGTGAGTTTCCAGAATATAGAGTGATTCTATATTTTTTTACAGATATGACGATTATTTCATGGCATTAGAGCACATTTTGTTTTTATACAATGGTAGGAATTTATGATGTCTTACGAGGAGTTAATAATTGTTTCCTTCTTCTACTGTGTTTATGAGATCATGTAGGGTTTTCAATCTCCATTTTGGAGATTGTTCTTTTCTATAGACTTAAAATTAAGTTTAAATTTCTTAACATGTGTATGATTTGAAAATGTGATCTCATGTATTTTTTTGAGATCTTTCTTTCTTGATGAAATGATATGAACGACTTAGGTGGAATGATCACGGCTTTCAATATGGAACATCTCACTCTCTGATCTTTTTTATTATTGTCTCAATATTATTAACTCGATTATCTTTATTGCAATTAAAATTGAAACATTTTGTTTTGGTAGAGTAGTTTTGCAAATTGCAAAATAGAAAGCTTATAAAGCATAGGAGAAATATATTTTAAAATTAAAAGGTATGATTTAAAAAATAATAATTTAAGCTGAAATAATTAAAGAGCAAAAAAGTTAATAAGTAATATTAAATTTTGAAGTTGATTTTTGAAATCTATTATACCAATAGATTTTCACAAATCAAAAAGAAACTTTAAAAAATATGTATGTAATAAAAATTAAATCTTTAGTTTTTTAAAGATTTATACTAGAAATGTTTGTTATGAAATTAGAAACTCTGATTTTTAGGAACTAATTTCATAATAAATAATTTTTGAATTTTTGAATTTTTTTTTTCAAATCTATAATAGAAACTTGTCTTTATAATTTTTAAAAATTATTTTTTTTACAAAAAAAAAAAAGTATAATAAAATAAGAAACTTGATTTTTCAAAGATTTATATAGAAACATTTGTTTTATAATAAAGAGTGGTTATGTGTGATTGACATTAATTTTAGGATCATTAGAAGAGATAATGTAGAATTTAGTTAAAATTATAAAATATTTTATATGGTTTTTATGATTGGTCAAAAAAATATAAAACATAAAAGAAAAATATAATAGATATGCTAGCAAATTTTGTGAGGTAGATAAAGTAGAATTTAATCTTTAGAAACAAGCATCATTGATTGGACAAAAATTATAGACATGTTTGTGAAGGAAATAAAGTAGAATTAAAACGCATTATACATTTTAACTTATGCACCATATTGTTGTAGAAAAAAATTTATAAAAGACACATTACATAAATGCATATATGAAGTGGAAATGAGATCTTGTATTATCTCTCTATCTCTAGGGTTTTCAATCTTCATCCTTATGGATGTGGCTTTGGAAATCTTTCTTTCTTGATGAAATGATAATAATCCATAACCTAAACCCTCATCCTTACTCTAACTCTAAATGCTTACCCTAATCCTTACTCCTACTCTAAATGCTAACCCTAACCCTAAACATGGTACTAACCTTGACAATGATCTAAACTATAATCTTAATCTAAAAAAAAACCTTGAACCCTAACCATAATAAAAACCCTAATTTAACCATAATAATAATATGTATAGATTTTAATATAGTTTTTAATATAGTGTTCTCTAATGTAATTTAATTATAGATTTTAATATACATTCCGTGTAAATAAAATAGAAGTGGTTGGCATTCTAGCAGTTACATTTCATTACATGGAGACTATTCACCAAATCAGTTAGCCATAAAAACCTAAAATTAAGCAATTAATGCCAAATAAGATCTTCAATTTGGTGGAGTTGATGGCGACATTCTTCTCACCCACGCGGATGGTGGTAACACTAGCTTATATATACCTATATATATATAATATGCTGAGAGTAATCCTTCATGAGTGCGCCTATTTTTCGTGTGGGTTAGGGGTGGTAATTTAAAATAGGTGCCTCGAGAAGGATTACTCTCGGCGTATTATATATATATATATAAGCTAGTAGCAGTTGCGACGCAACATGGAAGACATTTTCAATTAGGTCTAGGGTTACGTTTACAGTTACAGTTAGGGTTAGAGTTAGGGTTAGGGTTAGGGTTAGGGTTAGGGTTAGAGTAAGGGTTAGGACTAGGGTTAAAGTTAGGGTTAGGGTTATTTTTAGCATTACAGTTAGGGTTAGGGTGATTTTTAGTGTTAGGATTAGGGTTAGGGTTAGGGTTAGAGTTAGAGTTAGGGTTACGGTTAGGGTTAGGGTTAGGGATTAGAGTTAGTGTTAGGATAAGGTTGGGATTATAGTTAGGGTTAGGGTTAGGTTTAGGGTTAGGGTCAGGGTTAGGGTTAGGTTAGGGTTATTTTTAGCATTAGGGTTAGGGTTAGGGTGATTTTTAGCGTTAGAGTTAGAGTTATGGTTAGGGTTAGAGTTAGAGTTAGGGTTAGGGTTAGAGTTAGGGTTATTTTTAGAGTTAGAATTAGGATTAGGGTGATTTTTACGATTTGGGTTAGGGTTAGAGTTAGAGTTAGAGTTAGAGTTAGAGTTAGGGTTAGGGTTAGAGT
>MU225894.1:2155624-2240972 GCA_018584345.1 Thuja plicata
CAAAATTGTGAAAGTTAAAGTGACAGTTTTGGTGGGCTTAAAAACCCCACCAAAAATTTTACTTTCTAACTTTCTATCGAATGTAAGGAAGTTAGTTTCGATCAAAAGTAGGGAAGTACTTTCAATCAAAGGTCCATAAATTTTTTACTTTTGATCGGATGTTACTTACTTATGATAAAAAATATATGTTACTTGCAATCAAAAGTATGGTGGGTAAATTTCATGGAGCACGCTTTTTGGGATGAATTCGTTCCTCCAAAAAAGTGTAACCCACTATTGTGGGTTCACCCCTCTATAACATTGTTATAGCAATTGATGATGGAAATACGCAAATACATAACTTCTTCCATTACTCCCTCTGAGTTGATATTTTTTTTTCTACCTTGATCTCTGATCTCCAAAACTGAATCTCCCTCTTAGATAAGTCTTTAGGTTCTGCAACATACATATTTCTTCCTCTTTCATCAGTAGATATTAGAAATTCATTCTCTCCCTCAATATCTCCATTTTGCATAAATGTCATCAATTAATTCCATGAATTGATTCTCTCCCTCTTTGACAACAATGCCAAAAAGTCATACTCCTAAAACCTTTTTCTAGTAGTAGATTATACCTAACATGTACTGATAAAACATTGCATATTGAAATCTTCACAACTTCAGGAAACTTCCTAAAGTGTGTCATACTAACATCAATTCATAAATAGATATTTTAATGAAATATAGAATTGATGCAGCATGCCTCATGCATCTTTAGTGAATACTGGATAGGGGAAGAACCCCTAATTTACCTCTTAGATACTCAATAGCATCCTTAGGTAGTGGCTTTGTAAAGATATCAGCCAGTTGCTCCTTTGAATTGACATACTCCAATATCACATTCTTCTCTTGTACTTGTTCTCTTAAGTAGTGATACTTACTAGAAATGTGCTTGGTCTTTGAATGCATAACCATGTTATTTGATATATTAATAGCACTTGTATTGTCACAAAAAATAGTGACTGGATCTGTGATCTCCTCTTTCATTCCTTCAAGTAATTATTGAATGCAAACAATATTTGCATAATTCATAGCAATATCAACATATTCTTCCTTGGCAGTAGACTGTGAAATACAACTATTCTTTTTGCTTAGCCATGTGACCAGCCTTTCACCTAGAAATAATGTGCCTCCACTAGTACTTTTCCTCCATCAACATTACTATCCCAATCTGCATCAGTGTAGAATTGCAAATCAAAATTAGCTCTCTTCTTGTATAACAAACCAAAATCTTGAGTGCCTTTTAGATATCTCAAAATTCTCTTTACTGCAGATATATATGTTTCCTTCAGATTAGAATAAAATATTACAACTATCCCAACAACGTGTGCTATATCAGGTTTGTTGTGAACAACATAGTGCAATTTACAAATCATGGATCGGTAAAGATTATTATCCACCTCTTGTGTTTCATCTTCTTTTGATAATTTATATCCGGTAACCATAGGTGTTCCAACATGCTTGGAATCTTCCACACAAAAAGTTTTGAGAATCTCTTTAACATATTTAGCTTGTGAAATATAGATCCCTCATGTAACTTGTTGTGTTTGTAGTCCTAGAGAGAACTTAATCTCTCTAATCATTGACATTTCAAACGCTTGTCTCATTTTGTCAGCAAATCATTTACATAAGATATCATTGCCTCCAAAAATAATATCATCAAAAAAAAATTCTGCAATCAAAACTTTATTCTCACTGTCACATTTCAAGTAAACATTATTGTTATCACTTGTTCTTTGAAATCCTATTTTTATTAGATAAGAGTGAAATATCTCATACCATGCTCGGGGTGATTTCTTCAATCCATATAAAGCTCTATGTAACTTACATACCTTGATCTTATTTTTGTTCTCAATGAATCCTTCTGGTTTCCAAATGTATACTTCCTCTTCAAGTATTTCATTCAAAAATGCAGACATAACATCCATTTTATATACTTTGAATCCTTTGTAAGCAACATAAGCCATAATTATTCTTGCTCCTTCTAATCTAGCAGCAGGTTCAAAATCTCTCCATTTTCAATGCCTTTTTCTTGTGCATAACCTTTGCAAACCAATCTAGCTTTATTTCTGATAACTTCTCCATGCTCATTCAATTTGTTTCTAAAAATCCATTTAATACCAATAAAATTTTTGTCTTAAGGCCTAGGTACTAATGTCCATGTCTTGTTTTTCTCTATTTGATGAACCTCTTCTTTCATTGCTTTCATCTAATATTCATCATCTAAAGAATATTTAACTTTCTTTGGCTCAAATGAAGATATCAAACAAGTATCATCTCTTACCTTGCTTCTAGTTATCACTCCAGTATCTTTATTTACAATAATATTTCTCAGGGAATGGTGCTTTCTCACATATTTTTCCAGAATAGGCTTGGTAGGTCTCAGTTGTTCATCCTCAACACTCGGTTGTGGAACATCTTGTTCATCTTCCTCTTCGGTGGGTGCTCTCAGTAAAGTATCAAGAACATCAGGTTGTACATATACAAACTTCTTATAGTCTTCAAGTTCCTTCTTACTAACTTTATCATTCTTTTCTGCAAATTCATCAATTCTTACATTTGCACTTTCTACCATTTTGTTAGTAACTTTGTTCAAATATTTGTAAGCTTTTATCCTTGTAGAATATCCGAAGAATATTCCTTCTTCTCCTTTTGAATCAAAATTTCCTTCTCTATAATTTTTCAGAATATAACATTTACTTCCAAAAACTTTATAGTAACTAACATTAGGTTTATGATCATACCAGATTTCATAAGGTGTTTTTTTGGTACCTTTCTTCAATTATACTTGGTTCAATGTGTAAACAACAGTACTCACTTCTTCTCTACAAAAGTTTTGTGAAATTCCTTTTTCAATCATCAATGTTCTCGCACAATCAACAATAGATCCATTTCTTTTCTCAACAATTCCATTCTGCTGTGGTGTCCTTGGTGCTAACAACTGTCTCTTAATTCCATTTTCATTACAAAATAATGTAAACTCATCCAAAGTAAACTCTCCTCCGCTATCAGATCTCAAACATTTCAGCTGTATTCTTGTCTCTTTCTCAACTCTTTCCTTATACAACTTAAACATTTGAAATGCATCATATTTTTCTTTTAAGAACATTACAAACAACATTGTAGAATAATCATCCACAAATAAAATAAAATAAAATATGTATCTCCATAATAAGTTTGAGTCATCATGGGTCCACATAAATTAGTATGAACTAAATCCAAAATACCTTGTGTAACATAAGTCTTGCTTGAAAAACTAGATTTAGTCATCTTACCCATTTCACATTCTCTGCACATAGCATTTTTTAGGTTTTGCTAATCTTGGTAGTCCTCTTACTCTATTCTTCTTACTCACTTTGATTAAGTTGTCAAAATTAACATGACATAAACATTTTGTGCCATAACCAAACATATTCAACTTTAGCAAACAGGAAACTCTTCACAGAAGTATCAAGATAAAATAAATTACCTTTAGATTGTTCTCCAGTAGCAATCATACTATTCTCCTTATCAAAAAAATTTACCTTTCCATGTTTAAATTCCATTTGGTGACCTGTGTTATTTAGTTGTGCAACACCCAACGAATTATACTTTAAGCCTTCAACCCTATAAACATCATCACATCTTATGTTATTCAGTAGAATTTGTTTGGAATAACAGTCCATAAGACAAATGAGAGGGGGGGGTGAATCAGTTCTAATATACATTATTAAACTTTAAACTTTATAAACCAAAACGGAAATGCAAATGATAACACAGTAAATGCCAACACCATAACACAATACTTGTTTTCGAGGAAACCCTATTAAAGGTAAAACCCCGGTGGAAATTAGCACCCATAAATAATGTATTGAGAGTATAGTATCCCTATTAAAATATTTAGCCCTATTACCTTAGCTTATTACCACATTATAGTACACAGTCCCTATTATGAGACAAACCCTGTTAGGAGTCAAAGAAAAATAGTAGGATCACTGCCCATGCATACTTCCCAAAGAAGGTTAAAACCCCCCCTAAAGGATTCACAATCTGAACAAGTGTATATAACAAATATACAAGTTAGTGAACTGTCTGATAACAACTATCTTTTCTTGGTTAGTTCCAATGAAGGATAATGATCAACTCTACTCTACATCCAGCAGTCAACAAGCCTTGTAGCTTCCAAAATTCTCTACCACTCCTTTCTGAAAGAAAATATCTCACATATATACCCTCCTACAATAATTCTTTAGGTTGACCAATTAAGCTTTCCCAATATACAAATAATTGATTAGGTCAGCCAATTAAGAATTTCCAATATACAAATAATTATATAATCCCTTGCTCATACACACGGTACCTATAACAAGTAAACATCAAATACAATCCATCACATATACTTCTAGATCCACAATCCACGCTCACAATTCATTTTACATGCTACCTGTCTAAAGTCGGCCACTAGATAGGTCTCCTCTAGAATATATGCCAGAGATAATGTCACCAGTAACCACACAACAATATAACTCAACCCATTATTCCAACATATGTTGGATATCCACCAGTAATCTCACTTCATCTGAAATATCTTTGCTAGAAAGATATACCCAAAACATAGAGACTTGTTCTGTCTAGTATCACAGTTACAATCCAGAAACCGGTCTTCATAGAATCAACTGTAACATCTGCAATATGAAACATAAAGCCAAGTGACCTTAAAAATAAGTTTAACACACATCCTTCTTCATATATCCAACTTTGATCATTCTGAATCATTCGTACAGTGTCTGTACACTTTTGCCAGTCAAGTAACCAGTTTATCTTCTCCATAGAAACATATGTTGACATCAGTGACAAAACATGAATATCAACAGTATGATTAGTACCATAAATGATATCATCCAACATAATTATAGAACCTTTTCCTTTCATAGGATATGGAGCATCATTGCCAAATCTTACAAATCCTCCATCATTCTTTTCTAAGGAAAGAAACTTAAGTGTGTCACCATTCATGTGATGTGAACAACCACTATCTATAATCCATGTTTCATTCTTACTTACTTGTGATATTATGGCTCTTGGTTCTTCTATGTTCTCTTCATCAGAATTATCTTTAAAAGAAACATAGAACACTTCCTTATCATCATTACTATCATCTGAATCATCATAACTTATTCCTTCATTAGCAATATGACAAGATTTCTTACCTTTATTCTTGTAGTCTCTTAATCTCCTGAATTTTTTTTCTCTTTTGTCCTTATATATTTTTTTCTTTCTCTTCATCTTTCCCAGGGAAGTTAGATTTAAAGTGACCAATTGTATCATAGTTAAAAAATTTCAAGGGTAACTTACCTCGGTATTTTCCTTTGCCTCTTTATATCCTTCTAGCCAACAAAGCTTCAAATTATCTTTTATTCTCATCACATTCAGTAAATAATTCTTCAAGACCTTCGGTTCAACTATAGAATTTATCACTAGTACTGCTCATATATCCATCTTTAGCTCTTCCTTAGCTTTTCCTATCTTCAAAGATGACTTAAATGCATATTCAATCTTAGATGTAGCTTGCAAACTATTGTCAAAATCATTTAACTCAAATGTAGTCAAGTTACCAATAGTAGCATCAAGTGAGACATTCATTTGGGGAATAGATCTCAACTCTTGTATACAAGATACTCAGATAGCATAACTTGATAGCAGGTTTCTCAACATTTTTCTTGTAACATATTCCTTTTCTATGGTTCCACCAGCTCCTCTAATAGCATTAACAATCTCCTTAAGTCTAGTGATGTACTATATTATGTTTTTTCCTTCCTCCGTCTTCATAGAATCAAAATTTTCTCTTAAAATTTATGCTTTGGCCTTCTGAACATGAAGATCTCCACCATAGGTCAAAATAATTTTATCCCACATTTGTTTCGTAGTAGTACATCCATCAAGTTCATCATATTCCTGGTTGGTAAGTGCAGAAGCAATCTCAATCATAGCTTGTGTGTGTTCATGTTTCTATCTTAACTCATTGATAGTCAGAGGTGAAGTTGTAGGTGCTACATACTCATGATAAAGAAAATGAAGTCCATATTCTCCTATGCCAGACACATGCAATCTCATTCTACTATTCCATGTAGATAAATGGTCCCTATTCAACTTTGGTGCTTCCCTCTTATACATATTTAAAGATCTTAAATCAAGTCCTTTTAAACTTATCACTATAGAAAAACTAGCTCTGATACCTATTGTTTTGGAATAATGGAATCATGTGTACTGAGAGGGAAAGGGTGAATCAGTACCCTTAAAACTTATTATCAATTAACCCTTAATCCTTTAGTAATCAATTCCTTTCATTACCGACAATAGTGCTATTCAACCTTATGCATGTAATATCACATCATAAACTTAATTTCATGTAAACATTCATAGAAACATTCATGAAATGTATTGACACATGACACAATATTTGGTAATGCAAAAAACCCCTGTTAGAAGGTAAAAAATGTGGTGGGGATGAGATCCACAAAAGTTCACTATCTATAGAATGGAAGGGTTTGATTTTAAGGCTTGCAAGTTTGACCACTTCAGATGATCTTACCTTGTTAGAAGTAACATTTTTAGACTGGTTAATATCTTCTCTGTTAAGAGATTTAGCAACACAATTAAGTGTGCACTTGGTTAAGAGATTTATAAAATAATTGTTAAATCCACCTTCTTAAAGGATTTATTATATTTGCTACAATTGTTAGAATGCACTCAAAAATAATTATTCACTTGATTATATGCAAACCTAAATCACTAAGTACATATCCTTTAAGTTCACAATATATGTCTATCACCTATAGTGATTGATTAATACCCATGTTCTGCTTGGTAGCCTTGAATCTTGTTCTTCATAACTGATTCCATCTTTTCTTGTCCTTCTACATAAAAATCTCTATCTGGTCCTTTAGATGTGCTCTGCGGATAAAATCATCATCACACCCTCTTGTTCTGATTGATTACACATCTATTTATGTATTGAATTAACCTATTAAAAGGTTTCACACTTCACAATGATAACTCTATGATCAAAGGTTTACAACTTGACCTTGATCTCCTAGTTTGCATGTTTTCAGTCAGTTAGACTGATTAAAAGAATTACATATGCTTTACTTGTCCCTCAAGAAATGAATTTAAAGAAAATCGTAAAGCTAAATATAAAACACAAGTGTTTTATCTGATGTGTAACTCAGATCCACATTTCTCGTAATTAAAGTTATCTCTCAATAGACTGGAGCTCGGGTTGTTCTGTAGTCTTTCCTCTTGGGTTTTTCTATAGACTGTCTGTCAGTTTTCTCTGTCGGGTTACACTGTAAATTTCTATTGGGTTACTCTATGAGTTCTATTGTTGTTTTACACTATAATTTGTCTATCGGGTTCCTCTGTGAACTTGTCTATCGGGTGCCATTACACTTAACATTTTCGGTGAGCTATGTGAATTGTTGTGTTGGATTGTACTATAGACCTGTCTTTCGATGATCATGTTACCAATGGTTCAAAACTATTTCCTTTGTATACTAATGAAAAAATATGCTCATCAATCTCCCCCTTTGGTATTAGCATAAAAAATTGATATGTGCAAAACTAAAATGTATAGTATATACACCATGTGTTTACCTTGTCAATATGACTTGGCCTATGTGTATGCCTCTATATAGTATATGTACATGTATAGACACTTGACTTTATACATATATTTCCCCCTTTCATCATTTCCCCCTTTCACCTTATCATATCAACTCCCCTATTTTTATAACAATGACAAAGGTGTAATACTTACAATTTGTCAAAAATGTGGAAATAGGATATTTGAGTGTCTTCCATTTGCTTTTCCCATTGTTCTTTGAGGTGCTCAAGGGTCATGATTTCCAAGGTGATTTTTGCATGCATATCATATATTCTCTCTGTAACAGACATCTCCGGGGTGGCAATATATCTTCTTGCTAAAGTCATGTGTTGTTGCAGTAATGTGAGATTTGGTAGTAGTAGAGCCTGGATCTCAGTTACCTCATCTCTGAATTTGGATTCTGCCTCTTGAATCTCAAGTCTCAACCTTTTTTATTCCATAATATTGACATAATGTAACATCAATGTATTGTCATTGGTTGTGAGACCTTGTGCACTAGCATGAAGATCTGCATCTATCTTTGCAATCTTTTCACTACTCTCCTTAGTGAATTTCTCTATGGTGCATAACTTTTGAACTAAGGTTATAGTTTCTAAAATAATTGGTTCCAATGTATTGACTAGTTCAAATAGATTTACCTTGTTCTCTACCACTTCTTGTCTTGTTTTATCTCTTAGCTTGTATTGGTACTTTTTCTCTACATGTTCTTCTATTGCCTTCTCTGCATCTACATTTTGTGATATGATGGTGTCAGTAAAAACTGCTAATTGATCAAGAATAGGTGCATTTTTATCAATATTGGTATCAAGTACAATATGTAATAGTATTTCTTTTGTATTTTCAAGTACCTATGTGTCCTTGTGCTCCTTTTGAGCTTATCTTGTATAGCTTTCCTTTTACAAAGTCTTGCATACTTTGTAAGTGACTCTTGATCCAATGTCCTAGGATCATAGTCTAGTATTTCAATGATTTCATCCAAGGTGACTGGATTTTTATTCTTCTTCTTCTTTTTCTTTAAAATTGTGGTAGAGTTAGTTGTATGTAGTACCATAGAAAGGTCTTTTTCTTGGTCTGATGTACTTGGTGAAGGCTTTGGAGGTGTTGTGCCTTTTACCTACTACTCGATGTTCACCTGTCGGTTGATTGTAGATGTCTCCACATCAACCTTAGCTTTATCTGTAGCTTCTCCTTTGGTATGCTTTGGAGTGGCATCACCTTGCTTCTTTTCTTCATTTGCATCTTCTACTCTTCATCTATTACTTTATGTTCTTCATTTGTGCTTCTTTTTCTCCTCATCACCCTTGTCCTCGGGTATGCTTGCATCATGGTAAGGTGACTTCTCCTTTTCTAAGATGATATTGATAGATTGTATCAATAATGTTATTTGTCCTGGTATATTAACTTATGTAGCATTTTTTGATGTGTTCTGTGTTGGTACTATTTCTTGTTTGGAATATGCCAAGTAAAATTTTGAAGTCTCCTGTCATTCATGATATCCAAAGCTTTAAAATTATTGTTAAAATTATTCTTATGCCTCTCCAAATTTTCTTCTAGCCCTAAACCTAGATGGAAATGCTGGAAAACCCTTGTTTCATGTCCCCTAGTGTAATTTTGTTCATAAAAACCCTAAGCATTGAAATGCTTTCTAATTTCACGTTACCTTTTTCACTTAAGTCATGTCTCAAATGGGTTCATTTTTAAGTGGTCATGTTTATTAAAGTTGTCGATCTTATCACCATGGTCTTACATTATTCCCTTAATCCAAAGTCTGATGAGATTTTAATAAGATTCATTATATATCGAGAAAGTGTGTTTTAATCAGATGACTTGCTTAATGGCTTAATCCCAAAGTGCTCAAGGTCTATGAGGTAAGCCATTAAGCCATGATGCCACATGTCTTTGGTGGGTCCGATGGTCGTAAAGGTTCTCAGCTAAATAGTGGGCAAATCATGAAAGAATCGATGGTAGACTTAATCGCTTAATCCCAAAGTGTGCACCATCTAAAGGATAAGCAATTAAGCGGTGTTGATACGTGTCAAGGGAAGTAATGTGGGTCCTGTCATAGGCAACATAAATGTGATTAAAGTTAAGAAAGATCTAATGGTTGGCATAATTTCTTAAAGGAAAGATGCATGAGATCTATCAGTTAAGTGATTAAGCGGTGAAGACATGTGGTAGTTGGTGGACATGAGTATTTTGAGTTGGCAAGGAGTAAAACACAGACAACTTGTTTCTGATCCAATGGTTGGCTTAATGGCTTATCTCAAAAGTAATCGAGATCTAGCATCTAAGCCATTAAGCGATGCTGATGCATGTCACATGTGATGATGTGTAATCCACTAAAGGTAAAGTTGACTGCAGGATAAAGGTTGGAGAATTTTGAAAATATATAATGGCTCACTTAATGGCTTAAAAGGAAATTAATCAACATCTATCATCTAAGCCATTAATTTGCGATGCCACATTTCCTAGTGGGTCCGACTGAGGTCATAAAGATAGAATTAAAGGAACAACACCTACAGAAAAGATTGATGGTCGGCTTAATCACTTAAAGGTGAAGTGCTTTAGATATAATGGATAAGTGAGTAAGTCATGATGATGCATGACATAGATGATGACATTGCACCTGTAGTAAGTAAACTCAAGGTGAGATAACTTCCAGATAGGTTAGGATGAATCAGACAATGGACTTAATTGCTTAAGGAGAAGAAGCACAACATCTATCATATAAGCGATTAAGTCATGCTGACACATGTCCCAAATGAAAAATTATTTCCAGGAAAAGAAGAGGGTCATCTGATGAAGGTGATGTTACTTGAAATCTATGGCTCAGATTCAAAGTTACCAAAATGAGTTTCACTGAGCCGTTAAGCCGCAAATTTGAAGCAGGCGAATTGATTGCAGAACGTGTGTCAACTTCAGTTCAATTCAATGCAAAAGAATGATTTGATTGAAGTCGTATAATTCATTTATTCAGCTTGATGTCACAATAACTCACCAAAACTATCCAAGTGAAGAAATGGAATTGCAGAGATATTCAGCTCCTCGCGATAGAATTGCAGAATGGGTAAGTCATCTCTAATACAACAAAATTTAGGTTTCTAGTAAGATTTGCAATTCAAAAGGCTTTCATAATTATCGTTTCAAAATCTAAATTTCATCTCAGCAAAAAATCCCTAGGTTCAGAATGGCCCCTAGGATTGAACTTTCAGGAGAGGTAGATTATTAGAAAATAAATGTTAGAGAGGAACTCCTACAACAATTAAAAGGATCCACAAGTGATGCCACCTAAATTAAAAGAATAGTCCCGACACATCCTCATTTTAGAGTAGGAGGGGGTTTATATGAATCAGGTAGGTGGGCCAAAGATGTTAAAACCAGTCTGAATGATCTAACTTTGTTCATAAATGCATACAACCAAAGGAATGCAAGTACCCTAGATTGTAACATATGGGACTTAGACATGGGAAAGTTGATAGTACCTGGGGTGTTCATGGATACAGATTTGTTCACCTTGATAACCAACACTAATGACAAAGTATCTAGGGTTGTTAGGGATACACATGGAAATGTGTTGTTGACTATCACAGTTGATGAAATCAAAAGAATTTTCAATTTGAGTGATACTTCAGTACAAATGGATGATATTGAATTTGATTATTTTAAGGAAGTATACCAGACCCAGAGGGGATACTACAGAAATGAGGCCTTGAAAGGATACTTTAACAACATAGGGGACTTGATTGTAGTAGGGCCTAACACACTAGAGCCATTCAACTTGGATTATTTCAGTGGCAAGGCCAAGAAAATGTATAGTGCCCTATGCCAGGTTCTAAGAGAAGATGAAGAGACAATAATGTTTGTCCATATAATGCTCTTGGTGGTTTAGATTCTACATCCCCACCTATCAGTAGTTTTTGAATATGCCTCTTACATTGCCCAACAAATGCATGAAGGTCTTGCAGGTATCCAAGATAGTAACATACTCAAACCAATGGGGTGGTATTCCCTTATGATGCATATGTTTTTGTTCAATAGTGCTGACTTCTTTGAGGAGGAGATGGACCTAACTAAGTTCCAAGGTGATAAGGATTTTCCTGCTCAAATGTGGAGTGCTGATCTATCATGGGATAGAAAAGAAGCCAGTTATGTATACTTCAACAGGGTTTTTTCCTCTAGGATTAAGTCATTATTATGCAAACAGAATGCTAGGTCCATACAGATATGATGAGGTTATTGAGACCTATGGAATTTTCCCCAGAGTTTAAGATTTCCCACAATTGGGGAGATTTGATTTTATACCTTGTTTCTATAGTGATAAGGGTTTATGAATTTAGGGGAACCCCCAATGTGTTTCCCTACAGATTCCCTCTGAAGATTGGAATTGCATAAATTATGAGACAATTGGGTGGATTATAGGAAGAAGCCCTGACAGGAAAAATGAAGGGAATTATTTTCCCTACTCTTACAAGAGCCCACCATTTCATTATCATAAAAGGTGGGCAGGCATAGTTTGATAGGTACTTTGATCCCTACCATTTGGAAACCTCTGTATCTAGGTGTCCAGACAATGAAGATTTTATAATGGGAATGTTCATGAATAAAACCAAATGATTGGCATTAGAGCATCAATTCAACTTCATAGAGGATATTGGTAGAAATATTTTTGATCTGAGTGACCAGGAGCTTAGGAAAGAGAAATGGATGGTATATAAGAAGTCTTTAGACTTTGTACATAATTTTGTTAAGTCTTATGATACTTTGAAGAAGATTGATTCCCTAATGACATTATTCGAGGGTATCATGTAGACCCTCAGTGAGAAGAAACAAAGAATAATGGAGGCTGAGCAAGAAAAGGCTCAAGCCATCTTAAGAAAACTTTCACAAGGAAGGATAATTCCACCTGGGAATTATGTGGTATACAAAAGGAGGGGGTACAGTACTATCATGCCCAAGATTGATAAATATTTTGAGCATAAAGGAAAGAGGCTAGCAAGTACTAGTTCTCAATAGATTCCCTCTCCCAAGAAATAAAAGTTTGAGGGAAAAGAGCAAGAGAGTGTCTTATACTCTCCCTACCAGTCCCCTTTAGATATGGATGACCAAGCAGTTGCTGAGCAATTGATTCAAATGGGGAACACTGGCCAAGTTTTTGTCACTGCACAAGAACTACAAGGAGTGCATGAGGCACCTAGGCATACAACTCCTGATCTCACAGTGGTAGAATTTATAGGTAAAGAGATGGATCCAGTAACCAAACATGCTAGTGAGGATTTCTTGTCAGATGATAATTTTGTCAAGGCAAGGGCCTTTATTCAATTTTTATGGAGAACTCATATTGATGAGTAGAAGGATAAGTTCTAGAGATTGCAGGAAGCCAAACCAAATCATACCAAAGATGATATAGAAAAGAAGGTCAAGCAAGATTTGATGTCTAAATTTGAAAAAATACCCCTAAAGAGGGTAGAGTTGATAAAAAATAAGGGAGTCCTCATTTTACCCTAGTGGGATTTGGCTAACGCCATAGTTTTTGATGCTATAAGAAAAGAATCAAAACCATTGAGCACTACTAGAGCATTAATTGGTGCTCGGTTTAGTGAAGATCATGTAGCTCTAGAAATCTGGTCCTTGAAGAAGAACGATAAAAGAATATTGAATGAAAATGACCAATCTGAGGACATAGGAAGCCTCATTATGAAAAGAGTTTCTGATACCTCAGGTATTGAGGCAGCTAACATTGTTCTTCAAATTTCCAATTTGATTTTGAAGGTAGCCAAAAAGGAGAAAGATGCTTATAAAAACTTGAACCCCAAGTATGAATTTGTTTTAAAAGTATACAATGATGTAAGGGTTAAATCCCCACAGAAGGATGATAGAATAGCATTTCTGGAGGGGAGGCAAACAAGACAAATAATTCCTCAGAAGATTTTTGCACAGGAACATCACCAACCTTCATCATCTAGCCCATATATCACTTACCCTCCTTCTCCCATGCCCTCAAGCCCTACTACTCTAACAGAAGCTGAAATGGAAAGAGACAAATTATTGGTGGAGAGGGAAAGGCTAGAACAAACTACTAGAAATGACCTTGAAGAATCTCCAGCCTACAAAGAAGCCAAGGAATGCGTAAAACACAGGCACACTGACAAAATATACTCTAGACTTTTAAGATGTGCCAAGGAGGTAAATCTGGCTGATCTTTATTTGTTAGGAAAAAAGGTCTTTAACACTAGCAATGAATATGAAGCAGATAAAGATCAATGGGGTTTGTTCATAGACACCTGGAAAGGAAAAGCTGCTAAAGTGAAATCTTTTTATTCCATGTCCAAAGAAGAGAATAATATTGATAATTTTTTTACTAGAACTCACAAATGTTTAAAGCTAATGGCAGACTTGGACATCAAAAGAAATACCCTCATCAAAAAAGTGGAAACCTTGAGAAGAGAGTTTTCAAAGGATAGATATGAAATGTACCCTAATATGTTTAACAAAGATGGTGATCTAAAAAATGAGGTGCTATGGTTGAGACAAATAAAAGAAGCAATAAATGCCAGGACACATAGCATCATTACCTTGGAGGGAAAAATTTTATTTGTCCAAACTATAAATATCATTAACAAAGCTATGGAATTTTTTGAGTTCTAGAAAGGGGAAGTTAAGAAGGCAAGTGCCACGTGGGGTGAGGTCATCAACAAGAAGGATGAAATCCTTGGTTTTAACTGGCCAAGTGATGAGGTTTACTCTTCTTGGGAAGACAGGTACAAAATCGTTAATCTAGGTGAAAGTGTCTAGATGCAGGTGGATGAGGAGGCCCAATAGAGTAGTTGATGCAGTTAAGAATGTATATCATACATCATCAACATCAGAGACAATGGTTTCCACATGGATTTCCCCAGCAAGTACAGGGCAAATATAATCACCATGCATCCATAGGACAAAGGATCTGTTAGAATATGTTGCAATGAAAGTGGTTTTTCTATCCACTTGTTATTTTGTCTTGTTATACCCTGAGTTTTTTCTTCTAGCCTATTCATCTAAAGCTTGTTGCATCCTTGATCTTTAAGGATTCCATGATGACTAGTGCTGGCTATATATAGTAAGTTGTAATATATTGTAAAGGATGGTAAAAATAAGAATGCAAAGCAAACTTCTGAATTGTGTCTAGACTTTAGTTTTGAATCAATTTGAATGTATTGATATCAGGCTTATATTAATAAAATATAATGGAATCTCCATCTTGATACCAATGATGTCTTCTTGCATTTACTATAAGCTCTTGTATGTTTAATTTGTAAGGCATTTTAAACATACTGGTTATAAGGTAGCTATGTCATTATTTGTGAGTTGCTTTCAAGGAGGGTTTAAATCTGGCAGATAATTATAGAGAGTTAGGGTTTATGCACGAATTTGATACATGGATGTGAGGATGAAAAGATAGTTTGTAAGGCATTCCATCTGAGGTTTTATTTGTATTTCAATTAATTATCCCTGGTGTATGTATGTTTCATTCTAACTCTATGGCCCATGATTAGGCACTGGTCAAATTCTAATAAGTGGTTTTTATCATCAATTAAATATTAATCAATCTTTATATTTCTGTTACCTGAAATGCATGTCTAGATAATTGTATTAAGTATAGTTCATCTTAGTGATTACTTAAAGAGAGAGTCAATAGGTTAGCCTTCCTAAGCCAGGTGGCTTAAAAAGAAGGATAATGAATCCTTAATCCACTATAAGACTTACTGAAAGATAATATTCTATTGAAGGTGCATCCGCCTGGGTATGTGGAGCCCAAAGTGTAGAAGGATTTTCATCCATGTTAATTAGCCTTTTCCTTGTGAGAATCTAAATTGGGTACTAAAGAGTCTAGCATTCACTGCTATATATTGATTGTGCAAGAAAAATAACTAACAAACTAGAGAATCTACTGGGGACATTGTAATGTTCTAATAGTCATGTTCATGAAAGAGTTTGTCCTTGCAATATTGAGAATTAGTCTATTTTTCCTCATAGTACTAAAGGCAATTCTATTCTGTCTATCTGTTATCACACATTGTTTGAAAGTTTTGATCCTAAAAATTATACGAATCTTGATTAGATAGAGTGACTGGTGATTGAAAAATCTTTGGTTTAATACAGTGTATCTTTCTCAAGGAAAGTTGCAGAGTTGATTTGCAGTAATATGAACAGTGAAGGAGCATTTTCTTAAGATTGCCAGGTGAGGAATTAGCGAGAAATCTTGTTCTCTAAGTTTCATCTTGAATTATTGCTAAAAGGGAAAACCTGATTCAGGACAATATACTCAATCTTATATATATTTTTCCTCTAAAAAGAGGTGGCGACTCTAACCTCTGTGTACACCAGTGTTGCACATTAAACATTTTGAAATATTTGGTTGTTCTATAAGATGAGTCGACAAATAAATACCAGATCATACTTCAAAGAAAATCCTTAAAAGGATGTTGGAGAGGAGCTCCATACACCTCAAAGGAAACAATGGTCCAAGAGAGGTACATCCAGACATGATTCCCACCATACCTCTAAAGGGAGGATGGAGACTCCTATTCCAGAGAGAAAGTCATCTTCATCCAAAGATGTAGGACCCATGGGACCAACTAACACTTACAGAGCTAATGCTAGTTTTGATCCCTTTAGGGATAGAGAAAATAATGACATAGGTTTCTTTCCTGCAAAAGAAAATCTTGCTCCACCAAAAGAGACCTCTGCTGCTGAAATAACTTCATATGACTCTGATAATTTTCAAGATGAGATTATAGTTTTATAAAAGAGAAAGAAAGAACAAGAAAATGAAATAGCTAAAGCAGAGAAGAAATGTGGATAGAAGATATATGACTTACTATTAGAAAGAGAAGAGCTCTTAGCTGAGACCAGAAGGAATGACCTTAAGGCTAAAAGCCTGAGTCAAGAAGTTAAAGGTTTGAATCCAGAATTGTTTGGTAACCTTGATGATTTAAGGAATAGAGCCCCAAATAAAATCTCGAATCCTTACAAGGATGAATTTTAAAAGCAAGAGATTGTCATCAGGCATCTGTTCCCATATGAGATTGAGCATGATATAAAGATTAAGACAAATACAAAGGAGGTTACCAACAAAGGTAAACACAAAGCTGTTGGTGTGACTATAGAGGAGCCTAAGAAAAACTTGACCATCCCTATAGGAGCATCACAAGTTGATCTTGAGTCGGAACAAGCTAGAAAAGATAAAGAGGATTTGGCCAAACAACTAGAGAAGTTAGAATTAGAAGCTGCTACAACAGATATGAGAATGAAGATAGCCTTTCTACATGATACTACTAACACTTCTGTAAGAAGATCTATTCCAGTTAATCATGAACCATAGCCACAAAAGCAATATGTTGGCCCAATCCCAAACAATCAAGAGGCTGATCCTAAATTGCAATCTTCCAGTTTAAATTTGAATGTTAAAAATTCTTGTCCAAGTGGAAGTACTCAGCCTGGTGGTCCCGGCCCAAGCATTCAAGCCACTAAACCCAAGAAAATTGATCCCCCACCCATTCAAAACCAAGGAGGAGCTACTAGACCAAGTGGTAATAATGTACTTGGAAATTTCCAAAGAAGGCATGTCCACATGAACAGATACAAAGCTCTTTTCATCGAAGGCATTCCTAGTCACCCTAATGTGATCCCCAATGAGGTAAGAGATAAAATCCCTAAGTTCACTGGAAATAATGTTGTTACTTGTGAAGAGCATCTAAAATCTTTTAGTGACAAGATAAGTGACTTTGAGATTGAAAATGAGGATGTTATTATGAAGCTTTTTGTTCATTCATTAACATAAGATGCTAGGGATTGGTTCAGAAATTTACCAAATGATAGTATTTCTTCTTGGGATGAATTTGTAAAGTCTTTTAGTGAACAGTATAGAGAACATGTAAATTTTGGATATATGTTAAATGAATTCAATAACATCAAAAATTTCCCTAACGAGAGTATGGCTGATTTTAATAGTAGATTTCAAAAGGCCATGAACAAAATTTTCCAAGTCCTAAGATTAGATGAGGAAGTATGTCTTGCCACTTATATCAATGTTGCTGATAGAAAAATGTCTTATCTACTTAGGGATAAAAACCCAACTACTTTAAGAGATGCTTATAAGATAGCTATTGATATTGAAAGTAATAGGATGGCATCAGGAAAATTAGGGAAGAGGGAAGACAATAAACTTTGGAAGGAAAAGGGGTCAGCCAACAAAAATGTCAAAGAAGATGATACTGTCGATAAACTGGTGAGTGCAGTAAAAGACCTTGCTACCAAAATGGATAAAAATGATAGAGGAGGATACCATGATAATAAGTACACTAACCAAAGATTTGACAAACAGCCTAACCTGAGAGATTACCCTTATAAGACAAATTGGAATAATGGAAAACCAGTCCCTGATGGATAAGATAACCCTAAGGCCAAGGAAATCCTAGATCCCCTAAAAAGGAACAGTGCCAACTATGTTGAGAACACTCCCTGGTGTGATGCTAGCAATATGCCACACTCTTCCTATCAATGTGTAGTAGCCCAAGCTCTATTTGATCAAATAGAAGAAAGAGACCAAGAGGGTCGTACTATCAACATGTTCATAGTAAAGAAACCATATCCATGGTTTTTTGATATTGCATCATCTTCTGATAATTTGTGTACAGAAGATAATTCTTGTTTTGAAAATCAATTACAAAATCCACCCTATCAAAGTGATTAGATTGACATTATTTCAAAAGAAACTATAAATATAGTGGGAAGTGACAATTCACATTCTCATTTCAGAACTCCCACTGATGAGGAAAAATGGTCTTTGACTTTTGCAGCAATTAATCAAGCACGAAAAAGAGAGTCCACTTGTGAAAGGAAAAGGAAAAAGAAAGGAATTTTCTAATATCTGTATTGGAAATATAATCACTCAAGAACCATTATATGTTGACCCGTTCTATGTCACACTAATGGTTAATAGTTTCTTGGTAAAAAACTACATGATTGATTCTGGAGCTACAACAAATGTGATGTCTTATCATGTGATGAAGGAATTGGGCCTCCAGGTCACTACATATGCTGGAAGTTGTTATGCTATGGACAACAGGGAAGTTCTTTTGATAGGACCACTGAAAGACATTGAGGTGAAAATTTTTGCTTTCTCTGAATCGACTTACAAAATGGATATAGTGGTAGTGGACACTAAACCATAATATGGTATGCTTCTATCAAGGCAGTGGGAGGCAACAGTAGGTGGAAAAATGCAATTAGATTTGTCCTATGCAACTATCCCTGTTAATGGACATGAGGTCAAGTTGTACAGAGAACCCCGGTCATCTAACATGGTGGAGGTGGTTTTACTTGACCAATTTAATTGTTGTGTGAATGTTGATATGGATAATTTTATTGTTGAGGAAGTCAAGCCACAATTAAAGATCACTGACCCAATTGTGGATGAATTGTTGTTGCAACAAAATGGACTATGGAAAATTTACTTTGATGGAGGATGCTCAAAGGAAAAATCTGGAACATGAGTTTTGTTTATTTTCCCATCAGGTATCACCTTTAAGTACTCTTTCCTGTTGACTTTTCAATGCACAAACAATACTTCTGAATATGAAGCCTTAATATTGGGAATGGATAATTCTATCAAGCATGGTATTAAGTGTTTACAAGTTCATGGAGATTCCTAGTTAATTATATCTCAGATTAGGTAGCATTATCCTGCTAAAGATGACATATTAAAATTGTACAAGTATGTTGTATGGGATAGGATAGAATTCTTTGATGCTTTCAATATCCTATGGATAGAGAGATCCAACAACATAATGGTAGATTTCTTGGCAAATGTTGCCCTGAAAAATAATGATGCTATTCTTACTGGTATGTCTGTGGTTGAGATAAAAAGTAGGCCTGCAGTTCCTAACAATATTAATAATTGGCAATTATTTGAGGATGATGATGATATCCTAAGGTTTATCTAGTGTGTAGATCAATATGATTGTCATAAGATTGATTGCGAATCTCTAGTGTCAGTTGTGGACAATAAGGAGTATATCTTTGATCAAGAGGTCATCCAACTAGATACCAATCACATTCCCAAAGGGTTAGTTGAATTGGAAGGCATGTTCAACATAAATGATAATTATATGACTCAGAAGTCCAATGCCAAGGTGGGAGATTTAGAGGAAGTTAATTTGGGATCTGAAACATCTCCCCAATTAGTCTACATTGGTAAAAAAAATTGGATAGCAATGTGAGACAGAATTTGATAAAATTTTTGAAGAAATATAAGCTTGTATTTGCATGGTACTATGAGGATTTGAAATCTTATAGAAAATACTTATTTCAGCATGATATCCCTTTGAAGGAAGGTATTAAACCATTCAGACAAAAACAAAGGCTCATTAATCCCCTGCTGGCTACCAAAATGTAGGCCGAGTTGATGAAACTAAGAGATGTAGGTATAATTAAGCCAATAAGACATTCATCATGGGTATCTAACTTAGTCCCTATAAGAAATAAAAATGGGGACATAAGATTGCGTGTTGATTTCAGAAATCTGAATGTGGCCTCATTAAAGGATAACTATGGACTACCTAACATGGAGGGTATGTTGCATAAAGTCACTGGGTGTGGTTTGTTGTATATGATGGATGGATTCTTAGGGTACAATCAAGTGCTAGTTAAAGAATCTAAGCAATTCAAAAAAGCATTTACTACTCCTTGGGGCACTTATGTTTATGCTCGTATGCCATTTGGGTTGAAAAATGATGGTGCAACATTTCAAAGGGCCATAGATGTATCTTTCAAAGATCTTATAGATGTTTTGATGGTAGTATACCAAGATGATTTGACAAATTTCTCAAAAAGGGCAGAGGATCATTGCAATCACTTGGAAAAGGTGATGATAAAAGCACTAGAATATGGGAGTTTGAGATTACAAGCTTAGAAATATGTATTGTTGCATGGTGATTTTTTTTGGAAAAGTAGAGATAGGATATTGCTATTGTGTCTTGACAAAGGACAGTCAGAGAAAATGTTAAAGGAAATGCATGTTGGAATGTGTGGAGGGCACTATTCTGCTAGATCAATAGCTCATAAAATTTTGAGAGATGGATACTATTGGCCTTGTTTGTTTCAAGATGCTTACACTTTTATCATAAAATGTGAGCCATGTAAGAGATTTTCAAGCAAAATGAAATTTTCAAGAGCATTACTTTTGAATCCTATGGTGGTAGAGGCCCCCTTTTCTATGTGGGGAATGGACTTAATAGGAGAATTTGCTGAAAAATCAAGTGGAGGCCATAGCTAGATTCTTCTATTAACTGATAATATTACAAAATGGGTGTAGGTAATTCCAACTAAAAGAGAAACAAGCACTGTGGTCATTGACTTTCTGATGGATAATGTAGTTATAAGATTTGGTGTTCCCCTCAAGTTGGTGATGGATAATGCCATGTGCTTAAGGTCTAAAGAATCTACTAATTTTTTCTCCGATATGGGAATTATTATGTCTTATTCATCCCCATACCATCCTCAAGCTAATGGTCAGGTGGAATTCAACAACAAGAGTATCTTAAAAATCTTGAAAATGACCTTGGAAGGAAATAAAAGAGCTTGGCATGTAAAATTTAAACTTGCCCTTTGGGTTGATAGGATCACTATCAAGAAGGCCTTTGGAAAATCTCCCTATGAGTTGGTTTATGGTATTCAATTAAGAATGCCTATCAATAATCTACTCCGAATCTATCCGTTTATCCAAGATGAAGAAATGGAAGTTTCTAAACCTGTGGAAGAAAGAATGGTTCAGTTGGTAGAATTGGATGAAATAAGAAGAGAAAGCTAGAGAGAAAATGTCAAATTACAACCAAAAATGAAATATATTTTTGACAGAAGAGTAGATGAAAGAAAGTTTCAGCCTGATGATTTTGTGTTACAGTGGAATACCAGGGATGAAGACAAAGGAAAACACAAAAATTTTGAATCATTATGGATGGGGCCTTTTGTCATATCCCAAATTTTTGGAAAAGATTCTTATTTCATCAAGAATCTGGATGATGAAGAATAGGAATTGCCAGTGCATGGATAGTTTTTGAAATTTTTATTCAATTAGCCTTTATTTTCCATGCACAATAGTATGTATTATATGTATAGGTGTGTTTACTTTCTGTTGTGTGTTTGTTTCCAGTAATAGGCTTGTCTAGTTTGTGGTCTGCCTCCCCAAAGATCTGTGGTCCTTGTTATAACCTGGCATTTAATCATCCTCAGAGAGAGCCAATATTGGTACTATTTCTTGTTTGGAATATGCCAAGTAAAATTTTGAAGTCTCATGTGATTCATGATATCCAAAGCTTTAAAATTATAGTTAAAATTGTTCTTATGCCTCTGCAAATTTTATTCTAGCCCTCAACCTAGTTGGAAATGTTGGGAAACCCTTGTTTCATCTCTCCTAGTGTAATTTTGGTCATAAAAGCCCTAAGCGTTGAAATGCTTTCTAATTTCATGTTACCTTTTTCACTTAAGTCATGTATTGAATGGATTCATCATGTTTATTAGAGTTTTTGATCCTAACCCCGTGGTCTTACAATATTCCCTTAATCCAAAGTCCATTGAGATTTTAATAAGATTAATTATATATCGAGGAAGTGTGTTTTTATCGGACAGCCCACTTAATGGCTTAATCCCAAACCGCTTGAGATCTATCAGGTAAGCCATTAAGCCGTGACACCATGTGTCTTTGGTGGGTCTGATGGTCATAAAGGTTCCAAGCTAAATAGTGGACAAATCATGAAAGAATCGTCAGTAGACTTAATTGCTTAATCCCAAAGTGTGCACCATCTAGTGGATAAGCGATCAAGAGGTATTGACACATGTCAAGGGAAGTAATGTGGGTCCTGTCATAGGAAGCATAAAGGTGATTAAAGTTTAGAAATATCTAACAGTTGGCGTAATCGCTTAAAGGTAAGATGCATGAGATCTATCAATTTAACGATTAAGCGATCAAGACATGTGACAGTAGGTGGACCAGGGTATTTTGAGCTGGCAAGGAGTAAAACACAAACAACTTGTTTCTAATCCAATGGTTAGCTTAATGGTTTATCTCAAAAGTAATAAAGATCTAGCATCTAAGCCATTAAGCGGTGCTCACGTGTGTCACATGTGATGATGTGTAATCCACTAAAGGTAAAGCTAACTGCAGGATAAAGGTTCGAGAAGTTTGAAAAAATCTAACGGCTCACTTAATGGCTTAAAATGAAAGTAATCAACATCTATCATCTAAGCCATTAATCTGTGATTCCATGTGTCCTAGTGGGTCTGGCTGAGGTCGTAAAGATAGAATTAAAGGAACAGCACCTATAGAAAAGATCGGCAGTCTGCTTAATCACTTTAAGGGGAAGTGCTCAAGTTCTAATGGATAAGTGAATAAGTTGTGATGACGTGTGGCATAGATGATGACATTGCAACCGCAGTTAGTAAACTCAAGGTGAGATAACTTCCAGACAGTTTAGTATGAATCAGACAGTGGACTTAATCGCTTAAGGAGAAGAAGCATGACATCTATCATATAAGCGATTCAGTCGTGCTGACATGTGTCCCAAATGAACAGTTATTTCTAGGAAAAGAAGAGGGCTGTCTCATAAAGGAGATGTTACTTGAAATCTATGGCTCAGATTCAAAGTTACCAAAATGAGTTTTAGTGAGTCGTTAAGCCGCAAATTTGAAGCATGCGAATTGATTGTAGAACATGTGGCCATTTTAGTTCAATTCAATGTGAAAGATTGATTTGATTGAAGCAGTATAATTCATTGTTTCAGCTTGAAGTCACCATAACTCACCAGAATTATCCAAGCGAAGGAATGGAATTGAAGATATATTCAGCTGCTCACCATAGAATTGTAGAATGGGTAAGTCATCTCTAATACAAAAAAATTTAGGTTTCTAGTAATATTTGCAATTGAAAAGGCTTTCACAATTATCATTTCAAAATCTGAATTTCATCTCAACAAAAAAGCCCTAGGTTCAGAATGGCCCCTAGGATTGAACTTTCAGGAGAGGTAGATTATTAGAAAAGAAATGTTAGAGAGGACACCCTACAACAATTAAAAGGATCCACAAGTGATGCCACCCAAATTAAAAGAATAGTCCTGACACATCCTCATTTTGGAGTAGGATAGGGTTTATATGACTCGGGTAGGTGGGCCAAAGAAGTTAAAACTAGTCAGAATGGTCTAACTTTGTTCAGAACTACATACAGCCAAAGGAACACCCCTACCCCAGATTGTAACTTATGGGACTTAGACATGGGTACTCAGGGTGTTCATGGATACAAATTTATTCACCCTCATAGCCAACACTTATGACAAAGTATCTAGGGTTGTTAGGGATACATAGGGAAACATGTTGTTCACTATCACAACCGATGAAATAAGAAGAATTTTTAATTTGAGTGATACTTCAGTACAAATGGATGATATTGAATTTGATTATTTTTAGGAAGTATACCAGACCTACAGGGAATACTACAGAAATGAGGCCTTGAAAGGATACTTTAACAAGATAGGGGTCTTGATTGTAGTAGGGCCTAACACACTAGAGCCATTCAATTTGGATTATTTCAGTGGCAAGGCCAAGAAAATGTATAGTACCCTATGCCAGGTTCTAGGACAAGATGAAGAGACAACAATGCATGTCCATTTAATGCTCATGGTGGTTCATATTCTACATCCCCACCTATCAGTAGTTGTTTACTATGCCTCTTACATTGCCCAACAAATGCATGAAGGTCTTACAGGTATCCAAGATAGTAACATACTCAAACCAATGGGGTGGTATTCCCTTATGATGCATATGTTTTTGTTCAATAGTGTTGACTTTTTTGAGGAGGAGATGGACCTAACTAAGTTCCAAGGTGATGAGGATTTGCCTGTTCAAATGTGGAGTGTTGATCTATCATGGGATAGAAAAGAAGCTAGTTATGTATACTTTGACAGGGTTTTTGCCACTAGGCTTAAGTCCTTATTATGCAAATAGAATGCCAGGATCCATATAGATGTGATGAGGTTATTGAGACGTATGGAATTTTCCCCATAGTTGAAGATTTTCCACAATTGGGGAGATTTTATTTTATACCCTATTTCTACAGTGATAAGGGTTTATGGATTCAGGGGAACCCCCATTGTGCTACCCTACAGAGTCCCTCTGAAGATTGGAATTGCAGAAATTATGAGACAATTGGGTGGATTACAGGAAGAAGCCCTGACAGGAAAAATGAAGGGAGGTATTTTCCCTACTCTTATAAGAGCCCACCATTTCATTATCATAAAAGGTGGGTGGGCATAGTTTGACAGGTACTTTGAGCCCTACCATCTGGAAACCTCTGTATCTAGGTGTGCAGACAATGAAGATTTTATAATGGGCATGTTCAGGAAGAGAACCAAATTCTTGGCATCAACTTCTTGGAGGATTTTGTTAGAAATATTTTTTATCAGAGTGACCAAGAGCTCAGGAATGAAAAATGGCTAGTATACAAGAAGTCTTTGGACTTTGTACACAATTTTGATAATTCTTATGATCATTTGAAGAAGATTGAGTCCCTAATGACATTATTTGAGGGCATCATGTACACCCTCAGGGTGAAGAAATAAAGAATAATGGAGGCTGATCCAGAAAAGGCTCAAGCCATCTTAAGCAAACTTTCACAAGGATAATTCCACCTGGGAATTATGTAGTATACAGAAGGAGGGGGTATAGTACTATCATTCCCAAGATTGATAAATCTTTTGAGCATAAAGGAAAGAGGCTAGCATGTACTAGTTCTCAATAGATTGCCTCTCCCAAGAAACAAAAGGTGGAGGGAAAAGAGAAAGAGAATGTCTTATACTCTCCCTCCCAGTCCCCTTTACATATGGATGACCAAGCAGTTACTTAGCAGTTGGTTCAAATGGGAACACTGGCCAAGTTTTTTTCATTGCACAAGACCTACAAGAAGGAGTGCCAAAGGCACCTAGGCATACAACTGTTGATCTCATAGTGGCAGAATTTACAAGTAAAGAGCTGGATCCTATAACCAAATAGGCCAGTGAGGACTTCTTGTCAAATGATAATTTTTTCAAGGCTAGGGCCTTTATTCAATTTTTATGTAGAACTCACATTGATGAGTACAAGGATAAGTTCCATAGATTGCAGGAAGCCAAAGCAAATCATACCAAATATGATATAGAAAAGGAGGTCAAGCAAGAGGTGATGTCTAAATTTGACAAAATTACCCCTCAAGAGGGTATAGAGTTTATAAAAAAGAAGGGAGTCCTCATTTTACCCCAATGGGATTTGGCTAACGCCATAGTTTTTAATGCTGTAAGAAAAGAAGTAAAACCGTTGAGCACTACTGGAGCTTTAATTGGTGCTCGTTTTAGTGAAGATCATGCAGCTATAGCAATCTTGTCCTTGAAGAAGAAGGATAAAAGAAGATTGAATGAAAATGATCAATCTAAGGACACATGCAACCTCATTGTGAAAAGAGTTTCTGATACCTCAGGTATTGCGGCAGCTAACCTTATTCTTCAAATTACCAACTCGAGTTTGAAGGTAGCTGAAAAGGAGAAAGATGCTTATAAAAACTTGAACCAAAAATATGAATTTGTCTTAGAAGCATACAATGATGAAAGGGTTAAATCCCCACAGAAAGATGATAAAATAACATTTCTGGAGGGGAGGCAAATAGGACAAATAATGCCTCAAGATATGATTGCATAGGAACCTCACAGCCTTCATCATCTAGCCCATATGTCACTTACCCTCCTTCTCCCATGCCCTCAAGCCCTGCTACTCTAACAAAAGCTGAAATGGAAAGAGACAAATTATTGGCAGATAGGGAAAGGCTAGAAGAAACTACTAGAAAAGACCTTGAAGAATCTTCAGCCTACAAAGAAGCCAAGGAATGGGTAAAATAGAGGCACACTAAAAAAATATACTCTAGACTTTTAAGATGTGCCAAGGAGGTAAATCTGGCTGATCTTTATGTCATGCCAAAAAGTTGGACAAAAACACACCAATAATTTTTTTTTTAATAACACACTAAGGAAAGACCACACTTCCTTAATGGCCACACTTGCACGCAAAACTGTGCAAAGGATAAAATAGTAACTAGAGAGGTCAAACTAGGAGGAATATCTTTCAGATCTATCCTACAGGGATTCCTAAGCTACATGCTTTGATCCGCACACAAACTGAGGTAGTTGACCAAAAGTCAACCAGAGTTGACCAAAAGTCAACTAGAATTGACCAAACGTCAACTATACTCTAAACTACATGAAAGAAAGTTACTAGGGCCTACTAAGCCCTAGGAAGGCTCACACACGCAAATCGAGATAGTCGACCAAAAAGTCAACCAAGGTTGACCAAAAAGTCAATTGTCACTGAATGGCATGAAATTGGAATCCTATGGTCCTGAGGGTATAAAGAACACCTGGTGCAAAAATTAGGATGAATGGACAAGGTTTGACCATGGTTGACCAAAAGTCAATTGTGCACGATTTGGTCAACAGAACACAAATCCCTTAAAAAAAAAATTTGTGATGGCTAGGGATTGCCTAGGTCCGCTAAACAATGAATGATGTCATTGAAGTCAATAAGTTTTAAAATGATGGTTTAATAAATTAATAACGTTTTAAACATTATTTCTAAGAGTCCTTTAAATAAAAAATACCCCTTTAAATAATTTAAAAGACAAACATAAAAAGTAACTAATGAATCAATGTTTATTAATTAAATAAATAGCTAAAATGCTTAGATAAAATACAAATTATCTATTCAATACTTTGAATAATGCTTCTAGAATTAATCAAAGAATTAAATATTAATATAAATAAATACAACTTCTAGAATATTATTTTAAAATTCACATGTGCAATTAAGAAATTAGATTTATTAAATCTGAATATGATTTTAAAAAAAATCTAATCAAATATAAAGTAAATCTAACTTTATTTTAAACAAATCTAAAAAATCTAATAATTCAAATAAAAATCTAAACTAAGAAATAATCAAAAAAAATTTATGAGAAATTAAATCTAACTTTAATCAAATTTAAAAAAAAAAGCTCTAATAAACTTTAAAGACTAAATCTTAATTACACCCAAAAATCTAAATTACAAATAAAATAAGAACTACAGCATATTATATCACATGATATACATAAAAAAAATTCCTTCTAAATATATGGAAATTATAAATATCTTTGCCAACATTATAATATTTGCTATTAAACTAACATTATAATATTTGCTATTAAACTAAAGTTTTATTCATAAAACAAAATGCATATTTTAAAAGGAAGTCGGTTAGTTTTATTTGTATGTACGGTGGCAGGCAAGGCAAGCAAGCCGCACACGGCGGTGGAAGGAGAGAAGATGGGAGCCGACCAAAAAAAAAAATTAAACAGAACTTATATTGCAAAACCTGAAATCATAGTTAAAATTTGATATTTTGCAAGGTTAAATCATAGTTATACATATACACAGCCAAGAGCAAGAATATATAAAAATAATAATTAAAAAGACTAGTGAAAAAAATGACTGTGTCTAAACAGTGGGCATGTTCCATAATGTTTTTTGAAATTTTATTTCATTTTTTAAAACTATAATTTATCCCTTAACTCTTGGTGGAAACAAATTTTAAATTTAAGCATTTCGATTTATTTTATTTTTTTGAAAATTTCTAGAATTTTACTAAGAAAAAAAATATAATTATTTCCCTCAAGAACACTAGAAACCAAAAAAAAAAAATTAATTTTAACTTCTATTCATTTTTTTTTTATTGAGGAATTTAAAGTTTAAAAAAAATCCACCATGTCATTTGATTCCAAAAAGGGGATTAAATTTGTTTAGTAGCAAAGTATTGTTCTTACTTAAATTTTGAGTTATGTACTTCAGTCATAAGAAAATCTAAGTATAAAAACATTTAAGCTAAATATACTACTTTTATTTCGTAACATTTACATACTGAAAATAAATCAATAAAGATATTTAACAACATAATTTCTCCAAAGCCTCTCTTTGAGAATGAGATATTATCCACAAAAAAAAAAAATCATGTTGATAATTTTTTATTTTTTTATACAAAATGATACCATCAAAGGATTTTGAACTAAATTAATTTGAGAAATATGAAGGTCTATGTTTGCTATAACTATCCAAAAATGGTTCTAAGAAAATAGTTAAACCTACAATTACATATAATTTCCTTTCAAATTTATTAAATAAATATGACTACAATTTCTTTTTTTCTTTCATAGATTCTCCATCTACGTGATGGGATAAAAGACATACAAATATTTAAGATTAAAAATGTTCAAATGGTAATACAATCTAAAGATACCCTAAAGGATAGGTTACAAGCCATAATTTTACAATGGTTCTTATCTTCCAAGAAAGGGTAATAAGCATCTTCTACTACCAGTCGGTACCTGTACAGATGAGGTTGACCATGGAGACTCACCTCCCAACCTAGGCCTTTACAAGGCCACCCTTGAGTTTGGGGATCCAATATGGAGTGGGATACAAATAGACATGCAAAACTCAACTCACAATCATGCATATACATAGAAATCACATAACCAGAAAACTTCCCATACAAGGTTGAACAAAAGGATAGGTCTCCAAGAGACCTTCCTGAATTAGGGGTAGTGGTAGATCTCACTATAGGAGAAAGCCAAGAGTTATTAATGTAAAACACATGCCACACATGGGCCTGATATGACCATCTACCCAAGATGCAGTCATGAGAATCCTTCTTATGCCCCCCAAGTGCCCTTAGACCCCTGTTGGCATCATGGGTATCATGTTACCCCATGATTTTCCCTCCACACATGGGAGACTCTACACTAACAAGAATCATTTCCTACTACCCCTTCAAGGTTACTCTGCCCTCCCAAGGGTGAGTGTGCCTTGAAGATACCCATTCAAAAATCCAACACAAAAATAAAACACTATAAAAAAAAACAATAAATTTCAACTTTGAAAAATAACTCCAAAATACATAGGACTCTATTAATGGAGTTTCAAGGTCAAGAACACAAATGAACAAAAATAAATTACTTTAAAGAGATCCAACCTTAATCCAAAGCTAAGGTGAGAAGAGGGATGGTGTTGAGCTATCCTTCCTAAGCTCCTTCTCCAAAGGCTCCTTCAAACTAATTTTGTCTCTAAGGATAGAGAGTGGGTGGACACTCAACTCATCCTAAATCCTTTCCTAAATAGGCAAACCCCCAACAAGAACAAGGCTTAACCCAAAGTTGAGGTGACCCTAACCAACCCTTAACTATCCACTTGCCTAAACTCTCCATGGGTGGAGTCAAATGCAACTTGGGTAGAAGAGGAAGATTGACCAAGGTTACACAACTCTTCAAATTAGCTCAAGTATGAAAGTGACACTTTACAGGTGCAATAAATGAGTTTAGAGGCTCATTAATGATTGCAAATGACCCTTAACCCATATGGTACCAAGTTGGGTATCTAAAACTGACCCCAGTTACCCCTAAGAGTACAAAAGACCCTCCTAAACTAACCTTGAAGTTAACCTATGGATTTCTAAGTTAAGAAGACTTTCTAGAAACTTCTAACCCTAGGATGAGCTTGGGTACTACTCCTAGGAAACCTTAGTTAACCCTATAACTAACCTTGGTTCCCTTACTAGCCATGTCAACATTAAATTACAACAATTGCCAAATTTGGCACATTAAATTAAAACAAATGACATGACTCAATCACATGAACATTTACTAATCTAATTACACACATGAAAAACATGTTTGCGAAATAACCACATAAACAACAAGGTCCATGTTTCTTTAAATAAACAGAACCTTGGAATGCACAGAAGTTTACATAGGTTCCAACACTGGGTCCTCGATTTAGATCCATGGTCAACTTTTCCTGCACACTCAATGCACACATCAGTAGATCAAAAACAACATGATATAAAATCCTACACGACATTAATAATATACACGCATATAAACCACATCTACATTTGAACTGAAATAGCATAGTATCAGTTTCTTAAACTAAATTCATCATATTACATTCATACATTTAAATCCATATAAGACATCAGCATAAGCTGAAACTAAATCATAACATAAAGCATCTCAAATGTACCTTGATTACAAAATCAGGTGCTGCATATATAACATAGGATTATGCCGATCATAAAATACGTAAAAGTCTCCAATAGTCAAAGTATGTCAAAGCATAAACTACTGAAAGTATGAGTAAACAAACAGTAAAACTATGACAGTCTAATGTAGGTCTCACACTTTATTTGTTAGGAAAAAGGGTCTTTAGCATTATCAATGAATATGAAGCAGATAAAGATCAATAGGGTTTGGTCATAGACACCTAGAAAGGAAAAGCTGCTGAAGTGAAATCTTTTAATTCCATGTCCAAAGAAGAGAATAATATTGATATTTATTTTATTAGAACTCACAAATGTTTAAAGCTAATGGTGGACTTCGACATCAAAAGAAATACCCTCATAAAAAAAGTGGAAACCTTGAGAATAGATTTTTCAAAGGATAGATATGAAATGTACCCTAATATGTTTAAGAAAGATAGTGATCTAAAAAATGAGGTGCTATAGTTGAGAAAAATAAAAGAAGAAATAAATTCTAGGACACATAGCATCATTACCTTGGAGGGTACAATTTTATTTTTCCAAACTATAAATATCATTAACAAAGCCAGGGAATTTTTTGAGTTCTGGAAAGGGGAAGTTAAGAAGGCAAGTGCCACTTGGGGTGAGGTCATCAGCAAGAAGGATGAAATCCTTGGTTTTAACTGGCCAAGTGATGAGGTGTACTCTTCTTGGGAAGACAGGTACAAAATGGTTAATCTAGGTGAAAGTGTCTAGATGTAGGTGGATGAGGAGGCCCAACATAGCAGGTGATGTAGTTAAGAATGGATATCATACATCATCAACATCAGAGGCAACGGTTTCCACATGGCTGTCCCAAACAAGTACAAGGAAAATATAATCACCATGTGGCCACATGACAAAGGATCTATTAGAATATGTTGTAACGAAAGTGGTTTTTCTATCCACTTGTTATTTTGTCATGTTATACCCTGAGTTTTGTCTTCTAGCCTAGTCATCCGAAGCTTGTTGCATCCTTGATCTTAAAGGATTCTAGGATGACTAGTGCTGGCTATATATAGTAAGTTGTAATATATTGTAAAGGATGGTAAAAATAAGACTGCAATTCAGACTTCTGAATTGTGTCTAGAATTTGGTTTTGAATCAATTTGAATGTATTGATATCAGGCTAATATTAATAAAATACAATGGAATCTCCATTTTGATACCAATGATGTCTTCTTGCATTTACTATAAGCTCTTGTATGTTTAATTTGTAAGGCATTTTAAACATATCGGTTATAAGGTAGCTATGTCATTATTTGTAAGTTGCTTTCAAGGAGGGTTTAAATCTTGCAGATAATTACAGAGGGTTAGGGTTTATGCAGGAATTTGATACAGGGGTGTGAGGATGAAAATATAGTTTGTAAGGCATTCCATTTGAGGTTTTATTTGTATTTCAATTAATTATCCATAGTGTATGTATATTTCATTCTGACTCTATGGCCCATGATTAGGCACTGGTCAAATTCTGATAAGTGGTTGTTATCATCAATTAAATATTAATCAATATTTATATTTCTGTTACCTGAAATTCATGTCTAGATAATTTTATTTAGTATAGTTCATCTTAGCGATTCCTTAAAGAGAGAGTCAATAGGTTAGCCTTCCTAAGCAATGTGGCTTAAAAATAAGAAGGATAATGAATCCTTAATCCATTGTCAGACTTTCTCAAAGATAATAGTTTGTTGAAGGTGCACCCACCTGGGTATGTGGAGCCCAAAGTGTAGAAGATTTTCATCCTTGTTAATTAGCCTTTTCCCTGTGAGAATCTAAATTGGGCTTCATGGTGTGGGAGCACCTAGGCTATCCTCAAAGCCCTAGTTAGTTTTGTCTTGTAACTAAATCTAGCCAAGTCAGTATTTTTTTTCGTAGACCTTAGAAGGTCTTGATTTTGTGTGTGACTAGGTGAATTAGTGGTTAGTGCTATTTTCATTCTAGTTTAGTTTAGTTTGATTTTAAGTGTTTAGTCAGGCTAGAATAGGCCTAAATTTGGGAAATGGGGTCTAAATGTGTCCTAGACCTATGTAAGGTGATAAATATGCATAAAGAGGCTTTAATTATGTTATTTCATCAATTTGTATGGGTTAGAGGCCCTAAAAGATAGTTTGCATCATAAATGCAAAACATGCTCAAAAGTTGTCATGCAAATGTTGCATACAACTCAACAACTTTGGATTCCCCCTTATTATAGGAGTGGGAAATCAATTCTGGTGGCCTAAAATAGTGGAGGAAGAATCTTATGATACTCCATGGCTCATTTCCCAAGGTAGAGTTATTGTAAGCAAGTTTTTTGAAAGTAATAGAGAAAGTGTTCTGAGATACAGTGTAAAGTCGACTTATTTGAATGTTCTTAGTGTTTTAATGGATTAGAATACTTGATCTATTGGTGGATTTATGTAGTGGGAATATATTAAATACTTTTTCATTCAGGGAACAAGTAGAGTAGTTTTGATTTGGTAGCCTTAGGAAAATTTTTAAGTTTTAGGGAGTCTGCTGGTCTAGTTCAGTGTTGTTTTGGTTTTATGGCTCCCCCATAAAATCCAACCATGGTAAACTCAAAATGTTGGATGAATGAGTTAGTGGAGCCTCTGTAAAGTGTAAATATTCAATTAGGAGGTTAGAAAAATCAATTTTATATTTTTATAGCCATTCCCTAGGCGAGCTAGGACTGTTTGGTTAGGTGTATGGCAGAGTAAAAGATGAATGCAAAGACAAGCGTGTGTATGAGAGTTCTAAACCAAGTGTAGTCTCAGAGTCTTTAGGGTCTTATAGATCCCTGGTTACAATTTTAGAGCACATCCTATCCATTTGGATATATTTTACCATAGAAGTCAGTGGACTCCTTGTGAAGAGACAAAATAGGCCTAATAGCCCTACAATTCAGGACAAAGGTGTACGCAAGGCTTGGGGACCCTAGACCTTGAAAATCCTTTAGGTCTTCAAAAAGGGTATTAGGATCCTAGATTATTTTTAGGATTTGTTTGGAAGATTTGGGAAGAAATCCAAAAAACCCTTTGGATAGGGCTAATTGGTCAAATAGGCCTAATAGGATCATTTTGAGTGAAGATTCGGAACTCTACTAAATTGGGATTAAAGACCTCCTCAAATGGGAATGTATGGATGCTGAATGTGTATACAAGTAGTAGACAAGACCATTGTAGCATTTGTGGAGCTGGTATTAAGGGTTTAGGTTTGGAATCCTTCAAAGCAAATGAGAAGCATTGAGACAAAAATAGTGGTATTTTTCCTTCAAGGTGAAACACAAGAAGAGTAACTCTTTGAGAAGAGTTGGGATAGTCTTAGGCTTGGTGTCTTGAGGTTATTGAGATCCTAGAAGAGGAGTTGGGATCCTAAGTAGACTAGGGAAAGAAAATACCTCTCTAGAACATTGTGTAAGAACACCTTGGGGCTACTTCTATTAGAACGGTATGAGAACTTAGCTGATCAGACTTGTGGTTAATGTTCCAACCAATAGAATCTGTAGGAGAGTCAAAAATGGTGACTAATTCTGAGCTAGCTAAGAAGGTAGATGATCAAGAAGTGGAGAATAGGATACTCCAAGACAGATTGGCTCAATTGGAGAAAAAGGTAGATGAAGTTGATGTGAAAGTAGATGAAGTAAAGGATAAGGTTGAAGGGAAAGGAAATGATATTTCCATTGATGATGAAGTACTTGAAGCTGACTATGTCCTTACTGAGGAGCCATTTTTGAAAGCTTTAAAGGCTATGAGTGGAAAAGCACTAGAAGGAGTTCCAATATTTACTAGAAATATGGAGCCAGAGCTAGTCCTTGACTAGATAGAGGGACTAGAAAACCATTTTGAGTGTGATGGATTCAATGAGGCTCAAAAGTTGAAGGTTGCAAAAGGTAGAGTGAGAGGGTCTGCATTCACTTGGTGTAAATCCATCCAAGATGAGAGAGAAAAGGAAGGAAAGAGGCCCATTGCTTCATGGAAGGCTATGCTTGCAAAATTTATAGATTCTTATATCCCTGAGGATTATGAAATCCAATTACATAAGAGAAGACAAGGTTAGAGGAAGAAGGACCTAGATGTAAACTCCTATACTGAAGAGTTTCAGAGACTTTGCATGAGATCTAGAGCTGCAGAGGATAATAAGGTTAAGGTAGAAAGATACCTTAATGGACTAAAGAGGACCATACAATATGAGATGAGTCTTTTGACTCCAGACACCAGTCAAAAGTGCCACCAAATTTCCATCAAAGTTGAAGAGAAGCTAAGGAAGAAACAAGACTCCAGTACTACCAGAGGAAGAGGTAGAGGGAGAGAATTAGAGGACAAAGAGGTGGATATGGTGGAAGGAATTTTGAACCAAAGAATCAAGGGGAGACCAAATTTGTTGAAAAACAAGAAGGAAACTCCAACAGAGGGGGTTCAAATAGAGGAAGGAACTCTAGCGGAAGAGGAAGAAATAACAACCAGGGTAGGGGTAACTACTTTGCTACTATGAAGTGTTACCACTGCAACCAGATGGGACATCCTACATACAGATGTCTAGAGAAGGGTTCTACTTCTCAAGGAAGTGACAAGAGAGTGAACTATGTCCAAGAAGAAACTAGTGGTGGAAATAAACACCATGAGGTTCCCTTAGAATTAGAAGAAGGTGAGAACCTTATGATGAGAAGAACTCTGATTAAGTAGCCAATAAAAGAAGAGTCTAGTTAGAGGAGGTCATTGTTTAGAGTGAAGTGTAAAATGATGGGAAAAGTGTGTAGAGTAATTATAAACTCAGGGTCTACTGACAATATAGTGTTAGAGGAAGAAGTCAGCATGTTGAAGATGACAAGAATACCCCACACCAATCCTTACAAAGTCACATGGCTAAACAAAGGACAACATGTCCTTGTCAATGGGCAAGCTCGGGTGCAGTTTTCAATTGGGAGGTATAAGGAAAATATTTTGTGTGATGTGCTACCCATGGATGCATGTCACCTACTCCTAGGTAGACCATGACAATTCAAAAAAAAGGCCACGCATGATGGTGCAAATATTTCATATTCTTTCAAGAAGGATATGTGACATACAAAATATAGTCACTATTGGAGGATGCAGAAATAAAGTCATCCGGCCCAATGTTCTCATGGTGAGTGAGAAGGAGTTCTTAGAATCCCTAAAAGAAGAAGGAGTTGGGTTTTCATTGGTGTTGAAGCCAAAAGAAGAGATAGTAGACAAGACAGTCAAGAAAATAAAGTTGACAAAGGAAGTGCAGGAGCTGCTGCAAAAATATGAAGTCATAGTCAGTGATGGACAACCATCATCCCTACCACCTAAGAGGTCAGTAATCCACAAAATAGACCTAATCCCTAGAGCTACCCTTCCCAATAAGGTTGCATATAAGATGAATCCTCAACAAAATGAGGAGATAGCTAGGCAGATTCAAGAATTAATAAGCCAAGGTCTGATTAGGAAGAGCATTCACCCTTGTGTTGTGCCCACTGTCTTAGCCCCTAAAATGGGAGGAACATGGAGGTTATTTACTGACTCTAACGAAATAAAAAAAATAACCATTAGGTATAGGTTCCCTATCCCTAGGATAGAACACCTAATGGATTGTCTAGGAGGAGCAAGGTATTTTACCAAGATAGACCTAAAGACTAGCTATCATCAAATCAGAGTAAATGAGGGGGATGAGTGGAAAACAACCTTCAAGACCACAGAAGGACTGTATGAGTGGCTTGTAATTCCATTTGGTCTATCTAATGCCCCATCAATATTCATGAGGTTGATTAATGAAGTCCTTAAAGACTATATTGGAAAGTTTCTGGTAGTGTACTTGGATGATATACTCATCTATAGTAAGACAAGAGAAGAACATCTTAGACATATAGAAATGGTTTGAAAGAAGCTACATGAGGAGGAGCTGATGATAAATTTGGAGAAGTGTTATTTCATCAAGCAAGAGCTAGTGTACCTTGGATTTGTGTTATCTCAAGAAAACCTAAAGATGGATCCTAGAAAAGTGGAGGTCATCATCAACTAGCCTATTCCAAGAACAAGCACTGAGGTAATAATTTTTCATGGCTTAGCACAATACTATAGAAATTTTATCAAACAATCCAGTGCAATTTGTGCTCTTATGCTTGATACTATCAAGGGTGGGATGAAGACTAAATTTGTGTGGAATGAACAAGATAACCATGGGTTTGAGCTGTTGAAAAATAAGATTGATACCCAACCAATTTTGGTTTTACCAAGAATTGAGAAGATATTTACAGTGGAATGTGATGCCAACAATGTAGCCATTGGTGTTGTCTTGAGTCAAGAGGGAATACCAGTGGCCTTCCACTCTGATAAACTAAGTGAAGCTATGAATAAATATTCTTCTTATGACCTAGAGATGTATGCTCAGGTCTAGTCATTGAGAAAGTGGAAGCATTATTTTCTTCCAAAAGAGTTCATAGTCTATTCAAACAATCAAGCATTAAGTTTCTTGAACTCTCAAGATAAACTCAGTCACAAGCATATGAAGTGGGTTGAGTACCTACAAGCCTACGCCTTCAACATCAAACACAAGAAGGGGTTGCAGAATAAGGTATCAGATTCCTTAAGTAGAATAACCTTGACCATTCAAGAGATTCAACTGTAGAGCATGGGGATAGACAACTTCAAAGACATATATGGTGAATATGAGGACTTTGCAGACATTTAGAAGGTATGCCAAGAGTATAAAAATCATTTTCATAGTCAATTCTCTGAGTATACTTTACAAAGTGGTCTTTTGTTTAAAGGGAGTCAATTGTGTGTCCTTGGGGGGTCTATTAGGGAGAATCTAATCCAGGAGAAACACAATGGTGCACTTAGTGGTCATTTTGGTGTTAATAAGACACAAGAATTAGTTCAAAGATTTTACTTTTGGCCCTATATGAATTTGGATGTTAAGAGATATGTAGAAGGTTTTGTTATCTATCAAAAGGTAAAAGTTACATCTACTAATGTAGGCCTATATCAACCTTTACCCATTCCAACCAAACCATGGGAATGTCTGAGCATGGATTTTGTAGTGGAATTTCCCAAGACAAAACAAGGAATGTATATCATTTATGTTATAGTGGATAGATTTAGCAAGATGACACACTTTGTACACTACAAGACAACAAATGATGCAAGTCAGATAGATTCCCTATTCTTCAAGGAGGTAGTTAGAATTCATGGTTTTCCACTAAGCATAGTGTCTGACAGAGACACAAAGTTTATGAGTCATTTTTGGAAGACTCTCTAGCAGAAGTTAGGGACCAACTTGTATTTTGGATATGCATACCATCCTAAGTCTGATGGCAAAATATAGGTAGTCAATAGGAGTATTGGAAATCTCCTAAGGTGTTTAACTAAGGAGTATGGTCAAACTTGGGACCAACTCATTAGGTAAGAAGAATATGCCTACAATGATAGAGTGAATAAGACTGCTGGTAAGAATCCTTTTGAATTAGTTTATGGCCTTCATCCTAGAGGCATCTATGAGCTCATAGATCTGAAGGATGGAGCCAAGGGAAATGGCTATGTTGATGACTTTGCACGTTCTATGCAAGAAGTCCATCAGACAGTGAGGAAGACAATCATTGAAAATACAGAGAAGATTAAGAGAAAAGTGGATGAGAGGAAAAGAGATGTCTAATTAAAATTTGGGGATCTAGTATGGTTTACCTCAACAAGGAAAGAGTATAATAAGGAACACCACATAAGCTTCAGATGAGAAGAATTGGACCATGTGTCATACTGGCCAAATATGGAGCAAATGCCTACAAGGTGGAACTTCCAAAGGATATGGGTCTATCTCTGGTGTTTAATGTTGTAGACTTGGTTTTATACAAAGGACCAATCTCAAATGTAGATCAGAGTTTGAATGAAGTCATACAGGAGGTGGAAGAAATCAACTTTCCATATGCACCAATCAAGAAGGCAGCACACATACTGGATTCCAGAGTATACAAGAAGACAAGGAAGAAGGAATACCAAGAACACTTAGTCAAGTGGCATGGAAAAATAGATGCAGATGCAGTTTGGATAAATGAAATAGAGTTCAAAAATTTGGGCATTGACCTCAACTTACACAACCCAAGGGTGTGTTGAAGTCTTTTCATTTGGGGAGGATGGTGCACGAGCCCCTAGGCTATCCTCAAAGCCCTATTTATTTTTGGCTTGTAACTGACTCTATCCAAGTGAGTATGTTTTTTCTTAGACCTTAGAAGGTGTTTTTTTTGTGTGTGACTAGGTGAATTAGTGGTTAGTGCTAATTTCATTCTAGTTTAGTTTAGTTTTCTTTTAAGTGTTTAGTCCTTAGAATAGGCCTAAATTTGGGAAATGGGGTCTTAATGTGTCCTAGACCTATGTAAGGTGAGAAAGATGATTAAAGAGGATTTAATGATGTTATTTCATCAATTTTTATGGGTTAGAGGCCCTAAAAGATAGTTTGCATCATAAATGCAAAAGATGCTCAAATGTTGTCATGACAACATTTGCAACTTTTACAAATGTTGCGTGCAACTTGACAAATTTGGATTCCCCTCATTCTGGGAGTGGGAAATCAATGCTAGTGGCCTAAAATGATGGAGGATGAATCTTATGATACTCCATGGCTCATTTCCCAAGGTAGAGTGATTTTAAGCAAGTTTGTTGAAAGTAATAGAGCAAGTGTTCTGAGATACAAAGTATAGTCGGCTTATTTGGATGTTCTTAGTGTTTTAATGGATTGAAATACTTGATCTATTGCTGGATTATTATACTAGGAATATATTTAATAATTTTTAATTTAGGGAGAAAGTAGAGTAGTGTTGATTTGGTAGCCTTAGGAAATTGTTTAAGTTTTAGAGAGTATGTTGGTCCAGTTCAGTGTAGTTTTTGTTTTATGGCTCCCCCATGAAATCCAACCATTGGAAACTCAAAAGGTTGGATGAATGAGTTAGGGGGGCTTCTGTACAGTGTAAATATTCAAGTAGGAGGTTAGAGGAATTGATTTTCTATTTTTATAGCCATGCCCTAGGTGAGCTAGGACTGTCTGGTTAGGTGTATGGCAGAGGAAAAGATGAATGTAGAGACAAGGGTGTTTATGAGAGTTCTGAACCAAGTGTAGTCTTAGAGTCTTATAGATCCTTGGTTATGATTTCAGAACTCATCCAATCCATTTGGATACATTTTTCCATAGAATTCAGTGGACTGCTTGTGAAGAGACAAAATAGGCCTAATAGCCCTACAATTCAGGACAGAGGTGAAAATTATTTAGGTCTTCAAAAAGGGTATCAGGATCCTATATTATTTTTAGGGGTTGTTTGGAAGATTTGGGAAGAAATCGAGAAAAACCCTCTCGATAGGGCTAATTGGTCAAATAGGCCTAATATGATCATTTTGAGTGAAGATTTGGAACTCGACTAAATTGGGATTAAAGACCTACCCAAATGGGAATGTATGGATGTAGAATGTGTATACAAGTAGTATACAAGACCCTTGTAGAATTTGTGGAGTTGGTATGAAAGGTTTAGGTTTGGAATCATTCAAAGCAAATGAGAATCATTGAGACAAAACTAGTGGTTTATGTCCTTCAAGGTGAAACACAAGAAGAGTAACTCTTTGAGAAGAGTTGGAATAGTCTTAGGTTCAGTGTCTTGAGGCTATTGAGATCCTAGAAGAGGAATTGGGATCCTAAGTAGACTAGGGAAAGAAAATTCTTGTCTAGAACATTGTGTAAGCACACCTTGGGGCTACTTCTATCACTTCGTCATCATTTCATCAATTTGTTCCATCTTTGACTCAGGTGGCATAATTAAAATTAGAGATCTTTCCCTTATTTATTTTTCAGTTTTTAGTGCATATGTCCACCTTTGTGATAACCTATCTTGAATTTCTTGTGGAATCATCCTATCAAACTGTATAGGTATATATTTGAATATACACATTGTCTTCATGATGGCTTCTTCTATCTTATTCTAATCCTTGGGTTTTAGAGTTAGCCATTGTCTAATCTTAGGATCTCATATTCTACCTGACTTGATGATTGATGTAGAAATCCCATCAATCATGGTAGTAATTTTGTTCTTTTCAGGTTGTTCATCTTGTTCAGTGTCTTCCTTATCTTCCTTGCTTCAGATTAATATTTGTCTCCACTTTGGTTCTGATGTTTTGTCAGTTTGAGGATTTCTTCGATAAGTCCTCACTTGTCCATTCTTAACTGGTGGTGAGTTTGTTTGTGTATTTTGACTCCTTATTCTTGATGCAGTAGTAGTTCTTGGTTTCTACAGGGGTGGTGCATCAAACTCAGTTGATTCAGAGTCACTCACTTTTCACCTTCACCAATGGGTGACTGTCCCTCAGTGTCATCTTTTTGTATGTTTATTCTTCATTAACCGACAACTTCTTTTCAAGTGTCTTTACCATTTTGGTCTTCTTTCTGTCTATCTTTTTAAAAATTAGGCCTATTTTTAATTTGGCCTTAGCTTCTTCATAGGTGCCAAATCTTGGTAATGATTTGTCCAGTGGTTCATTCAATAATTCTTCAATAGAATTTGTGGCTTGATTTATGTTTATCTCATAGTTAAGTGGTGCTAACCATGTTGTCCTTGGTACAACTTGTCTGATCAAAGTTTTAGTGGTGTCCACCATGAAACAAATATCATCTTTATATTGATCCACCAGTTGTTCGTGTATCCTCATCCTTTTTTTCATTATATCCTTAAATCTAGTGAAATATTCATCCATGACTATTGTAAAGTTGGCCCCTAGCGACTTGATAAATTTACTATTTTGAATTGTTATTGGTCGGGTAGTGTCCCAATTGACATTACCGACAGAGGGGAAAAATTCTTGAAAGTATAAGAATATAAACATGAGGAGTGAACTGAACTTACATGAATTGGATTTTTCTTATCTAATGGTCCTCATGTTCTCTTCTAGTTTCTTTAGTAGAAGCTTAAATAGATCTAGTTGTAGACCTTTCTTCACAATCTTGTGGGCGGTGTCAACTGCTCTGCAAGAAATGTTGTTTAACTGACTGGCTTGGAATGTCTTGTATCCCAACACATATGCACTGGATTTTAGTTCTTGATCAGTGATGGAATTTACCTTCAATCCTTTTCCATCCCAAAGTGCACTTGTTAATTTTTCTATGTCGAGGCGAGGAGGATGTTTGAGTTCTTTTCCCTTGTCGATTACTGGATAACTGGTTACTGTGCGTATAACATCCTTAGTGATCTATTTTGGCTCATTGAGCCACATCTTTCAGTCATGTACATGGCTAAGAACTATCTAGATCCACTAAGTCTTGAATTCCTTTAGGAACATTAGAGCATTTGTCAAACCCTTTCACCTCAATCTGTTTATTTTCATCTTTGATGTTTCCATATTTTCAAAGTTTCTTGTAAGCTTCCTCAACTTCCAGATCTCTGATTTCTGCAAATTTGCAATGGATATAGGCTTGGACATCCTTGATGAGAAAAACCCTAGGTGGTATGTTTGATAATTCTCCAACATCATTGGGTTGTGAAGAAACCTCTGGGCATAATTTGTACTTGGGCTCTTCAAAGGTAGAGTTATTGATTTGGTTTACCTTCTTGTGCTTAGCATTCTTGATTTTGGAAACATGTGAAGTGGTTTCCATGTTTCCGTGAAATTAGGACTTTTCCCATAAACAAACTGTGAACTCGGTGAGTCTTAGTTACTCACTTGATCTTTTGTAGATGCTATGAATTTGTCTGAATACTGTGAATATGATTGTGAGTCACTCTGGAATCTATTCGTTGTTCTTTTCTCTATTTCTCTTTGCTTTACTCTACACTTTTCTCTTAATCGCTTTGTGAATGAATGAGCTCTCCATTTCCCTTTTATAGATGATTCCCTAAGTGGTGCAATTAATAATTTACCTACTTCTCGGTGGTTGAAGAAAGAGTTTCTTGGGGAACATACTAACTTCATTCTCGGTGAGAATGTGATGCTCGGGGTAAGTGTCAATCTAATTGACCTTTTACATGTTTACTGACGGAGCTCAATATGAAGAGAAGACTACATTATCATTTTACATGATTACTGACGATGCTTGGTTTACACTAGAAACTTGGCTTTTAAATGTATACTGATTATTCTCAGTATGTATTGACCGATGATATTTGATTCACAAATTCATAACAAGTAATACCATAGTACATCTTTATTCATGCAAATTTGGCATATTATCAATGTATGTTGGAACTGATGTAAAATATAACTTGGTATAGTGCATTTCCATACTTACTTGTTCTGCTTAGGTGGGGGTGGTGGAATCACCAAATCCATTGGATAAGGTGTCACAAATTGTATTGCTTGATCCAACATCATCAGTATTTGTAGCTTTCCTCCACATTTTGTTTCTCATCTTCCTGATGTCTTCAATGGTATTTTCATTAGCAAAAGTGCTTATCTCTGTCACTCGGTCTTTGTAGTCCTTTCTTAGATGATCTACCTTATGAAAGTGTAAGCATGTCATTCTGGGGTTAGTCTAGCTTCTAGACCTTCTCATCCATTTTCTCATGCAGTTTGCAGCTATGTGTCTATATCTACAACATGTTGTGCATTTTGTCCATGTGTTTTAGTCCCAAACATATGAGTTACTGACTCTTCTTGGTTGATCAACATTTTCTTGTTCCTTTGGTTTCCATGCTTTCCTTTTATTTTTTCTACATTCAAGAGATGTGTTCCCATGTATTTTACAAGTAGGACAATATTTTTCCATGTAGGTTTCCCTCTTTGGTTGTTTCACCTTAGATTTATTTTCATGTGTTTTGTGTCCTTTCTTGTTACAATTATAACATTTTCCAATGAATGTAGAAGTGGATTTAGGAATACCTTTAATTTTTCTCCTGCAAACATTTGATGTGTTGCCTAGTTTTCCATAGTGATTGTATTACTTCTTACTTTCTCTAAGATTTGTGTAGACATCTTTTTGATAATCTTGGTATGTTGATTCTCCATGCTTGGTATGCCCTAGACTGGTATTGTTGTTGATTCTTCTTTTTCCATCCAAAAAATAATCCATTCTTTTTGTGATGTCTTCAGCTTTCTTGATCATGTCATTGTGTTGTTGTTGAATCCTTGCTTCATGCTTGAGTTTCTCATTTTATTCTCTAAGTTCACTAATAGCTTCTATTTTCCATTCAGTTCTATGTTTACTCAGTTGGCCTCATGACTCATGCAAACTATCTAATTGGTGATCTCAATATGATATTCAGTTAATCTTTGTATCATGGTTTCTCTCTCTTGTATCTTTTCAGTGATCTTCCTCCTATCATCAATAGCTAATGTTCTTTCTTGTTTATCTTTTCTTTTATTATTCATAACCTCAATAATCCTTATCATTTGTGTCTCTTGACCAATTTGCAGTGATTTCACTTGTCTAGCTAGATGTTGATTGATTTCATTTAGACTTGTAATTCTTCCTTTAGACATGCCTAATGTATTGCTAGACGTATATCCTGATGACTCAAAAAAATTAGGTATCTCTTCTTCATGATATTCTATTTCATTTGAGCGAGATGCCATAACCTTTATTTCATCCAGTAACTCTCTCATCTTCATTCTTTCTTATTTGTATTGCTCATAGAATATTTGTATCTATAACTTCTGATTCTCAATATTCTTATCAGGCCTATACCTTTGCATTGTATGATATTTTCTCTCAAATGATTTAAAATTTTCCAAATAAGAGATCTAGTTCTGATACCAATTTGTTGAATAATGGAATGGTGTGTAGTGAGAGGGGAGGGGTGAATTAGTACCCTTAAATTTTTTTTATCAATTAACCCTTAATCCTTTAGTAATCAATTCCTTGCATTACCGACCATAGTGATATTCTACCTTATGCATGTAATATCAAATCATAAACTTAATTTCATGTAAACATTCATGAAATTTATTGACACATGACACAAGATTTGGTAACACAAAAAAACCCTTGTTAGAGGGTAAAAACTACGGTGGGGATGAGACCCACAAAACTTCACTATCTACAGAATGAAAGGGGTCGGTTAAGGATTACAAGTTTGATCAATTTTGATAATCTTACCCTAAACATAGGAGTAACATGTTTATATTGGTTAAGATATACTCTGTTAAGAGATATAGCAACACAATTAAGTGTGCACTCGGTTAAGAGATTTAGAAAAGGATTGTTAAATCCACCTTCTTAAAGTATTTCTTCTATTTTCTACAGTTGTTAGAATGTAGTCAAAAATACTTATTGGCCTGATTATATGCAATCCCAAATTGCTAAGTACAGATCCTTTAAGTTCACAATGTATGTGTATCACCTATAGTGATTGATTAATACCTCTGTTCTTCTCAGTAGCCTTGAATATTGTTCTTCACAATCGATTTCATCTTTTTTTGTCCTTCTACATAAAACTCTCTGTCTGATCCTTTAGATATGCTCTGCAGCTACAATCATCATCACACCCTCTTTTTATGATTGATTACTGACCTATTTATACATTGAATTGACCTATTTAGGTTTCATGCTTTACAATGATAACTCTATGATCAAATGTTTACAACTTGACCTTGATCTCCTAGTTTGCATGTTTTCAATGAGTTAGACTGATTAAAAAAATTAAATATGCTTTACTTGTCCCTCAAGAAATGGATTTAAAGAAAATCATAAAGCTAAATATAAAAAAAAAAGTGTTTTATCTGACATGTAACTTAGATCCACATTTATAGAATTAAATTTGTCTCTTGGTAGACTAGTGCTCAGGTTATTTTGTAGTCTTTCCTCTCGGGTTGTTTTGTAGACTGTCTTTTGGGTTACTCTATGAGTTGTGTTATTGGTTTACACTATAATCTTCCTATTAGGTTCCTCTATGAACTTGTCTGTCAGGTTCCATTGCATTTAACATTTTTGGTGACCTCTGTGAACTATTGTGTTAGGTTGCACTATATACCTGTCTTTTGGTGATCATGTTACCGGTGGTTCAAAATTAATTCCTTTCTATACTAATGAAAAAATGTTATCATGAAATTGTTTGTCCACTGAGATCGAGGGGGGGGTCAATCATATAAATCAAACTTAAACATTTAAAATATTATCTCACTCATTCACTCGGTAGAATTGAATATAGTCATTAACCAGCTCACTAAATAACTTAGTGCATTAATCAACCATACATCTCATAATATGCAAAATAAATAATTCAACCTCATTAACACCAGATTTAATGAGGAAACCCAATATGGGAAAAACCTTTGTGGGAATTGTGACCCACAAAAAAATTGTACTCTTCTGAAGTACACTTAGTTAAGAACTTATCATGTTAAACATTACCTACACATTGCTAAATGTGACCCTATTAGGGGATTTACCTCAGATCGGTTAAGATATTCACCCTTTTAGGAGTGGCCTTGCTAGAAGTCTTCAAATAGTCTTTTTGGAATGTCACCTACTTCTAGGATTTACAAATAGGATTGTTAAATCCACTTAGTTAAGAGATTTCTTTATTACAAATGCTAATAAGCAATAGTATAAACTTTGGTATGTGTTGCACCACTTTTGGTCTTCATACCTTTAAAAAAAAGTGGATGTTCGAGGTGTAGTAGTGGTCCTGAAAGCTTCATGTGAGTCTTGGGTCTAAGTCTAGCTATCCCCTTAGGATAGAAGACCTTTACCAGATTTCCCCATTTTGATTTCTCTCTTTTGTGAGCCGGAGGGAATCTGTATTTGAAATGTATTTTCATTGGGTAGGTTAAGTTCCCAATCTAGTAAAGGCCATGGTTTGAAGATTTCTAATATCATTTTTACATGCAACTAAAGTATTTATCCATAACTGTTCATTTTGCAACTTGGCGAAAAATTGGGTTCGGGCTTCTCCACCGACGGAAAAGCATCAGCAGGGTACATCTTCCGTAGACAACTACTAAGTGATCTCTCAGCAGGAAGTGTAGTTCTAAAATGGATCCCTTAAGCTTAGAAGGACTGTGGTGTCAGAAATACACCTCTACAAGTCAAGAGGAATGATTAAATAGAAAGAAATCTAAGAAATAAGTCTAAAGGCAGAAAAGTAGAAAATGGCTTCTCCACTACTCCAACAGATGGGTTTCAACCCACGAAGGACGTTTTCCACCAATCCATTAAAATGAAGTGATTTTGATGAAGAATCTATCTCATAAAGAATAAAAGATATAAAGAAGGCAGATGAAATCAACACATGCTATTTTGGCACCCCGACAGACCAAATTTCCCCTTTGGCAGATTTTTGAACCGAGAGCACCCCAAAAGAATTTATCTGCCCAAAGGAGAAGTGGAAAAGTAATTTTCTGCTACCTTAGAAAAGTTAACATTGCGGTTACTAAAAGTGAAAAGACATTTCTTAACAGCCCGTAAGAGAAAAGTAATTAATTCAAATAAAGCCATTTTACTTCATAACAGATTGTTTCATTAATGTTGAGGTCTTTTCATTCATGTGGCGTGGGAAGTCGACAGTTAAACGGTAAGAATTCAAAAGTTATAAGATCAATTGGAGATTACCAATAGGAGCTACCATTCATTTAAAAAAAAATTTGAACTCAAACCCTTTGATATTGGTTGTTCTTTGACCCTGCATTCTCAAGAGATATTCTTTACTCCTGAATCAAATCATTTGAAGTATGGCTTCCAGATTCATGGGATTCGATGGAATGAATGACATTAATTCTGAATGGCATAATATTTTGGATACGTCTCTAAAATTATTTGATATGTAGAACTTTCAGAACAGACTAAAAGTGGACCAGATGCATCCCATCACTAAGAAACTGAAGGAGAGAAGATTAGCTGAAGCCGCTAGTTTTCCCGTGGCTGTTGGAGCCCCAGAATTGATCCAGGAATGCATCACTTGATAAAACCTAGATACCAGGCAAATCCTCTTGCCCAATGATATGGTGTTGCTATCCATTGATAGAGAATCGGTCTAGAACTTTCTTTGCATCCTAGAGAAAGATGAGTATTTAGAAATGACATACAGTCGGGCGGTGACTTAATATATCGCCAAAAAGTCAATTTGGAAGAAGGAGATAATGAAAGCATGGTTTCAAGAGCCCAAGAGTGCCATAGGGAAGCTACCAAAGACACTATATGGCACTAATCTAAAGCTGGAGATCATAGACATTCTGGTGCTACTCCACAGGATCAAAGGTGAGAGTGAGGCACTCAATTTTGTTGATCATCACTTCTTCCTGGTTCAGGTAATCTATTCCCAACACCACTTCATTGATTGGGCCCTTATGGTAAGTGAAAACCTCTCGAAGGCCCTAGATAGAGCTAAGTGCTAGAATGAATTTTATATGTCTTTAGTCTTTTTTTATATTCTGGCAACAATCCAAATTTGGCCAGGGCTTCCTAGATTAGAGGAATTTCCCGACGATGTTAAGAGTTACAAATTTTTCCCCTCTTTGCAATTGCACAACAGTTATGCAGAATATCTTCAGGTTAATGGTGTGTTTACAATGAGATTGTGTGGGGAGGTACAAGGTTGTCTAGAAAGGAGATTCTCTCCCAAAGCCATGGCTTTTATCAACCAATTTGGATGCTATTTTATTTAATTTTGAGATTTCTCATACCTTCGTCTTGTAGGTTTTGATGACTTCTCTTTGAAGTTGCCTTGATATCCTATGGATATGATCATGCTGGTGGAGGTGATGAGGTAAGTGCTGCAAGTGAATTTGATCTGTGCTAATGCTAGGAAGAAAGGATATGAATTCCCCATGACTATCGGAGCCTATAGTTGTGTGTCCCAGTTTGAGGTGAAGAATGTTCTAAAGGCATTCTCCAAGAGGTTTTCATTGGAAACCTATGATGTTCTAAGGCCACAATATGATCCAGTTAATTATGCTCATGATTACCTACAAATGAGCCGATCTATCTACCATGTAGATGAAATTGAAGACTACTGGGCCAATTGTAGAGATGATTTGGAGAGCAGAGACATATTTTATGCCAGATTAACTATTGAACAAATCAAAAAGTTCAAGGTCAATTTTGCAGTTGAGGGGCTACTAGATGAGAGCTAGCACAAGTATGATAATACCTATCTCGAGAAGATTAAACCTCTCTCCATCAGTTCTGAGCCCATGTTAGATCAAGCTGTTGGTGACTTGCAGACTCTAATGAGTGGTATTTATAACAGGACAGAGCAGTGGGTTGAGTGGACAGCAGGAAGAAGGAAGAGGTTGGAAAGGAAGCCTCCTACTCAAAGGACCGTGACAAAGGATACTTCCAACATTGCAACAATTTCTTTGGTAGTACTCCCAACTATGACCAAGAGTTACTCTCAACTAGATGGCCGAGGCGATGAACCTCCAAAAAAAGAAGTTCAACCAAAGAAGACTTGTGGAGGAGGTCTGCTTCCAAATATTGGAACAACAGAGGAACCCACCAAAGGTGCGAAACCAGAGCAGCCAGCTAAATCAGTCACTATAGATGTATTGGTAGGCACTCCAACCCAAGATTCTCCAAGGCAAGGGTCCCCTATCATAGTAGAAGTGGGTGAAGATACTCCTTCAACCATAGAATTAGAAGAAGAGGCTAGGAAAAAGAAGAAGTTTGCTTCAGTAGTCAAATTGGTGTCCTCTTCTCCAACCTTAGTAAATCCATTTGCTTCTAGACCAAAGGCTACACCCCCAGTCATAAGGAATTTGTTCATTGAGGAGTTGGTTTCTGCCAACAAAGTTATCAGTGCAGAGTCATGGATAGAAAATACTCTAGAATGCAAGAGGAAGAGGGTGGAAGAAGGAATTTCCATCAAAGACACTTTGTCCTAAGCCTTTCAACCCAAGGTCACTATGGGAAAACAAAAGAAATTAAAGATGATGTCTACTCTGGGTTGTGAGCCTGAGACTGGACACTTCACTATGGAAGTGGCCAAGCCAACCAAGCAAGGTAAATTTGAGGATATGACCACCTCAGACTTTTAGTTGCAATCATTTGTTATGGGGTTGGCTTGTCATGAAACTAAGGTGGACTGGTGGAAATCTACTAATGTGGTGATAGAGGAATAACTCGAGGATCTTAAGACTACCAAGGTTCAACTGAAGGTAGAAGTGACTTAGCTAACCAATTTCATAAGACAACTCCTCACTCTGATTACAAGCATCCCCAGCACCCAAACCACCTTTGATCCTAGTGCGGTGGAGAATCAAGCTATATTAGCCAAGTTGCAAGAAGATAGGAACTTCACATAGATTGTCAAGGGATGGATTGAGAGGCTCAAATCTGAGGGATTGGTAGTTGTTGAGTAGTTGGGTAATGCTCTCTTGAGATTGGAGATGGAAAGAAATAACATTGAGAAGAATTCACAAACTCTCGCATCTGAGAGAGTGAAGTGTTAGGAGTGCATATTGACACTCCATGTAGCAGCAAAGATGAATACCAAAGAGGCATTGAAAGTGAAGATTGTGCAAAAGGGAGATGAAGCTATAATCGGGTGGCTTCAAAATCTAGAGCTCAAAATCAAAATGATCATCTAGGTCGAGATGGGGCTGCAGCAAGTAGATGTTAAGGTCAAGGAAGAACAGAGCAAAGAATTTAAGATTATTCAAGGTTTGCACAAATAATCGTAGATGATTGGGCAAGGCAAAGAAATGATAGGATTGGCCAATATGCAGAATTCATTTTCTGATTATGTGGACAAGCTGTTAGAGCCATCTTCCACCCATTTGGACAAAGTGCCAGAGCTCCAGTAGTTGAGTGGATGTATTTATAAGGCCATGGAAGAATTGAAGGATCAGACAGATGCCATTAAAAGTCTGGCTAAGGATCATTCTAGATGGCTCATTCGATACACCAATGTCCACATCAATAGACATGAGGAGCTCATCAGAATTATCACAGCTACCACTACCTGTAGCGATAAATTTGGCAAAGGGAATGAAATTGAAGCTTGAATAGATTCTCTCTTTGTGCCAAATTTTGATAAATGTTGTAATGGATAAACCTTTGGTTATCATTTTTGGTTGGGGAAGTTGAACCATTTTGGTTACCCCCCTTTTTGTAATGGCCCAATCTAGGACTCTATATGTACTATTTCCAAAAATCAATACAAAGGTCAGCTAAATTTTTGTGTGAAACATAGCATTTTGCTGAGTCAATTGTGTGTGTCTAAATGCCATTTATTTAACTATTCCATTGCATTTCATTTGTCTTTATTTTGAATTTGAATGTTTCTTTGAAGTTAGATTTGCAATCTGTATTCAAACTAGATTTATGTATTATGATTTGATATAGTTAATTTAGGGGAAGATCCATTGTTATCCTAAGTTGGGAAACATTTCTTTGAAATAGATTGATCCTTTAGCTTTTCATCATTAATCTCTATTTTTGCATTTGCATTTTTTAGTAGAAGTTCATGCATTACCAGTTTTGGGACTTAATCTGATTGATGAAATCTCAGAGTTGGCTAGATTTGAAGTTGAATTCACCCTGCCTAAGCTATTTCTCATTTGGGTTTAGCTTGGTTTACCTCATCTATTCTTGGGTCAAGAACATACCTCTGTTAGATTAGGAAAGATCAAGATTCACTAAAAATCATTCATATAAGGGAGTTGTACCTTCAAATTCAGAGGTAAATTGGATTTTCAATAACAATTTTCCAACTGTTGTATTCAATTGTTCTTAAGCATTTTGGGTATTTTAGAGTTAATCTCAAAATAAAAACCTATTTAGAAACAAATTGTTGGTGACTCCACTAGGGATATGAATAGTCATTATAAGCAGAAGCATATCACAGAGAAAGATGATGCTTCCCCATGAAAACATAGTTCCTGTGCTCCAACCAAATCTTGCATTCCAAGATGATCAAGAGGACCTCATCTCCTTGTTGAACACTTTTGTGTGGAGATATAGAAGAGATATAGAGCACTATAGGAATTCTAGTAAAGTGCTCGAACAAGAAGAAACTAGGGAAGAAGCACTTGAAATAGTCATCAAAAGGAGAAATATAAGAAGGGAACAACACTGAGCAGAGCGTGAAGCTAGGCTACATAATTATTTGAAAATCTGGAGACTAAAAGGTTTCTCAGGAAAAGAAGGTAGCACAGACCCAGTCTTTGAAAGACTTGCAAATATTAAATTTTCTCTTTAAGAAGTACCTCACCAAGAAAATAGAACCGCAAGGAGCTAGAGTAGACCTTCTTCACCTCCTAAGAAAACTACTCAGTTTTCCACCACTTGCCAAGTGTTAACTTTACACAAATTAGTTGCCCCTCCCATTATCAATCTAATGCCCTATCTACCCCAACTAGCTATGGCACTTCCTTAGGCTTCCATAGTCGGAACTCTGCAATTAGTAGCATATAATTCTCTCCCTTCAGGTTCTAAAAAGAACTTTCCCAAATTTTCTTGACACAAGAAAGTATCTACAAATGAGCACATTGCCACCTTCATTGCTTCATTCAATATCCTAGTAGTATGAGAGGAGGATGTGGTCGTCAAACTATTTGTTGAGACCCTTGTTGAGGGTGCCGCCGATTGGTTTTACCATTTACCTAATTCTTCCATCACTGATTGGGCTTCCATGAGAGCTTCCTTTGAAAGAAGGTTTAAAAATGCTGAAGATGAGCATGCCCTATTGACGCAATTAACTTCCATCAAGAAAGAACCCTCTATCAGTATGAGGGATTTTATAGCTAAATTCAACAAGCTTTTAAATCATATTCCAGCAGCTGACAGGCCTACGGCGGGAAATTTTAAAACATTCTTCATAAGTGCTTTGTCACTAGACATCAATTATGATCTAAGAAGGGTGAACTCTACAGATTTGGATGCCACATAGAGAACTATTGTAGAACTTGAGGACTATATGATCTCATCCGGGCAATGGAAAAGAGAGATACAATCTAGGACCATTAGTAGCAATACTACGTCATCAGATGAGATGATTCAAAAAATTTCTAATGAATTCATTTCCTTCAAGAGGCAACTTCCCAGATTTAATAATCCCTACTAGCAAAACTTTCAGGATCATCTTGGGAGAAACAATGAGGGGAGGAATGTTGATGGAAAGGAATTACAGTTAATGGCTCCACCATAGAGGCTAGCTATAGAAGCTCCTCCTAAAAAAGGAAACATGTGTTCCTTCCACCTAACTACCAATCATGATGGAGAGACATGCCCCGATGTAGCTCATGCTTGGAAAAATGCATTAGACTAATGAGTGGAATGCTGGAGTGTCTGGAGCTAAACTAGATTCATACTCGCATGGTGACTCTGAAAACTTATATATAGAGTATGAATTAGATTCAGAGCAAGAAGCAACATGTCATGCTACCCTATACGGGACCTCTTATATAGTCTTGACCTGGAGTCAGAAGGATAAAATCCCTGCTTCAACACCTCCACTTACAAATAAAGAGGAATCTACCTCCTATTCTAAGGAAGCCAATCAAGGAGTGAGAATTATACAACTAGGTAAGGATCAAATCTCTTTTGACATTATTCAATTCTGTAGAGATTCCATAATTCAAATTTCCCCTATAGACTACCTTAATTCTAATCCCATGGAACTGCAAAAGCTAGTACATTACTATAAAGAAGGGAATCTAGAGTTAAACCAAAATGTCATGAATATTATAGAAAATGAGTCTATATTTGCAGAACCAAATAAGCAAGGAGAACCTTCTATCTTGGCCACCTTCCCGGGCCAAAATCCTGACCCATTCTATGCATCATTATATATTAATGGTTGCAAGTTAAGCAATTGCATAATAGATTATGGAGCCTCAGATAATGTCATGCCATCAACTATAGCTAAAGATCTAGGACTTACCATCACTAAATCCCATGGTAGATGTTACTCTATGGATTCCAAGAAAGTACCCCTGGTTGGTCAAATTAAAGATGCTCAAGTGGTCCTCGCGGCGAACCCCAAGAAGATGTTTCTAACAATCCTTGTTGCTGATATACCTGCTAGTTACGGTTTACTATTAAGCAGGAGTTTTTGTAGAGACCTTAGAGGGGAGATAAAGATGAAGTGGTCTCAAGATTTAATCCCAGTAGGCAATAAAAATATTAAACTGGTCCCGGAGGAGAAAGCTAAGTTTACAGTATTGAAATATGATGACCCTAAAGCCCAAATTATGTATGAAGAATTGGAATTTGGTAGCTATATGTTGTTTCCTGATGACCACAATGAGGAAATGGAATTTGGGGAAGAGGAAAAGTAGTTTTCCACTGAAGAAACATGACCATAGATTTGGACCCTTGAATTTGATGGTAGTTGTGCATCTTCAGGATCTGGTGTAGGTGTGATCTTGATATCACAAGACAGAGTATGCGAACCCATGGCTTATAAATTGGAGTTTGGGAACACCAACAATACTGCCGAGTATGAAGCCCTCATGTTAGGGATTATTTCTACAAAGGGAAAAGGTGTGAAGATCTTGAGAGCTCATGGTGATGTTGAGCTAATTGTGTGTCAAGTAAAGAATCAATACTCTGTAAAAAATCACAGATTAAATAATTACAAAAATAGAGTATGGGAAAAAATAGAGGCACTTGATGCATTCTTTATTGAATCTGTGCCAAGAGAGTTAAACTCCAAGGAAGTCTCCTTGGCCATGTCATCTTTGCTACTCCTCCCTCACCCTGAATTCAAAGATAAGAAGTACCAAGTGGAGATTGTATATCGACCATCTGTGCTAGATAATGTAGAAGATTGGCAAGTGTTTTAAGATGACCAGAACCTCCTTCTCTTCCTGGAAAGCGGTGGTAGCTTCCATAAAGATGTGCCTAACAGAAATAAAGGAGACCATCAGGACAAGAAAAAGAAAGATAAGTCCAATGTCATCTAGTTACAAGGTAACATCATTCCCCCACATTTGGTCACTCTTGAGAAGCTTTTCAATAGGCATGACACCTTTGTTAGAAAGAAGAGAAACAAGAGAGGTCCTACCACTAGTGAATATGAGGGGATGAATATATGAAAAAAGAATGATCCCAAGATGATCAACATTGGGAAATGCTGCACTAAAAATGAGAGGGAAGAGGCTAGGAAACTCTTCCTAGAATACCAAGAAGTTTTTTCCTGGAGTTATGAAGATTTGAAAAGTTTTATGAACAGGAAATTCAAACACCAGATTCCTTTGAAACCTGAGGCAACTCCATTTAGACAAAAAATAAGGGAAATACAACCCCAAAGTGGCTGATGCTATATTCAAGGAATTTGATAAAATTCTCAAAGCAAGGATCATATACCCTATCCACCATTCTACCTAGGTAGCAAATATAGTGCCAGTGAGGAAGAAGAAAGGAGAAATAAGAATCTGTGTTGATTTTAGAAACCTTAATCAATCCTCCTTGAAGGAAAATTACACACTCCCAAATATGGTTCATCTTTTGTAGATCATGGCCATATCCAAAATGATTTCCATGTTAGACGGCTTCTCAGGGTATAACCATATTGAAGTCAAGAAATAAAACTAGCATAAAATGACTTTCACTACTCCATGGGGCACCTTCGCATACCACATGATGCCATTCGGGTTAATCAACATGGATATATTTTAGAGAGGTATGGACCTTTCCTTCCATGATATGAAGAACAAAATCATTGGTATGTATCTGGATGACCTTACTCTATTCTCTAGGAAAAGAGTAGATCACATAAATGACTTAAGGAGAGTATTGAAAAGGTGTCAGGAAGATGAGATTTCAATGAATCCTAAGAAGTCAGTTTTTTGTGTAACTGAGGGGAAATTTATGGGCCACATTATCTCCTAAGAAGGCATAAGGATTGACCTATAAAGATTAAGAGCCACCCAACAATTGAGTTTACCTATGAACAAAACTGGAGTGAAATCATTTTTCGGTCAAGTAAACTTTCTCAGGAGATTCATTCTAAATTTCTCTGAGATTAACAAATGCATAGTTGACATGATGAAATGAAATGTGAGTTTCAAGTGGAATGACCCTAGTAAACAAGCCATTAAAATCATAAAGAATTCCATAGCCAATGCTCCTGTGTTATGCCACCTAGATTATAAGAAAGATTTCATAGTCTATTGTTACTCTTCTGAACATACTCTATCAGCCATTCTCATGTAGGAGAACGAATAGGGAATTCAAACCCCCATTGCCTTTATGATAAAACCTTTAAAAGATCATGATTTGAGATACTCCCAATCTTAAAAGCATGCTTCAACAGTTGTAAAGGCTTTAAAGAATTTTAGATTTTACATTCTACACTCACACTCTCTTGTGTATGTGCCTAATATTGTAGTAAAAAGCATCTTGACTCAATAGGATGTAGGATGTAACAAAAGAGGAGCATGGGTAGCTAAAACCCAAGAATATGACATAGAGATCAAGCCCACCAAGCTAGTGAGGGGAAATGCACTGTGCAAGGTAATGGCAGAAAATCAAAAAGACAAAAACTCAGAAGCAGTGCACTTGGTTTTGGCAGTAAATATGCAAGACCCTTGGTTTGAAAATTTTGTTTATTTCTTCACATATGGTGAATGCCCTGAAGGGTTAACTCCTAAGAAAAAGAGGGACCTAAAAATAAAAGCTTCTAAATATGTAATTTGGGAGGATATATTGTATAAAAGATCTATAGATGGAACTTTTCTCCGGTGTGTCAACAGACAACAACATGAGAAGTTGTTAAAGGTGTTTCATGATGAAGCTTGCAGGGGACACTTCTCCTCATCACTCACTGCATTCAATATTTTTAGATAGTTTTATTACTACCAGGAATGTTTAGAGATGCATACCATTGGGTAGAAAGGTGTGAGAAATGCAAAATGTTTTCCGGAAAGCCACAATTGGCAGCACTACCTCTGAGATCAGTGGTAATTGAAGGTCCTTTTCAGCAATGGGGTCTTGATTTTATTGATCCTATAAACCCCACATCTAGTGCAGGTCATACCTACATAATCACTATGACTGATTACTTCATGAAATGGGTGGAGGAAAAAGAAACCAAGAGAACTACTTCGGAAGTAGTATGTGATTTTATCAAAGAAAACATTCTGGTAAGATTCGGTGTGCCTATTGAGTTAGTTATGGATAATGCCTCATACTTTTCTTCTCAAGAAATTATAGAATTTTTCTTTAAGTATGGCATCATGATCAGTCACTCAAAAGAGCCATTGGTGTATCTCCTTTTGAACTTGTTTACGAGGTAGAATCCAGTATTCCATTAAAATTAGAGTTAGCTACTTGCAAACTAAGGACAACAGTAGAGGATGGCATATATGAAGATGGTTTAGAAAAGAGGATTTTGTACCTGAGAAAACTAGACTTGAAGAAAGGGAGAAAATGGTTGATCATATCACATGGCATCAAATGTGTGTGAAGAACTTGTTTGATAAAAAGAGAAGGCCTCAGAAATTTATGGAGGGAGACATGGTGCTATTGTGAGACAAACGACGGGCACCCAAAGGCATGCACCAAAAATTTGAAACCCTATGGAAAGGACATTTTAAGATCCATCAAGAATTTGAGAAGAATTCATTTAAATTGACATATCTAGATGGTGAGGCACTACCCCTGACGTATAATGGTTAGGATTTAAAACTCTATCAGATCTGAATTGAAAAGAGGTAACCCCTATATTGTACCATAGTTACGTTTAGTCCCTATTTTTGTTTTCCTAGCTAGGTTTCCTTTCTACTTTCCTTTTCATTTCTTTCTTTAGTTTTGTTGTGAGCCACCTTTTATTGAGCCTTGGGAAACCAAAGACTTGAGTTCCTTGCTTGGACATGTGAATGTCCAAGTCCCCAGACAGAGCCAGCTGTTGCCCCACTTTTGGTCTACATACCTTTAGACAAAAGTGGATGTTTGAGGTGTAGTAGTGGTCCTAAAATCTTCATTGAGTCTTGGGTCTATGTCTAACTATCCGCTTAGGATAGGAGACCTTTACCAGATTTCCCCATTTTGATTTCTCTCTTTTGTGAGCTAGAGGGAATCTATATTTGAAATGTGTTTTCATTGGGTAGGTTAAGTTACCAGTCTAGTAAAGGCCATGGTTTGAAGATTTATAATATTAGTTTTACATGCAACTGAAATATTTATCCATAACTCTTCATTTTGCAGCTTGGTGGAAAATTGGGTTCGAGCTTCTCCACCAACGAAAAAGCATCAGCAGGGTGCATCTTCTGCCGATGACTACTAAGTGATCTCTCAGTAGGAAGTGCAGTTCTAAAATGGATCCCTTAAGCTTAGAAGGACTGTGGTGTCAGAACTACACCTCTACAAGTCAAGAGGAATGATTAAATAGAAATAAATCTAAGAAATAAGTCTAAAGGCAGAAAAGTAGACAATGGCTTCTCCACTACTCCAATACACGGGTTTCGACCCACGAAGTATGTTTTCCACCAAGCCATGAAGTGATTTCAAGGAAGAATCTATCTCAGAAAGAATCAAAGATATAAAGAAGGAAGATGAAATCAACACATGCCATTTTGGCACCCCGACAGACCAAATTTCCCCTTTGGCAGATTTTTGAACCGAGAGCACTCAAAAAGCTATTGTCTGCCCAAAGGTGCAGTGGAAAAGTAATTTTCTGCTACCTTAGAAAATTTACCGTTGCAGTTAATAAAAGTGAAAATACATTTCTTAACGGCCTATAAGAGAAAAGTAATCAATTCAGATATACTCATTTTACTTCATAACGAATTGTTTCATTAATGTTGAGGTCTTTTCATTTGTGTGGCGTGGGAAGTCAGCAATTAAATGATAAGAATTCAAAAGTTATAAGATCAATTGGAGATTGCCAACAAGAGCTACCATTTGTTTAAAAAATTGTTTGAACTCAAAGCCTTTAATATTGGTTTTTCTTTGACCCTACAATCTTGAGAGATATTCTTCATTCCCGAATCAAATAATTTGAAGTTGGCTTCCAGATTCATGGGATTCGATAGAATGAACAACATTACTTCTGAATGGCATAAGATTTCATATACGTCTATGAAGTTCTCTGATATGCAGAACTTTTAGAACAGACTAAAAGTGGACCAGATGCATCTCATCACTGAGAAACTTAAGGAGAGAATATTAGTTGAAGTCGCTGGTTTTCTCATGGTTGTTCAAGCCCCAGAATTGATCCAGGAATGCATCGCTTGATACAACCTAGATACCAAGAAAATCCTCTTTCCCAATGATATGGTGTTGCTATCCATTGATAGAGAATTGGTCCAAAACTTGCTTTGCATCCCAGAGCAAGCTGAGTATTCAGAAATGACATACATTTGGGCGGTGACTGAATATATCGCCAAAAAGTCAATTTGGAAGGAGATAATGAAAGCATGGTTTCAAGAGCCCAAGAGTGCCAAAGGGAAGTTTCCAAAGACACTATATGGCACTAATTTGAAGCCAGAGATCATAGACATTCTAGTGCTACTCTATAGGATCAGAGGTGAGAGTGATGCACTCAATTTTGTTGATCATGACTTCTTCCTAGTTTAGGTAATCTGTTCCCAACACCAGTTCATTGATTGGGCCCTTATGGTAAGTGAAAACCTCTCAGAGGCCCTAGATAGATCTAAGCACTAGAATGAATTTTATATGTCTTCAGTCCTTTTGTATATTATGGCAACAATCCAAATTTGTCCAGGGCTTCCTAGATTAGAGGAATTTCCTGACGATGTTAAGAGTTATGAATTTTTCCCCTCTTTGCAATTGCACAATAGTTATGTAGAATATCTTTAGGTTAATGATGTGTTTTTAATGAGATTTTGCAAGGAGCTACAAGGTTGTCCAGAAAGGAGATTCTCTCCCAAATCCATGGCCTTTATTAGCAAATTTAAATGCTAATTTTTTCAATTAGGAGATTTCTCATACCTTGGTCTTGTCGATTTTGACAACTTCCCTTTGAAGCTTCCTAGATATCCTATGAATATGATCATGCTGGTGGAGGTGATGAGGAAAGTGTTGCAAGTGAATTTGATCTGTGCTAATGCTAGGAAGAAAAGATATGACTTCCCCATGACTATAGGAGCCTACAGTTGTGCATCCCGGTCTGAGGCAAAGAATGTTCTAAAGGCATTCTCCAAGAGGTTTTCATTGGAAACCTATGATGTTCTGAGGCCACAATATGATCCATTTAATTATGCTCATCATTACCTACAAATGAGCCAAGCTATCCACCATGTAGATGACATTGAAGACTACTAGGCCAATTGTAGAGATGATTTGGAGAGCAGAGATAGATTTGATGCCAAATTAACCATTGAACAAATCAAAAAGTTCAAGGTCAATTTTGCACTTGAGGGGCTACTAGATGATGGCCAACACATGTGTGATAATACCTATCTCGATAAGATCAAACCTCTCTGCATCAATTCTGAGCCCATGTTACATCAAGCCATCGGTGACTTGTAGACTCTAATGAGTGGTATTTATAAGAGGATAGAGCAGTGGGTTGAGTGGATGGCAGGAAGAAGGAAGAGGTAAAAAAGGAAGCCTCCTACTCAAAGGACCCCCACAAAGGATACATCTAACATTGCAACAACTTCTTCGGTGGTACTCCCAACTATCACCAAGAGTTCATATCAACCAACTCGTGGAGGCGATGAACCTATGTAAAAAGAAGTTCAACCAAAGAATACTTGTGGAGGAGGTCTGCTTCCAAATATTGGAGCAATAGAGGAACCCACCAAAGGTGCGCAACCAAAGTAGATAGCTAAAGTAGTCACTATAGATGTACCAGTTGGCACTTCAACCCAAGATTCTCCAAGGCGAGGGTCTCCTATCATAGTAGAAGTGGGTGAAGATAGTCCTTCAACCAAAGAATCAGAAGAAGAGGCTAGGGAAAAGTATAAGGTTTCTTCAATATTCAAATTGGTGTCCTCTTCTCCTACCTCGGTGAATCCATTTTCTTCTAGACCAAAGGCTACGCCCCTAGTCATAAGGAAGTTGTTCATCGAGGAGTTGGTTTCTGCCAACAAAGTTACCGGCACAAAGTCATGGATAGAAAATACTCTAGAATGCAAGAGGTAGAGGGTGGAAGAAGGAATTTGTAGAAAAGACACTCTATCATGAGCCTTTCATCCCAAGGTCACTACGGGAAAATAGAAGAAAGTGAAGGCAATGTCTACTCTAGGTCATGAGCCTGAGACTGGACACTTCATTATGGAAGTGGCCAAGCCAAAAAAGGAAGGTAGATTTGAGGATATGATCACCTCAGACTTTCAGTTGCAGTCATTTGATATGGGGTTGGCTCGTCATGAAACCAAGGTGCACTGGTGGAAATCTACTAATGTGGTGATAGAGGAAGAACTTGAGGAGCTCAAGACTGCCAAGGTTCAACTGAAGGTAGAAGTGGCTGAGCTAACCAATTTCATAAGACAACTCCTCACTCTGATTGCAAGCATCCCCAGCACCCAAACCACCTTTGATCCTAGTGCGGTGGAGAATCAAGCTATATTAGCCAAGTTTTAAGAAGATAGGCACTTCGCATAGATTAGCAAGAGATGGGTTGAGAGGCTCAAATATGAGGGATTGGCAGTTGTTGAGTAGTTGGGTAATGTTCTCTTAAGATTGGAGATGGAAAGAAATAATATTGAGAAGAATTTGCAAACTCTCACATCTGAGAGAGTGAAGTGTTAGGAGTGCATAGTGAAAATCCATGTAGTAGTAAAGATATAAACCAAAGAGGTGTTGAAAGCCAAGATTCTATAAAAGGGAGATGAGCCTCTCATCGAGTGGCTTCAAAGTCTAGAGTTCAAAATTTAAATGATCATCCAAGTTGAGACGGGGTTGCACCAAGTAGATGTTTAGGTAAAGGAAGAAAAAAGAAAAGACTTTAATATTCTTCAAGGTTTACACATAGAATCATAGACAAGTGGGCAAGGCAAAGAAATGATAGGATTGGCCAGTATGCATAAATCATTTTTTGATTATGTGGACAAGGTGTCAGATCCATCTTCCACCCAACTGGAAAAAGTGCCAGAGCTCCAGCAATTGAGTGGATGTATTTATAAGGCCATGGAAGAATTGAAGGATTGGATAGATTCCATTAAGAGTCTAGCTAAGGAGCATTCTAGATGGCTCATCTGATACACCGATGTTCATGTCAATAGACATGAGAAACTCATTAGAGATATCAGAGCTATCACTACCTATAGGACTAAATTAGGCAAAGGGAATGAAACTGAAGCTTGAATATATTCTCTCTTTGTGCCAAATTTTGATTAATGTTGTAATGGATCAACCTTTGGTTATCATTTTCGGTTGGGGAATTTGAACCATTTTGGTTGCCCCCATTTTTGTAATGGCCCAATCTGGGACTCTATATGTACTGTTTTCAAAATCAATACAAAGGTCAGCTAAATTTTGGTGTGAAAGATAGCATTTTGCTGAGTCAATTGTATGTGTTTGAATGTCATTTCTTTAACTGTTCCATTACATTTCATTTGTCTTTATTTTGAATTCGACTATTTCTTTGAAGTTAGACTTGCAATTTGTATTCAAACAAGCTTTTTGTATTATGATTTGATATAGCTAATTTAGGGGAAGATCCATTGTTATCCTGAGTTGGTTAACATTTCTTCGAAATTGATTGCTCCTTTAGCTTTTCATCATTAATCTCTAGTTTTGCATTTTCTTTTTTCAGTAGAAGTTCATGCATTACCAGTTTTGGGAGTTAATCCGATTGATGAAATCTCAGAGTTGGCTAGATTTAAAGTTGAATTCACCCCACCTAAGCTATTTCTCATCTTGTTTAGCTTGGTTTAACTCTTTTGTTCTCGGGTCAAGAACATACCTCTGTTAGATTAGGAAAGATCAAGATTCACTGAAAATAATTCATATAAGGGAGCTTTACCTTCAAATTCAGAAGGAAATTGGTTTTTCAATAAAAAATTTCCAACTATTGTATTCAATTGTTCTTAAGCATTTTGGGTATTTTAGAGTTAAATTAAAAAAAAAATCTATTTACGAACAATCTGTAAATATAGGAACTACCTTTTCTTGGGTTAGATCCTTTATGCTCTCATGAGTACTGACATCACATACATCATCTATCTCTTCTCTCACATTGTAAATTATGCAATCTCTAGTTCTTTGTTCTTCTTGGTAAGTGTTGTTCTTTTGAATTTTCTCCTTCTCTTTTCAATTTTCCAGCATTACGCCTCTCATTATTTATCATCACTTATATAGACATACTTATGCATCTTAATCTCCTTCATTAGTTTTTTGATAATTTTTTCTCTATAGTTCATTCATCTTCTTCATAAATCTTTGCTCGGTAAACCATTTCACTTTTACCTTAGAACTTGAAGTTCTCCTTAAACTTAAATAATTCTTTCTTAATCGCTTAATCATCTTCTTAGATCTTCTCTTGAATTTTCATGATCATAGGTATCATAAAAGAATTTATTTAATTCTTTTCCTCATCCAGCTTAGCATAGATTCACATTAAATTTGATCTTATCATTATTTACAATCAATATATGTACTCGGTTGACTTTGCTTTGCAACTTGGTAACTGTCTTCATTCACTGCTTGGTTCCTAACTCATTCTTGGTACTCGGTCCTTGACTTTGTCTTGGTTCTCGGTAAGTATAACCAACTTACACAACTTTATATTGACTCTATATTGATTGACTTTGTCTAGCTCGATAGAGTAACTTAATGCAATCTCCAAATTACTCAGTCAAATTTACCAACTTCATAACATCAAATATATAGTAGCAAACAACTATATCAACATTTCTTCATCATTCTCTGATTTGTATTTGTCACCCATTTAACTTCTCCAACATAATATTTTGTAACATAATAAAAATCAATAGTCAATTTCTTGACATCAATGACAAAACAATAACTGATCTAACCATTTCTACAAACATGTAGACTCAATATCACTCTGTCTTCATCATCTCCATAAGATCTTCATCAATTATTAATAGAATACTGCTTTCATCAGATTAAATGTTGCAAGTGGATTTTGGCATTAAGATATGAGAAATCTAAATGTCTAAGGTATTCATTTGTGTAAATAAACAAATATATGACCCTTTTTGATATATAAATGGCCTCAAATATTATTTGATGATCATGTCATTGGACTAACTTGAATACTTTGATGAATCAACCTTACAAGCATAAATCAAGAAAATATCATGCCTCCATCATTGCTTATCTAGTCCAATACATCATTGATTTTCTAAAAAGACATGATACAAAAATCAAGAAACATCTTTGAACTATCTTTTGGGTAAAAGCACAAAGCTGTGTCACGTTTCAGGACCACTTATCAGCACAGCTAAACTTGAGTATTTCTAAATAAAAATTAATTTTCGTCAAACATATGGTCTAGCTAGATTCATTCTAGCTAAGTTAGATAAGTGGTTAAACTTTTCCAATTGGAAATGTCTATTAAATGCATGTTTTATACCAATTACCAAAGAAATAAAATTATTTCATAAAATCGATGTTTCAATAACCCCTACTCTTTTTAATGATATTTTAAATAAAAATAAAAAATACCCTTTTGTAGAGCTCAGAGTCAAGATTATTGTCATATAAAGTTTATAATATTTTGATTAGATCTAATATATTATAATTTCAAAATACAACAAGTAGGTATTTTAACATTCCAGAAGATGTTGCTTCAAATAAATAAAAAAATAGTAAATCATATCAAAAAAATTTAAAATTTATATTTAACAATAGAGGAGAGAGTCTTCTTCAAGAGTATGCAATTTTGTTTCTAAATGGTGTAGATTTGATAGCGGAAATTTGGAGGGAGATGAAAACTATCAATTTTAGATTAGTTCAACTTTGAGCGGTTATAACGGAGAAAATATACATTGAAAACCAATATTTCTTCTTTTGTGCACTAGCTATAAATTTTATCTATAACATATTTTGAAATCAAAGGAAAAATAGATTATTTGCATATACTTCTTTGGAGGGAACTAGACCCCAGATTTTCAGCAGTTTTCAGCAATGGAAAAATGGACTTCAAAAATTTAAAAACTATGTACATTGTTGTTCAATTTTTTTTAAAACAATTATAGACATAAACTTAATCCATTTTTACACATTTCTTTAGTTTACATCATCCTCAAATGCTAAATACAAATGCCACCTTTTATGTCATTAAAGTTGAACAGTTTGCATGTTGTGGTCCTTTTCCTTTATAAACGTGTGACACAGGTTTGTACTTTTACCCTTTTCTATTTGTTTATTGATCCATTTTCTCAGAAAAATTTCTATCCATTTTTATCCTTGTTTGTATTGTTTGATTTTGATGTTCTATCTTATCTTTTGGATGTGCTTGGCATTTGAATATGATATGAGTCAGGTATTTGAATGTAAATAATCTGATATTTCAATCTATCGACAAGTGTCAGAGATTTTAATTGTTGATTTTTGATGAAGTGTGTTTAAGGCTTATCTGTGTTTGTTTCTTTGATGAGCTCCTTGAATTTGAATTGGGTCCTTAGTTGGATTTGACAATGATAAATGACCAAGGCAACCTTCAAAACCATGATGAAATATTTTATGTACAAATGCATTTTTGAGACTTTATTATGGCTATGTATAAATGATGAAATGCAATGGGATATATAAAAGGATGGTGGAAAATGCGAATGCAATGCAACTAGGTTTGACTTAACTAAATTCAAATGATGCCTATTTACCAGGTTTTTACCACTTGGGTTTATTGTACTTTTTCTCTTTGTTTTTCTTTTTTTTCTACCAAGGCACCTATTGCTAGGTTTTCACCAAGGCACTTTTTTTTTTGTTCCTTTTCAATATTTTTGGATTTTCTTCATGATCACTTTTTTCTATACAACATGATGCTCCTTCATCTGATACTCTCTCCTCTTATACTCTTTCAATGGATACTCTTTCATCTGATTTAGGTATAAAAACCTCTTTAGGTGTATGTTATTGATGGGTTCCTAAATCTCATCTTTCCTAGCCAATTTTCTTCAAAATTCCTTTTCTTTTCTCTTTCTAACTGATTTCTTGGATTCTCTCTTAGAACTAGGTCTCCAAGTTCGAAGTCTCTAGGTTTGATCTTCTTATTTAAATTTTGTGACATTATCTATTGATAGACCTTGAGATGATCATATTCTTGGGTTTGATGCTCCTCAATCAATTCTAGTTGTTGTACCTGGAATCCCTATAATCCTCTTTTGTCAATGATCCATGCAATGAGACTCTTAATTATGGAATTTCCACTTCTCAAGGAAAAACTTCTTCGACCCCATAAACTAGCGAAAATGGTGTTTCTCCATTTGGTGTTCCAATGCTTGTTCTATAGGCCAATAATTCTAGATTCAATTGTATATGCCAATCCCTACTGAAATCATGAATTTTTTTCTTGAGAATTTAGCGGATGTTTTTGTTGGAAGCTTCAACTTAACCATTTCCTTGAGGGTAATATGTTGAGAAGAAATACTGAATGACATTGAATTTCTCACACAATTCTGTAACATCCATGTTTTTAAATTGTTTTCCATTATCTATTATTATTGCATGTGGAATTCCTTATCTGAAAATTATATAGTTAAAGATAAACATGCATATTTTTTTTCCTATAGCAGTTGATAGGGGAGTAGCTGCCACCCACTTTGTAAAGTAATCAGTTGCAGTTATTATATACTTGTGACCATTGGATGAAGATGGATATATTCTCCCAATCAAATACAACCCACATTGATGGAAGGGCCAAGGTGTAGTAAGTGGACGTAATTCTTGAGCTAGTATGTGTATCAGGTTCCTGTGGTATTGGCATTTTTGACAAAGCTTTACAAACTGACAAGCATCTTTTTCCATTTTTGCCCAATAATATCCCATCCTAAGAAGTTTCTTAGCTAAGGTAAAGTCACTAGAGTATGACCCACAGATACCCCCATGAAGGTCTTGTAAGATGGTTTTCTATTATTCTCTCTCTCTAAACATCTAGCTAGAATTTCATGAAGACCTTTGCGATACAATGTGTTAGATACAAGGGTATAATGTGAGGCTTGTCTTATAAATTTTCTCTTTTGGTTTTAGGATTGGTCCATGGGTAAGGTATTGTCTTTGAGGTAGGTATAAATAGGACCATATAAAGGGGAATCATGACCCACAAAGTAGGAAAATGATTTGAGATTCAAGTAGGTTGTAAGTGGGTTTGACCACTTCTTCCACCAAGAATTCAAATTTTGTATTTTGATCTGGTCCTTGGAGAAGAGAGGCTAATGTAGTGATAGCATCTATTGCCTTATTTTCACCTCTTGGAATTTGTTCAAAAGTGATCATGAATAAATAACTTTTTAGATCATCTACCATGCTTTTGTAAGGAACTATCTTTTCATCCTTTTTCTAGTATTCATCATTGATTTGATTAATCACTAATTGGGAATCACCATTTTTATTAGTCTCCATTCAAAAGCCTTTCTGATTCCAATTACAAGGGCCTCATACTCTGTACTATGTTATTTTTTCATGGGAACAATAGTTTTTATGATTTAGGAATGGTATATCATTGAGGTGTGATAAGGAGTATGCCTTCCCTTGAGCCATGCTAAGTATATGACCCATTGAAATATAGTTTCCATGTTTTAACTTCAATGTTGAGAATAGTTGCATCCAGGAATTCAACCTGTATGGGTTCTTGACTTGACAATGGTGCTTCTGCTAACTGATCATCTATAACCCACCCTTTAATATCCTTTCATTCAACATATTCAAGTTTGAATTCACTTAGTATGATGACCCATTTAGCCAACCTTCATGTTACTATTGTTTTACTAAGAATATATTTGAGATGATCTATCTTAGCAATGAGATTTATCTTATGTGCTAGCATATAGTGTCATAGTTTTTGGGAAGCAAAAACTACCACTAGGCATGCTCTTTGTGTAAAAGAATAATTAAGCTCATATTTATCAAGGTTCTACTAAGATAGTAGATTTCTTTTTCTTTTCAATTTTCAACATCTTGTGATAGAAAAATACCCAATGATCTTTCCGTGGCTGAAATATAGAGTAATCATGGCTTTCTCAGGATAGGTGGCCTCAAAATTGGTGGATCATGAGATATTTATTTAAAAGTACAAAATATGCTTCACATTAATTTTCCCATTTAATAAGATGTCTTTGTGTAACAACTTAGTAAAGGAGTGGCATTTTTCCACCTATTATGACATAAACCTTCTTATTGATTGTATCCTTCCTTGTAGAGATCTCAGTTGGCTAATGTTTCTAGGTGCCCCCATTTCCATAAAAATTTTACTTTTGTATTGTCCACCTCTATACCTTTTGTAGATACAATATACCCAAGTAATTTTGTAGATTGGACTCCAAAAGCACCTTTTTAAGATTTAATCTTACTTTGAATATCTCCAATCTTGTGAAAATTTTCTCTAATATTGCCAAGTGTTCAATTCTAGTATGTGATTTTTCTAAGATATCATCCAAATAGTTCTCCATGAAAGTATGCATCATATCAGGAAATATTATGGTCATGACTCTTTGATATGTTGCTCCAACATTTTTGAGACCAAAGGGCATGACATTCCAGCACAATGTTCCCCAAGCACATGTGAATGAAATTTTATCATAATCTTCTGAAGCTATCTTTATTTGATTGTAGCCACTAAAGTCATCCATAGATGAAAACATTAAATGCCCCGCTATTAAATCCACTATTGTATCAATACTTGACAAAGGGAAGTTATCTTTAGGTCATGTTTTATTTAGATCCCTAAAATCCATGCACACTCATATGATTTTATCTAGTTTTGATACTGGCACTATGTTTAAGATCCATTTTGCATAAGCAATGACCCTAATGAAACCAGATACTCAAATTTTCTTCAGTTCTTCTTTGACCAATAGAGCTATATGGGTATGCATCTTTCTCAAATTTTTCTTAATTGGCTTAACCCCTGGTGAAATATTCAAATGATCCATGATAATATTTGGTTCTAATCCAGTCATGTCTACATATGACAATGCAAATTTCACTTTCCTATCCTTGAAGAGTTCAACGAACTCTTGTCTTTCTTCCTTGATTAAATATGTTGCTAAGTGATTGATCGTTGGGTCTATTTCACTACCAATGCTGACCTTCTTAGTAGGTTCTATTAAAATAGGTGATCTTTCTTCATCATACTTAGGTAAGGTATCAAATTTCTCATCCTTACGTGCCACAATTGGGTTTTTTACCTTTGGATTCATCATTTATTTTTATTTTCTCATGATCTAGCACTGCCACATAATGGTTTTTACAACTATGCATTTCCATTTTTCCTTTATTTTTTTCTTGTTTTTTACTGATAAAGGTGACACCTTCCTTTCTTGTTGATTCTTGATATGAATCATTGGTGAAATACGGTTCAACCTCATTTACGTATACCAATAAGGAATGGTCATTTTGGAACATGGGTATGTCATAAAGCTCAAGTTGTTCCCAATCAATTAACTCAATATGAACAAGGGGTAAAGGGTCAATTTTCAAATTTGGATCTATCATATTTAGGGTCATGATTTCATTAGAAGGCTCATAAATTGTATCACTTAAATCAATGACATGTGTTTCCTCTATACAATCCATTGAGCTAGGATCAAAATTTTCCTCACTTGAGTCCTCTTGAGTTTCCTACTAGAAAAACTATTATACATTAAACCTAGAGCTAGATCCCTCTAAGAATGATAGTACATAAGGATCTAATGCAAGGGAGGAAGGAGATGGGGCCTACGGCACACCCAAAACCATCCAACTTGCAACTACAATGCAGAATGAACACAATAACATAGTGAGAGAGAGAAATGCAGAGATCTTTTATTGCTAAATCATCAAACTCAATAAATGCTAGGCTGTAAGGCCTTCCTGGTTACGGCCATATACAAAGAAATGTATTACAACTTGATCTTCTAACAACAAAGATCTCAGATCTTCAATGTCTTAACATCTATCTTCTTGCTCTAAGACTTACTACCAAACTAAGAACATACAAAATAATATATACAAGGGCCCACAAAAGAGGTTGGCACTCAAATAAAAAGGAGAGACCCAGATTTAGGTCCACAAAGATTCCAAGATAGATCCCAAATAAATCTAGTTATGAAAATTAAATGAAGAAGTCTGCCACCAACTCTAATTTCCCAAATAAACTAACTCGGCACAAGCAAGATCGAGAAACAAAATACCTCAGCCAAAGAAGAGCCTAGCATTAGAACACAAGCATGACCAAGCTATTTAGAAAGCATGTTGAGCAAAAGAGACCAAACATGCTGAGCAACAGAGAATAGAATTAGGAATGAAGTAAACATATTTTTGGTTGAGCAGGATTGCCAAAGACCCAAGATGCTCCTACATCAGACGCCTAGGGTTGAAAAGAAATGATTCCCCAAATCAAGTATCAGGTCCAAACTGAAATGAATCCAACTTAGATTGATAAATCCAATATGAGTCCTCAATCAGTCTATCTTTCCACTTTACCAAATATTCCAGGTATTCCTTTCCTCTTATACTTCTACCAACTCTCTGTTTCAAGATCTTCTCAACTTCCTCTATCTGCTTCTTAGGATAATCACTTGGTATTGTCACTTCTTCATCAGGTTCATGATATTCATACAGGTCTGAAATATTGAATATAGGTGATATATCCATGTCATCAGGTAATTCAAATTTGTAAGCATTTCCACTATCAAATCTTCTCAGTATTTTACAAGGACCAAATTTCTTCATCTTCAATTTCCCATATGTTCCAATAGGAAATATTCCTTTCTTCAAATGAACCATCACAGCATCACCAACTTCAAATGTCTTATGTCTTCTTGATCTGTTTGCATCATATTTGTATTTCTGATTACTTTTCTCCAGCTTCTGCTTTACATCTTTATATAATGTCTTCATAAATTCTGCAAATTCCTTTGCTTAAACACTTCTTTTCTCTTCACCAACAATGTATCTCAAATTTGATATACCTCTAGGTTGTATGGCATGATCAATCTCAAAAGGTGTCTTTCCAGTACTTCTGTTTACTGAACTAATGTATGTGAACTCTGCTTGTGCCAACATCAAATCCCAATTGCTTGGTGTCTCTCCAACTAAACATCTCAACAAGTTACCCAAACTTCTATTTACAACTTCTATTTATCCATCAGTCTATGGATGAAATGTAGAACTAAATTTCAACTCAGTATTCAGCTTCTTCCAAATTGTTTTCCAAAAATAGCTTACAAATGTACTATCTTTGTTAGATATGATACTCTTTGGTAATCCATGCAATTTGACAATCTCTTTAAAGAAAAGATCTGCTACATGCACTACATATGATGTTTTCTTACATGGTATGAAATGTGTCATCTTGGAAAATCTATCCACAACAACAAATATAGAATCATTACCTTGTGTTGTCCTAGGTAAGCCAAGAAAAAAATCCATGCTGATATCTTTCCAAGGTTTCTCAAGAACAAATATTGGTGTATACAAACTAGTGGTTTGACTTACTCCCTTTGCAACTTGACAGACTCCACAACTTCTTACAAATTTCTGAACATCTTTATACAAATGAGGCCAAAAGTACCTCTCCTTAAGCAAACTCAATGTTTTATCAATGCCAAAGTGTCTAGCCAATCCACTACTATGTTTCTCCTTTATCATATTAGTTCTCATTGATCCTCTTGGTATACATAATTTAATACCCTTAAACAACATATCTTCTTGAATGAAATAGTCTTCATACTTGATTGATTTGTATTAGGTTCTCTCCACACTCTCCACTACTTTGAAAAATTAGGATCATTTTCATACAAATTCTTCATGTCATCAAAGCCAATAACGTCAACTCTCATTTTAGTCAACAAAGATCTTCTTCTACTCAATGCATTAGCAACTATGTTAGAAACTCCACTCTTGTGATTAATCACAAATGTAAAGCTCTGCAAATATTCAACCAGTTTCATATGTCTCTGATTCAACTTATTCTGACTACCCAAATATTGTAAAGCCTTATGATCAGTATACAACACAAATTCATTTGGCATCAAGTAATTTCTCTATTTCTTCATAGCTTGCATAATAGCATATAATTCCTGATCATAGATAGAATATTTTCTATTTGCATCATTCAACTTTTCACTAAAGAAAGTAATAGGTTTACCTTCCTGAGTCAACATAGCTCCAATTACACTTCCACTTGCATCACATTCAACTTGAAATACCTTATTGAAATTAGGTAAGGCTAGCATAGATAATTCAACAACCTTCAAATTTAAATCTTCAAAAGTCTTATCACTTCCATATGTCCATTTGAATTCTCTTTTGTCTCCTCTCATTGTTTCAGTCATAGCATTACAAATTGAACTGAAATTTCTGATAAAATTTCTGTAAAAAATTGCCAAGCCATGAAATGATCTTACCTCAATGACATTTTAAGGTGTAGGCCAACTCAATATAGCTTCAACCTTCTCTGGATCCATCTTCAAACCATTAGCTGAAATCACAAATCCCAAATACACAAGCTTTTCTTTCATGAAGGAACATTTCTTCAGATTTATCAACAAATTTTATTCTTTTAATCTCTACAATACTTGTCTTATATGTATCAAATATTCTTCTTTGGTCTTACTAAATATCAAAATGTCATCCAAATATACAATCACACACTTATTCAAGAATTTCTTTAGAACTTCATTCATCAGCCTCATAAATGTATTGGGTGCATTAGTTAAACCAAAAGGCATAACCAACCACTCATACAAACCTTCCTTTGCCTTGAAAGAAGTCTTCCACTCATCACCTTCTCTAATTCTGATTTGATGATATCCACTTTTCAAATCAATATTGGTAAAATACTTTGCTCCACTCAAACAATCCATTATGTCATCCATTCTTGGTATAGGAAACCTATACTTCACTTTGACCTTGTTTATTGCTCTGGAATCAGTGCACTTTCTCCATTCTCCATTCTTCTTAGGTGCCAACATAGTAGGTACTACACATGGGCTCAAAATTTCTCTGATTAAGCCTTTGTTCAACAATTCATGAACTTGTTGATTAAGCTCTTAATTCTTGGTAGGTGTTAACCTATGTGGTGATTTGTTTGGTAAACTATCTCCAAGAATCAAATCCATACAATGACTGGTATCTCTAATAGGTGGCAAACCATCAAGTTCATTATCTAAAGTTATCTCCTTATACTCTGTGAGCAATTTTCCAACTTCTACAAGAATGTCATATTATGTATTCTTACATGGTTTGTTAGGAATCAAGACATAACAAATATCATTTCTTTTCAAATCCTTAACAAACTATCTACCTTCCATCACACAAAATTTCACAGATGTACATAACTCATCAGCACATTCTTCAACCAAGTGTAACAAAATTTGCTTCTTCCCATCAACCCAAATAGAATATATATTCAACCTTCCATCATGTATAGCATGTCTATCATATTTCCAAGGTCTACCCAAAAAAATATGACAACAATCCATAGGCATGATATCACACAACACCTGATCATAGTACTTTCCAATTTTTATATATACAAAACATTGTTCACTTACCATTAATGTATGCTCATCCTTGATCCATGAGATATTGTAGGGTTTTGGATGCTTCATCCTCTCCAACTGCAAATTTGTAACCATTTCCTCAGATTCCAAATTCTCTAAACTTCCACTGCCAATAATGACCTTCCAAACTTTATCTGCAACTCTACATCTGGTTTTGAACAAACTTCTTCTAATCAGATCTTTCTTATCTTTCTCACTCCATAGTATCCTTTTGATCATGAGGTTATTTTTAGGTTCATTGGATGTCTCCTCTTGAACCAAAGCATTTATGTTACTGCTACCACCTTTCTTGCTTGCATGTGTACACTCAAAGGATTTGTGTCCTTCTTCACCACAATTATAACAAGTTACTTGGAACCCTCTTCTGCTATATCCACCTCTAGAATAATTACCTCTTCCTCTCTATGAATTTCCACCTTGCCATTTAGTCTTGCCTTTGTCTTGAGATGTGTCTGTATTTGACTTGTCTGGTTCAGATTTATTGTTTTCACCATGAGATCTACCTCTCCTCTAGGGAATCTACCACCTCTACCTCTTTGTCTTTGTCCATACCTTCTATTCAACTTTTCTTCATCTTTTAGGGAAAATTGATATGCCTCTTCAATTCCTTCCATTTTGACCAAACTGATTTCATCTTGTATAGAACTTCTCAAGCCATTCAGGTATATTACAACTCTTTCCACTTCATCTTCAACATGTCTAGATCTGATGTCCAATCTATATAATTCTTCAGTATGATTGAGTTATCCTTCTACTTCAAACTTTGCATTCACCGGATTAGGTTAATCTGGTAATCACAAGGTAGAAATTTTCCATTCAATTTGTTAACCTTCTTATCCCATACCTTGATTTTGTCTTTACCTTTCTTCTTTCTATCTAATTGTAGATGTTCCCACCATAAGGATGCATGACCTTTCAGTTTTGTGCTTACAATCTTCACTTCTTTTATCTTCTGTAACATTCTCATATTCAAAATACTTTTCCATTTCAGTTATCCAGTCAATCAATTCACCAGAATCCAATTTCCCACTGCACTCAGAAGGATTGAAGTAGGGTGTGGATTCCAAACTTGTCAAGGCTCTCAAGAATCTCTCTTTTTCCTATTCCATCATAGGTGCAGGTGCAACTTCACCTTGAACCTCTTCAAATTCATCATCACTAACATCTTCAAGATGTCTTCCTCTGCACTGGGCTATTTCAACAGCTTCCAGTCTTTGAGCCATCTATCTAAGCATATCAGCTAGACCTTGATCAGTATTTCCTCTCCCATGAACCATCTTGAAACTCTCTACAATTGTAGGTAAGATCCAAACCTTCCACCCTATAACAAATATCTTTAGAGTTTACAAGAAGAAACTATGGATCTAAACTCACTCTGATACCACTTGACACAAGGGAGGAAGGAGATGGGACCTAGGGCACACCCAAAACCATCCAATTTTCAGCTAAAATACAGAATGAACACAATAACATAGTGAGAGAGAGAGAAATACTAAGATATTTTATTATGAAATCATCAAACTCAATACATGCCAGGCTATAAGGCCTTCCTGGTTATGGCCATATACAAAGAAATGTATTACAATTAGACCTTCTAACAACAAAGATCTCAGATCCTCAATATATTAACATCTATCTTCTTTCTCTAAGACTTACTACCAAACTAAGAACATACAAAAGAATATATACAAGGGTTTACCAAAGAGGTAGACACTCAAATACAAAGGAGAGACCTAGATTTAGGTCCACATGAATCCCAAGATAGATCCCAAATAAATCCAACTATGAAAATTAAATGAAGAAATCGGCCACCAACTCCAATTTCCCAAATAAACCAACTCAACACAGGCATGACTGAGCAATAGAACACCTTGGCCAAAGAAGAGCCAAGCATCAGAACACAAGCATGATTGAGCTATTCGGCAAGCATGTCGAGCAACAAAGAACAAACATGTTGAGCAACAAAGAAGAGACTAAGGAATGAAGTAAACATATTTTTGGTTGAGTAGGATTTCCAAAGATCCAAGATGCTCCTGCATCAGGATCTCCTACCCATTCTTGGCTTGTACAAGATATTTCCTTTATTGTAGAAGTATAAGACCATATAACATCAATTGCTTTATCATGACAAGATTCCTTAGATAATGAATCATATTCATATTCATTTGAGTCATCCCCACTTTATGAATCAAACATATTTATGTATTCATAAGGATTAGAAGCCTTCTTTTGATGATGACCTTTCTCATGATACCCTATTCCTTATTTTTATTCACTAGACCTCCATGTAGGTTTTATAGGTTCTAATAACCCTTTATTTATTTTTCCTAAAAGTCCTGATCCTTGATAGCCCATTTTCTTGATGAGTTGATATCCTTTCCCATACTGATGTGTAGGGATACTAATCTATTTGACTCTTTCACTTGAACTTTATTCTTCTTCTTCATCTTTGTATAGCCATTGTAGAACTTCATTGTGTTCTTCTTCGTTTGAGGATGTGCTAGCCCTTACAAAGTTTTCATTATACTTTTGAGGTTTTTTATTGTTGGAGTCAAAGGGTTTTCCATGAGATCTAGGAGAAGTAGGCATATCCATCAGTGGTATAGAGTATTCTCCTACCTCTTTTTGATGAATTTTTCATTTTTTTTAAAAAAATCATCATCATGTCCATTTTCTTATATTGTGTCATTTTTTATTTCCCCTTTTCTGATTTAGAGGAATGTAATCCTTCTTGAATAGAATAATTAGAATTCAATGAACTAGGGTTTTATCCATTTAATTCTAGGAAATTAACTATTTCCTTTCCTTTGTTAGATGTTTAATTATTAATTTATTCATCACTTGTGGTAGTAGGTTCATCTTCTAGATCTTATTTTTCTTTTTCTTTCAATTTTGGACCTGGAATAGGAATGTCTTCTTTGTCTTGTATCTTGGGAAAACTTGATGTAGAGCCTTCACTATTATGAGGAACAAATGAATCTGTCCCTGGTTTAACATTGTTGTAGTATTGGAAGTGGTTCAAATCTCCACCAATAGTTATCTCTTGGAACATATGTGCAAAATTCACACATCGATGATAAGTGGAGGGTATTTCTTGCATGTCGTGGATCCACAATCTACCCAACAAAATATTGTATGTTAGTTTAAGGGCTAGAACTTGACAAGATGTATCTTTTTGAATAGGACCCACTCTGATTGGTAAAGTGAACATCCCTTTTGAATACCTTTATTAGTCATCATAATCCTTTATATTCATCTATCTTGTAGGATCAATGACATTTCCAAAATATCCTAAGGCTTTGACCAAGTTCAAAGTACAGATATTTAGACCAGCACCTCCATCAATTAGGATTTTTTTGACCCTATGCTTTTGGATGAAGACTTCAATATACATGGATAGATTTTGGGGATGATGCAAAGACATATCATCTTTGTCAAACAAATAAAGAGAATGGGGAGAAATGAGGTGACCAACTTTTGCATCCAAGTTATTACGAATCATTGTACCTACTAATCATGTCTCCAAAAGTTCCTTGTGCATTGGTGAAATTTTTAGTAACTCCAAGATTGAGATTTTGGATGGTGTCTTTTGGAGTTGATCCATAAGGTTGTATTTTTTGGATGAAAATGTTACAAATAACTAAGAGGTGGGAGGGTAAATCAATGGCCTTAAAAATAACTCCAATAATCCAACCAGAACTTATATCTTAAATATAATATCCCCAGTTATCTTACAGTCCATAAAGATGTATGCCTTAAATAAATTTATCAAATATATAGTGCTCAGTAAGATATATTGTTTATTGTTTATAGACTTTACCGAGTAGTAGAAATTAAACTTATTGTTTACTGACCAATCTAGTTTTAGTAATGTGTAAAGAAAACTATCAATGCAATGAAAGAAATACACATTTGACACATAGATTTTAACATGGAAAACCTGTTAAGGGAAAAACCACTTGGAATTGGTAACCCAAAATTTTCACTCTTTTGAAGTGAGCTCGGTTAAGAGCCAACCCTGTTAAAGGTTACAAACACACTGTTAAGTGCAACCTTGATAGAGGATTCAAAACTAACAGTTTGTCTTTTGTCCTAGTATTCACTATGTTGTCAACAAGAAAACCTTTTGATACTCTTGATTATGTCAATAAAATAAGGATGGTTAAATCCCACTCGGTTGAGAAATTTTCTAAATCAATGGTTAAACTCATACAATAAATGATATGTTCAAAATACAACTTTAACTTGCAAATGTTCAGATCTATTTGTTAGTCCAATCATACCTCTCTGGTCAATATGCTTTTCTATTCTTTTTCTCTCTTTCTTTCTTCTTCTCAGTGATTTCTCTATCCTCTGTTGCTCGGTGTTTGAAAAATTTATTGGCTCTGTTCTTTAGCCGGTATGATCAGATCTGTGTGAAGAATTCTATCTTCACCAGAATATACTTAGCATTCCTCTTCTTCATAATGAATTCCTTTTCTCTTTATATAGACATTATTAGCAACTCAATCTCCTTGTTTTTTTTGTAGATCACTTCTTGATCCGTAAAACTCTCCATGCTTTCTTTATCCCTTAAATATTCAGTTTAGTTTTATTCAGCAAATATCTCCATGATAGTTGTGAATAAAACATGATTTAAATCTCCCTATTTTCTTTAGCTTAACTCATTGTTGGAAATAAAGCAATCAATTAGTCAATCTAAATATAGCTCCTACCAGCTAAGTGTTTTTATCGTTATTTAACTTTAGTTCTAATTGGTCACCAACTTTCGTTAGCTTGGTCATTGACTCTATTTATTCTTGGTGACAACTTCAGTTATGCTCCGTAAATAGCTCTTACTCAATAACCACTTGCTTGTTTACTGCGGTGCTCGGTATACATTATGAACTGCTCGGTGTTCACTGTTTATCAGTGTGCATTATCCATCAGTGTTTAATTTCACTCGACGTTTATATAAATTTTATGCTTTACCAACCACATAAACTTTGTCTCTTCAGATCTTCAAGTTTATGACAATATGTGTATGACCAATCAAATCATATCAAGTTGACATCAATGAAAATACAATACATTAACTGACTTAATGTCTTACATTCACTTTTGTTGCTTGGTGATCATCAACTTATCATCTTCAAACATTTAATAATTTTTAGTTCATCAATCTCTCCCTTTGGAATTGATGGAAACACGATATGAAATATTTCATATCATATCAAACTTATTGTTCTATAACCAATTCAAATATTTGAATCTTGGTAAGCTCTTCTAACTCAGACTTGATTCTTTTTGTGTGCTCTCCCTTTCTTTATTCCCTTCAATGGATAGGTGTAGCAATTCTATCTTCTGAATTTGTCTCTCCCTTTCTTGTAAAATCTCTTCTCCCTTTTCTGGATAGATATGTAGTGTTAACTCTTTCCAATTCTCTCCCTTTGATGGATGGTTACTTCATTGAATCTTTCTCTCCCTTCAGATGTTCTTCTTCCTGATGAATATTTCATTTCTCTCCCTTATCATTGGATATTTCATGGAATATATCGCTCCCTTTGATTGATGGGTATATTTCATTGATTCTTCTCTCCCTTTGACAACAATGCCAAACAAATTTTTTTACATCTTTGTAGTTGTAATCACCTAGAAATGGTCTGATGAACTCAAAAGCCATAATCTAAAATTAAGTCCTCCAAGTCCTAATCGAGACTACCAATTTAAAGCTAATCATGATTATCTAATTAAACAAGATTGGTTTAAGTAAATAATTCATCAAAAATAAATAATCCAAGAACACTCAACAAGAGGCATTCATCAAAAGTCATTAATTATTCAATTAACCTTGAATGAATTAAATCAAATCAAAAAATTAAATACATGGCTAAGGAAATTAATTAATTCAAGTTATTAATATTTCTTAAACATGCCTCAAAAGTCAAACCTCTAACCAATGAGAGGTGATCACATGGATCAAGCAAACTTGCATCTCAGCCATCCCTCATGGATGTATCTCAACCATCGAATTCAAAATAAAATTTTGAGTCTTTTCCCTCTAAGAAAACTCTGTAAATGAAGCCTTTCTAAGCTCATTTGATATAGGAGAATAAGGAATTTAAGCATAGATATAATGTCAATTTCATTCTAGCTAATCTAGTTCATCTTTTTAGCATGTTAATCTAGTTCAATTTGTAGAATTTGATCTAAATGATGAATAATTGAACATGTTCTTGAGCATTTTAGGCATTTTATAATGAATATTCCATTTCATGATTGTCAATTCTATGATCTAACATGCTTAATCTGAGAGATATTTTCAAATTAGAGTAGGATCTTCATAACTAGGAAGCAATAATTTGATTTCTTCAGGTTTTTCATTGATTTCATTGATTTGATCTTACTAACCTTGGATGTAATGAGTTATTGAGTGTTTGTATGCAGTATACTTGCATATACAAATTTACACATTACATTTTGGTTCCCATCATTATCAATCGCATCAAATCAAGTGATCATATTACCAAATCTTTTCAACAACTAGGGCATTGTCAGAAATCTAACTTGACTCTACAATCGATCAAATAAATCAACTTTCAATAGTCGGAGAATCTTTATCAGGTATCAAATTAGTTTCAAAAAATATCAAATTTGGAATGAGTGATTTCATCGCTTCACATCAAATTGTTTTCTCTTTTCAAAAATCAAGTTCTAAACATTAGTGGAGATATCAATTTCAATGCACTGCATCGAATTGATAGCATTTTCAGCTAAATCAATCAAAATTTCAAATAGTGATCAGTTTCAACGCTTCGCATAAAATTAATAATTTGTTCAAATCTTTGCTAGGAATCAGTTTTATCACATCATATCAAACTGGTTGTCTAGTCAATCTTTCTGAACTATGTCTTGGAGATATCAATTTCATCGCATCACATCAAACTAAGTATCGAATAAAGATTTCAGACATAACAGTAATAGTAATTGATTTCATCACTTCATATAAAATTTATTAGGTGTTATTATCCTCAATTAATAAATTTCATCACTTCACATCAAATTGATCTCCAGGTCATTACATTGATCTTATCAAGTAATCAAGAATATTCAGTAGCTTCAATCGTGTTTCATTCAATCAAGTTCCGAATTGATTTCTAATCAAGAGTAGTTACATCGCTTCATACCTAACTATTTGATCGCTAGTTAACAACTAGATGTTCTTTGAATCAAAATGCTGATCACATATCAATTCAAAGAGGGGCAAATGTAATCACCTAAAAAATGGTCTGATGAACTTAGAAGACCTAATATGAAATTAAGTGCTCCAGGTCCTAATCGAGACTACCAATTTAAAGCTAATCACAATTATATAATTAAACAAGATTGGTTTAAGTATATAATTCATCAAAAATCAATAATCCAAGATCACTCACCAAGACGCATTCATCAAAATTCATTAATTCTTCAATTAACCTTGAATGAATTAAATCAAATCAAAAAATTAAATACATGGCTAAGGAAATTAAATAAAATGAATTAATTAATTCAAGTTATTAATATTCCTTCAACATGCCTCAAATGTCAAACCTCTAACCAATGAGAGGTAATCACATGGATCAAGCAAACTTGCATCTCAACCATCCCTCATAGATGTATCTCAACCATCAAATTCAAATTCAAATTTGGAGCCTTTTCCCTCCAAGAAAACTCTATAAATGAAGCCTTTCTAAGCTCATTTGATATAGGAGAATAAGGAATTTAAGCATAGATATAATGTCAATTTCATTCTAGCTAATCTATTTCATCTCTTTAGCATGCTAATCTAGTTCAATTTGTAGAATTTGATCTAAATGATGTATAATTAAACATGTTCTTGAGCATTTTAGGAATTTTATAATGAATCTTCCATTTCATGATTGTCAATTATATGATCTAACATGCTTAATCTGAGAGCAATTTTCAAATTAGAGTAGGGTCTTCATGACTATGAAGCAATAATTCAATTTCCTAAGGTTTTTCATTGATTTCATTGATTTGATCTTACTAACCTTGGATGTAATGAGTTATTGAGTGTTTATGTGCAGTATACTTGCAAATACAAATTTACACATCACAGTAGTATCTAACAATATATTTTTTGTGTGGTTCAGATAAGTACCTTTAGTGTACTGACATGTCATTGCAGTCCATATCTTAGCTTGCATCAACATGATTGATCTTTTGATAGTGTGTCGGCTAATGCAACCTCCTAGTTAGCTTAGTGACCAGTAGACAAGGGACGAACCCCTAGTCTATTCCTCTGGTACTCAAATGTATCTTTTGGCAATGGTTTGGTGAATATGTCTGCTAGTTGTTCTTTGGATTGTACATATTCTAGCATTACCTCTTTCTCTTGTACTTGTTCCCTCAAGTAATGATACTTAATAGCTATATGCTATGTTTTAGCATGCATCACAAGGTTCTTTGAAATGCTTATAGCACTTGTATTATCACAATAGATAATTACTAGTTCAAGAATTTCCTCATTCATACCTTTCAGCAATTGCTTGATCCATGCAATGTTAGAGCAATTTGTACCAACAACTATATATTCTTCTTATGTAGTTGATTGAGAGATGCATCCTTTCTTTTTACTTATCCATGTGACAAGTTTGTCACCCATGAAGAATTATCCTCCTGTTGTGCTCTTTCTATAATCTATGTTTTCATCCTAATCAACATTAGTATAAACTTGTAGCTCAAATTTCCCTTCTTTATTATACCACAAACCATAGTCTTTAGTATTTTTTAGATATCTCAAAATTCTTTTAATAATAGTCATGTGCGATTACTTGGGATTAGTAGAGAATCTTGCAACTATACTGACTGCATGGGCTATATCAGGTCTAGTGTGTACAACATACATTATTTTTCCAATCATAGATCTATATAAGGTCTGATTTACCTCGGCTCTCTTGTCTTCCTTTGCCAATTTGCATCCAATTTAAATATTTGTTCCAACTGGTTTGGAGTCATCCATCTTGAATATCTTCATAATTTCTTTGATGTATTTTGATTGTGTGATGTAAATGCCTTCATCCTGTTGTAGAATCTATAGACCAAGAAAAAAATTGATCTCTCCAAACATTGACATTTAAAATTATTTTCTCATTTCATCAAAAAATTATTTGCATAGCATATCATTACCTAAAAATATGATATCATCAACAAACATCTCAGCAATCAAAATTTTATCATTAGTATCTCCTTTCAAATACAGATTACTATTGTCACTTATTCAAGTAAAAATCCAATACTAATGAGATAAGAGTGAAGTCATTCATACCATTCTCTGGATGCTTGTTTCAATCCATACAAGGATTGGTGTAGTCTACAAACCATGTTCCTCTTGTTAGGATCAACAAACCCTTCTGGTTGTTCAATGTATACCTCTTCTTCTAGTATTCCATTCAGAAATGTAGAATTTACATCCATTTGGTATACTTTGAATCCTTTAAAAGCAGCATAAGAAAGTAGAATTATTACTCCTAATCTAGCAATGGGTGCAAAGGTTTCTCCATATTCAATACCTTCTTCTTGTGCATACCATTTGCATACTAGTCTTGCTAGTGCAGGAGCACCTTGGAGATGCCAAGCAAATATGGTAGTCTCTTGTCATTTTGGTGTGCTAGTGTGTTTAAGACCCTCTAGTAGGTCAATGTAATTATATAAGGTCATGTTGACCAAGAGTAGTTTAGGTAGTTTTCATTTTATGCTTCTTTTCTTGTGTAATTAGTTCTTTTGGCTCCATTTAATGTGGTGTACTTGATGATGTCATCAAATGTTAGGATGATTTCATAGAGGTTTTTAAGGTCCTTAGGTACCCTAGGTGGTCTAAATAAGGTTATATAAGGTGGATTGGTGGAGTAAACACTTAGAAAGTGTTTGTTGTCAAAAGATGAAAATGTTGCAATGCAACATTAGCAACTTTTAAAAGTTGCTGACAAATTTTGTTGTCTAGAGGGATTTTGAGGTGTTAAGAGTTTTTAAACCCATAGAAGGGTTGGAACATGGAGGTTAACCATATATAAGGTGGAAAAACCCTAATTGTGGGGGTGGAAATCATTTTTGTACGGACTGTTATTCTAGAGCCATGTTTTTGAATGAGATAACAGTAGATTGAAGCATTTTGTGGTTTTTTTTTTGCATTGGATGGATTGAAACTGTGACTGTGACTATTGGATATCATTGTTGTATATGATTCAAATCTTTTTCATTATATAGTTTGCTTTGGAATTTTTTATTCTTGTAGTTTTCAAATTCTTTTGGTTTTGGACTGTTTACTGTCCCGTTTTGAGCAAGGGGTAGAGATGTGGACCTAACTCCACTTCCCACCACTAGTTCTATATGACCATCTAGGAATGGGGAATAGGTCCATGGGGCTTCAATATTGTGGAATGAGGAGCTCTCAAAGTGTTGGCATGTATTTTTAAACACTTGCCCTAGGTGAGCTAAGTTGATAGCCCGGTTAGAGGAAGCAAGTGACAGCAAGTTTAAAGGTTGTAGGGTGTGCTCTCATGAGCCAAGAAGGCCATGGAAGTGTTGATACATGTTGTAGAGGTACTCATGACTAAGTAGGAGTTCCCATGATCCCACTTTGCTAAGGTTTGAAGCCCAAGACCCAAAACTAGTCTAAACACAAGAAATGTGTCAAATTCTAAAAATAGGGTGTACGGACAGTTCCAAGCTAAGGGACCTAGAAATTCCTTGTGGGTTTTTTCCTTACCTAAAGAATACCACAAAATATTAGGGTTCTCTTTGAGAGATTTTTTCTATTTTCAAGGTTTCCTAAAAACTAGGAGGCCTAATTGTGCAAAAAGGCTACAAGGCTAGAATAGTGGGAAATTTGAACTCGATTGGTACTTGACCAATATTGGTGAGTTGAGACCATAAGTTATGATAAAAAAAACATTAAAATGAGGCCCTTTTCCTCCTACAATTCCATTTCATGGTTAGGGCTTGATAGGTTCAAATTTGAGGAGTTCTTGTAGAACACAAGAATGGTGAGATTGTCAAGGTAGGAAGAATTCTTGAGTGGTGGGAATGATTGAATCTTTATAGTGAATAAGGGTGGATTGAGGAAGCCCTAGAGGTCCATGTAGAGACCCAAGTAGAGTTTCAAGAAAACTCAAGAAGGTATCAAGAGTTCTCCCTATCAGAGTGGTATCAGAGCCCAAGTTCAAGATTTGGGAAAAAAAAAAAAAAAATAGTGCAGCTAGTGGATGTTGCAGACCAAGGACTCAAGTTAGGAGTCTAGTGCATCAATAAATATGGTGACCAATGCTGAATTGGCCAAGAAAGTAGATGAACAAGAAGAGGATAACTGGTTGCTGAGAGAGAGATTGGCTCAAATGGAGCAACTCTTGGATGAAGTCTGAGCTAAGGCAGATAGTGTAAAGGACAAGGTGGACAAGAAAGAGGAAAAGGAAGCTAAGGGGAAGGAGTGGGAATTAGATGAAGAAACACCTACCCCTAATCTGGTCTTACCTAAGGAACCCTTCTTGAAGGCACTCAAAGCTTTGAGTGGTAAAGCCTTGGAGGGTGTGCCATTGTTTAATGGACAAATGGATGTTGATTTGGTTTTAGATTGGATAGACAGCCTTGAGAATCATTTTGAATGTGATGGGGTGACTGATGCTCAAAAAATTAAGGTGGCCAAGTCTAGATTAAGAGGACCAGCACTTACCTGGTGGAAATTTGTTCAGAATGAAAGAGAGAAAGAGGGCAAGAGTCCTATTGTGTCATGGAAAGGTATGTTGGCAATGTTGAAACAAACTTATCTCCCGGATGACTATGAAGTTCAAATGCATAGAAAGAGACAAAATCTCAAACAAAAAGACCTTGAAGTCCAAGAATATATAGAGGAGTTTTAGAAGTTATGTTTGAGGTCCAAGGTAATGGAGGATGAAAGCATTAGATTGGCTAGATATCAAAATGGGCTCAAGTGGTCTATACAAGAGGAGATGAGTCTTGCAACTTTG
>MU225894.1:2245365-2286485 GCA_018584345.1 Thuja plicata
CTTTTGTTGTCTAGAGGGATTTTGAGGTGTTAAGAGTTTTTAAACCCATAGAAGGGTTGGAACATGGGGGTTAACCATATATAAGGTGGAAAAACCCTAATTGTGGGGGTGGAAATCATTTTTGTACAGACTGTTATTCTGGAGCAAGGTTTTTGAATGAGATAACAGCAGATTGAAGCATTTTGTGGTTTTTTTTTTTTGCATTGGATGGATTGAAAATGTGACTGTGACTATTGGATATCATTTTTGTATATGACTCAAAGATTTTTCATTAGATATTTTTATTTGGAATTTTTTCTTCTTGTAGTTTTCAAATTCTTTTGGTTTTGGACTGTTTGCTGTCCCATTTTGAGCAAGGGGCAGAGATGTGGACCTAACTCCACTTCCCACCACTGGTTCTATAATACCATATAGGAATGGGGAATAGGTCCATGGGGATTCAATAGAGTGGAAGGAGGAGCTCTCAAAGTGTTGGCATGTATTTTTAAACACTTGCCCTAGGCGAGCTAAGTTGATAGCCCGGTTAGAGGAAGCAAGTGACAGTAAGTTTAAAGGTTGCAGGGGGTGTTCTCATGAGCCAAGAAGGCCATGGAAGTGTTGAGACATTTTTTTTAGGTACTCATGACTGAGGAGGAGTTCCCATGATCCCACTTTGCCAAGGTTTAAAGCCCAAGACCTAAAACTGGTCTAAACATAAGAAATGTGTCAAATTCTAAAATTAGGGTGTACGGACAGTTCCAGGCTAAGGGACCTAGAAATTACTTGTGGGTTTTTTCCTTACCTAAAGACTACCAAAAAATATTAGGGTTCTCTTTGAGAGATTTTTTTCTATTTTCAAGGTTTCCTTAAAACTAGGAGGCCTAATTGTGCAAAAAGGCTACAAGGCCAGAATAGTGGGAAATTTGAACTCGATTGGTACTTGACCAATCTTGATGAGTTGAGACCATAAGTTATGATAAAAAAAAAATTTACATGAGGCCCTTAACCTCCTACAGTTCCATTTCATGGTTATGGCTTGATAGGTGCAAATTTGAGGAGTTCTTGTAGAACACAAGAATGGTGAGATTGTCAAGGTAGGAAGAATTCTTGAGTGGTGGGAAAGATTGAATCTTTGCAGTGAATAAGGGTGGATTGAAGAAGCCCTAGAGGTCCATGTAGAGACCCAAGAAAATTTTCAAGCAAACTCAAGAAGGTATCAAGAGTTCTCCCTATCACTTGCTTTGTTTCTTGTGACTTCTCCATTCTCATTCAGTTTGTTTCTGAAAAATCCATTTGGTGCCAAAAAAAATTTGTCGCTCGGTCTAGGTACTAATGTCCATGTTTTATTCTTCTCAATATTTTCAATCTCTTCATTCATTGTACTAACCCATTCTTGATTCTCAAGTGCAGTATTAATAGATTTAGGCTCAAAAGCACAAATCAAACATTTATTGTTCATATACTTAATTCTTGTTCTCATTCCTGATCTTTTGTCTCAAATGATCTAGTCCTATGGATGGTGTCTTCTAACATATTTATCAATTATAGTTACATATCTGTAATCTTCATTCTATTATTCATCGTTCAGTTCAGCATTGTGAGCATTTTCCTGATTCTCGGTGTGTGCAGCTTGTTGCTCGGTTGCATTGTTTTTTCGCTTGGGAAAGTTGTCAGGTTCTTCAATGTAGACAAATCTGTTGTAATCTTCAGGTTCCTTTATTCTTTCCTCATCATTTTTCTTAGCAAATTCATCCACTTTGACATTTGCACTCTTAATGATTTTGTTAAAAGATTTGTTAATACATTTATAAGCTTTGCTCTTAGTAGAATATCCTAGAAATATTCCTTCATCACTTTTAGAGTCAAGTTTCCCATTTCTATCATCTTTCAATATATAACATTGACTTCCAAAAATTCTAAAGTAACTCACATTTGGTGTGTATCCATACCATAGCTCATAAGGTGTCTTATTTGTGTCTTTCTTCAATTGAACTCAGTTTAGTGTATAGACGGCAGTTTTATAGCTTCTCTCTAGAATGTTTGTGTGATGCCTTTTTCAATCATCAGTGTTCTGACACAATCAACAATTGATCTATTCTTCCTTTCAACAATCCTATTTTTTTGTGGTGTCCTCGATGTAGAAACATGTCTTGTAATCCCATGCCCATTAAAAAATTTAGTGAATTCATAATAAATAAATACTCCTCCTCTATCTAATCTTAAACATTTCAGTTCCTTTCCACTTTGTTTTACAACTTTAGCTTTATACCATTTGAAAATCTTAAATGCTTCGAATTTCTCTTTTAAGAACATGATAGTCATCATCCTAGAATAGTCATCAACAAATAGAATAAAGTATCTATCACCATAATATCACTTTGTTCTCATTGGTGCACATAAGTCGATATGGACTAACTCTAGAATATCATTATATGTGTAGTTTTTTTCTCTTGAAACTAGACTTTGTCATTTTTCCTTTTTGACAATTCTTGCACATAATATGGTCGGGCTTTGACATACTTGGTAAGCATCTTACTTTTTCTTTCTTACTTATCTTAATCATGTTGTCAAAATTTACATGACACAACCTTTTTATGCCACAACCAAATTTCTTCATTTCTAGCCAATAAACAAGTGGTCTCAATATTATCAAGGTAGAATAGATTACCTTTTGTTTGTTCTCCAGTACCGATCAACTTTCCTATTCCATTATAGATCATTTCTTTTTTGGTCTTAAATGCAACTCGGTGTTCTGTGTTGTTCAGTTGTAAAACACTCAACAAATTATAGTTAATTCCTTTTACCCAATATGCATTTTCACATCTGATCAGTTTATTCAACATGATAGTACATTTTCCTTCAACTGGGAAATGTGAGTCATTACCCATCCTAACTGATCCACCTTTATAATATTCAAAAATTTCAAAATTTTATTTATCTCTAGTCATGTGATGAGTACAACCACTATCAATAATCCAGACATCATTTTTTCTAACCTTAGATATGAGTGCAATTTCTACATACATGTCTTCTTCATCTAAATCATCATTCATATAAAAACATACAACCTCAGCATCTTCATCAGAATCGGTATCAGTATTGTCAACTTTGTTTTCAACTAGGTAACAAGCCTTCTTTCCCTTTTCCTTGTAATCTTGGTTATCTCTTCTGTCAGAATGTCGGTTTCTTCTGCTGTCTCAATCATCACTTTTGTCATACTTCTTTTCATAATATCTATCAGTGTTTATTTCATCCTTTCTCTTATTAGGTCATCTAGCAACAAAATGTCTAATTTCTTTGCAATTAAAACAGACCAATGGTAATTTACCTTTGTCTCTTCCTTTACCTCTATGCAATCTCCTAGCCATTAGTGCTTCAATTTCATCAAGTTCTTGTTCGTCACTATCACCGTCACTATCATTTCTCATAGTGTGTTTGTTACTAGATTTGCTTATTTTGAGAGAAGATTTGAATTCCGACTCAATAGTAGGTAGGACATCTTTTTCATAGTTTCTCATCTCAAATGAAATAAGTCAACCAATCAAACTATCAAGAGTAACATTTTTATTTGCTACTGCTCTCATTTCTTGAATTGCAGATACTCTAATAGCATAAACAAGTAGTAAGGTTCTCATAATTTTACTTACCATTGTTTCTTCCTCAAGTACTCCTCCTACTCCATGAATAGCATTTACAACTTCTTTGATTATGCTACTATACTGAGTGATGTTCTCTCCTTCTTTCATTCTTAGGTCATCAAAATTTCCTCTTAGAGTTTCATCTTTATCTCTCTACACATTGGTGTCTCCTCCATGTACTATCTTGAATTTGTCCCAAATTTTATTTCCAGATGTGCATGTTTTCACCTCTTCAAATTCAGCATCAGATAGTGAAAAAGCCACTTCTATCATCATAGAATTGTGTTCATGTTTCTCTCTTAATTGATCAATATTCGGAGGTCTAGTAGGTGCAAAATATTCAGTATCCAAGTATTGTGTAACATTATTTTAAATACGTGATAGATGGATTCTAATCATACTTTTCCATGATGCAAATTTGTCCTTGTTCAACTTAGGCACATCCCTTTTACTCATCTTGTGATCTTTAGCTTAAGTCCCTTTAAAATTTTCTTCCATGCACCAAAGCTTTGATACCAATTGTTAGAAATAACTAAGAGGAGGGGTGAATCAATGACCTTAAAAATAATTCCAATAATCCAACCAAAACTTATATCTTAAAGATAATATCCTCATGTATGCAATAAAAACTAGTTTGTTAAGGAATATAAAGCAAGCTAAACATTCAACAAAACTAATCAATCACAACATATATGATTAGACAAAAGAGAACTAGAAACCAAATAAAATGCCTAAGAATATGCAAACCTTTCTTAAACTTAGCAAGCTCCCTTTTATGTATAGATTTGTCCAAGTAGATGAGATGTGTGCTGAAATGTAGGATTTCTCAAGCTTCAAAGGATTGTTCTTTGGGATGATTTTAGAATTCTGAGGGTATGATGGTGCTTTTTAGCTCTCAAATGGGCATGATAAGTTTTCAATGAAGGTGGATGAAAATGAAGGAAAAGAGCCTTCAATTTATAGGCAAATGGAGGGAGAAATGAAGGGTTGAAATGCAAACTTGAGGAAGGGTCAAGATGCATTTGAGGGAGAGCACATGGATTGTGATTTCTCAAATGCCTCTCATGGTGACAAGTGTCACAAGGAGAGAGGTTTGGAAAAATGGGGGAATGTGACCATTTTGGGAGATGTGAGAGGGGACAAGATGGGAAAATAAGGATGGAGTGTGTAAGAGGGATGTAAGAGCATTTAAGGAAGAATTAAGGATATATGGATGGGGATTTGAGTGATGTGATGAGAGGTTGACTTTGGGGTTGGGGTTGAGTTCTTAATCCTTGAATTAGGATTGTGCACATTTTTAGGGAGTGATTAGGATTAGGCTTAGAAGGAAAGTGGGGTGATTAGGAAGATGTGATGGGAGGAGAGATAATGAGTGGAGGGGTTAATTAGTTAATTGTTGTTAATTAACTAATAAGGAAGGGTTAGTATGTGTGAATGGGTTGGGTTGAGTTGGAACCTTAGGTTAGGTGGTCAAAGTTAGGAGCCATGTGCTCAAATTGAATTAAATGAAATATTTAATTCACAAGTGGGATAAAAGGGGATTTATGAATTAAGTTAAACAAATAACTATATTCATTCAATTTAATAGAGGAAAATGGATTTAATTAATTATTAGACTATGAGTTGTCATTTGATAATTAATTAGACTATAGTTAATTAATTGAATTAATTGAGCTAGGGGATAACATAAATTAATTAAATGAATATGTAATTATTTAATCAATAATGTTCTAGAAAGGCACTAAATTTAATTAAATATGTTTAATCAAATCTAGGTGACTACACTTTTTCCACTTCGACATAGGGTTAGAATAATGCTATTTCAAATACGTTTAAAATAATAGATGATGTGAAGGCATGACTTAGGCAACTAAGTTTCCCTAGGATGATGGAAAGAATAGAATTTGGTTAGGGTGATGCCCCTTCGAGAGGGAGGTAGGGAGAAATAGTGAAGCCCTAGCGACACCTCGAAAAGAACGTGAAAAGTGCCAGAGAAGAAAAGGGAAAGGTCGAGGGGTAGAAAGATGAAGAAATTAGTTATAATATGGTAAAATATGATCAAAAAGTAATTGAGAGGGGATGGGGGCATCCAGGGGTAGAAAAGAAAGGTCTAGGATGGGCTCTATATAGCTAGAAGGGCAGAAAAATAGGTTTATTGTGCATTTTGAGCTTATAGAATCCTTCTCAATTTGAAGCTCTGCAATTTGATGAAGCGATGGCTGAGAGGGGCAATTGACACATCAGATGGGTGTGGTGCACATCGGGCACTAGACAGACAGGTAAGCTTGAAAAATAGGCTTCATGATTTTATTTTTATGGTTTTCTATAGGTTTTAGAAAGTCAAAAATGTGTTCCCACAAAAGGATCCCTGACAGGAACGTCGTTGGGTCCAGCAGGAACGCATTCACACAAAGAATTAGTTAGGGGTTGGGGTAGGGGTAAGGATTTTTTGTGGGAACACAAAATGGGGGTAGCATGTGAATTTGTTGCGGGAATGCATTCCTGTAAGAATTTTTTGCAAAATGCATTACCGGAGGTGTTAGGGATGGGAGGAAAAAAATGAAGCAGTCCTACGAGGGACCGGGGGGAGTGTTAGTAATAATTGAGAGGGGGGGTAAATCAGTGGCCTCAAAAATTAATCCTTAAATCAACCCTTAAAACTTATTACCACTTTTGAGCCTCTAGTTATATTCAGTCCTACAAGATGAATGCCTTAAAATACTTTTAACAAATTACTACTTGTTAGAATGCTTTGTATGACCTTCGTTTGTATGTTTACCAATAACCAATCTTTCATTTACCAAAACACAATAAATAGATAGAGTATACTAATCAATCCAGAATAACTTATGTGAAATGCAAAACAGTAAAGTAATAAACACATAGCACATGGATTTTTAATGTGGAAACCCTATTAAGGTAAAAACCACTAGGACCGGTACCCCAAATTTTCACTCTTCTTAAGTGAACTCGGTTAAGAGCCAACCCTGTTAAAGGTTACAAACACACTATTAGGTGTGACCTTTTTAGAGGATTTAAAAGATAGTTTGTCACTTAGTATCTGGCATCTAATGCTACCATCCTTGATCAAACACTCACTTGGCCTGTCAATAGGTATCAGGCATATCGAATGCTACTTTCTATGATCAAACTTTTTGATACTCCTTGGGATGTATCTAAATTACAAAAGAATTTTAAGTCCTACTCGGTTAAGAGACTTGATGCTTAAATGGTTAAACTGAAACACTAAAGTGATATGCTCATACATAAAACTTGAATTGTAGATTTTCAAATCTATTGTAAGTGCATTACCTCTTTGATCAATATAATCAACTCAATACCTTTGCTCCACACTATTATTCTCTATGATGTTGTCTCACTATTTTTTAGTGTCTGCAAAATCTATCTCTTTCCTCAGCTTGTTGATCAGGTCTGAATGAAGACTTTCTTCTTCTTCAGATTTTCTTTAGCATCTTTTCTCTTCTCTTCTCTTCACAATCATTAGGTTGTCTCTTTATAGACATGATTTATCATTTCTTTTCTTTCTTGATTCTTGGTGTGATCCACAATTCTCTCCAATTAGATTTAAAGTAAAACTCAATTTTTATCTTGTAGAGATTTTCTTGCCAACTGGACAAAGCAGCTTTTAAATCCTTTACTTATCTCCAGCTTTATCCTGTCGATTAAAACAATTATAAGTATCAGTTAAGTCTATTTTTAGCTCTTGAAAACTAAGAATTTTTTCATTTCTAAACTCTCTGTTCTGTCAGTCAACACTTCAGTTAGTCATCGGTGATAACTGACTGTTCTGTTGGTGTGTCTTTAGTTGTCTTCGGGATCTTTGTGCATTGGGTAACATTGTAATTCTGTCCATCAGGTTACTCTATGCTGTTCTCATTGGGAAAAAATATGACTTTGATCATCAGTAATGTTGTGCATTTTCTCGTTAGGTAACACTATAAATTTTCTCTTTTACTCTGATTGTTGGTGTGCACTCCATCGGTGTATACAGTCACTTTGTGAATACTTGACTTTTATTCATTACTGATAGCATAGCCTTTGATTCATTGGTTCTTTGAAGTCTTTAGCAGTATGTCCATGACCATATAGATTATATAAAGGTGACATCAATGACAATACAATATATTAACTGATTTAATGCCTTGCATGATCATCAACTTAACATCTTCAAACATTCAAACCATTATAGTTCATGAATCTCTCCCTTTGGCATTGATGGCAACACACTACATTATCACACTATATTATTCTAATACAATATGAAATATAACATTTGAAGTTCATCAAACTACCAATCTTATGTACTATAACTGATACAAATATATGGTCCTCGGTAATCTTCTCATAGCTTAGATTTGATTCTTGCAGCTTTCTTTCTGTCTTCACTCCCTTCACTAGATAGATGTAGAATCTTTCTTTCTTTGATGTGATGTGTTCTTCTTTTGTGTCAAAATCTCTCCCTTTGATTGTTCTCTTTTCTTTGGATGTCTCTTGTCAGCAATTTTCTCCCTTCGTATGTACTCTCCCTTTCTAGTTACATCTCTCCCTCTGGATAATGTGATGGATATAATCTCTCCCTAATGTATAATCTCTCCTTAAGGGATATGATATCTCCTTGTGTGATAATGGATCCTTGAGGTGATAATGGATATAATCTCCCCCTTTGACAATAATACGAAACAAATATTTTTGACAGTAATGCCAAACAAATCCTTTCTATCCATAATATACTACTTGAACTTTCCAATCTATCGGAAATACAATAACTCTGGTTGTTGGAGTAGATAAATACCTTATTGTGTATAGATTTATCTTTGAAGTTCATCTCTCTCCTTTCATCAACATGAATGATATTTTGATAATATGTAGGCTGATGTAGCCTTCTAGTCATTTTACTGACTAGTAGACAAGGGTCTGACCCCTAGTCTCTTTCTCAAGTACTCAAATGCATCCTTGGGGAGTAGCTTGGTGAAGATATCGGCCAATTGTTCTTTTGATTGCACATACTCAAGTATCACCTCCATTGCTTGAACTTATTCTCTTAAATAATGATAATTGATGGAAATATGCTTTGTTTTAGCATGCATGAGTGGATTCTTGGAAATGTTTATTGCACCTGTATTATCACAATAGATAATTACAAGTTCAATAATTTTCATATGCATACCTTCCAGTAACTGTTTGATCCATGCAATATTTGAGCCATTTGCAGCAGCAACAACATACTCTACTTGTGGAGTAGATTGAGAGATGCATCCTTGATTATTGTTGATCCATGTGACAAGTCTATCACCCATAAAGAAACATCCTCCCATTGTGTTCTTCTGATCATCAATATTTCTAGCCCAATCAGCATCGGTAAAGACCTTAAGTTCAAATTTGCCTTCTCTTCTATACCATAAGCCATATTCCTTGGTATTCTTCAGATATCTTAGGATTCTTTTCATAGAAGTCATATGTGATTCCCTAGGATTAGTAGGAAATCTTGCAACTATTCCTATTGTATGTGCAATATCTGGTCTAGTATGTACAACATACATGAGTTTTCCAATCATTGATTTGTACAAAGTCTAATTTACCTCTGATGACTTGTCATCATTTTTCAGCTTACATCTAGTTGTCATCATTGTTCCAACTAGTTTGGAATCTTCCATATTGAATGTTTTTAGCACTTCCTTGATGTATTTGGATTGTGTAATGAAAATACCTTCATCTTGTTGCATGATCTGTATACCAAGAAAGAACTTGATTTCTCCAAACATAGACATCTCAAACTCTTTGCTTATTTAATTTGCAAATGATTTTCATATCATATCATTGCCTCCAAATATGATGTCATCAACAAATATCTCAACAATCAAAATGTTCGCATTAATATCTTCCTTCAAATAAATTTTATTGTTTTCACTAGTCCTTAGAAATACAATATTTATAAGATAGGAATGGATTCTTTCATACCAGGCTCAGGGTGTTGTTGTTCAATGTATACCTCTTCTTCAAGTATTCCATTTAGGAATGTAGACTTGACATCCATTTGATATACCTTGAGTCCTTTTGCATGCAACATAAGCAAGTAATATTCTTACTTCTTCTATCCTAGAAACGGGTACAAAGGTCTCTCCATAGTCAATCCCTTCTTCTTGTGCATACCCCTTGCATACTAGTCTTGCTTTATTTCTGGTGACTTCTCCATTCTCATTCAGTTTATTCCTGAATATCCATGTTTTATCGATGTCATTCTTGTCATCTGGTCTCGGTACAAGTGTCCATGTCTTGTTTTTCTCAATCTACTCAATTTCCTCATTCATAGCACTAATCCATTCATCATTATCAAGTGTAGTATTAATAGATTTTGGCTCAAAAATCACAAATAAGACATCTTATGTTTAGAGACTTACTTCTGGTTCTCATACCAGCCTTCTTGTTTCCAATGATTTGGTTCTGTGGATGGTTCCTTCTAACATATCTGGAAAGTATAGTTTCATCTCTTTGTCTATCATCTTGATTATCATTGTGTCCTTCATTCTGTTCTCCATCACTTGGTACATCATCTTGAGCAATATCCTGATTGTCAGTATTTGCAGCCTGATGCTCGGGTGCAATGATCTATTTCTCAAGAGCTCTAAATTGTTGGTTGGGTAGAGTGTTAGGTTCTTCATTATAAACAAAACCTGTTGTAGTCCTCTGGTTCTTTTGTGCTTTCTTTTTCATTCTTCTCTGCAAATTCATCTATCTTTACATTTGCACTTTCAACAATTTTATTAGATGCTTTATTGAGACATTTATAAGCCTTGTTGTTTGTGGAATACTCTAGGAAGATTCCTTCATCACTATTGGAGTCAATTTTTCCATTTCTATCATCTTTTAAGATATAACATTAACTGCCAATAATTTTGAAGTAACTTACATTGGGTGTGTATCCATACCATAGCTCATAAGGTGTCTTCTTGGTGTCTTTCTTCAATTGTATTCTATTAAATGTGTAAACATGAGTACTAATAGCTTCTCTCCAGAAGATTTGGGTGATGCCTTTCTCTATCATCAGTGTCCTTACACAATCAACAATGGATCTATTCCTTCTTTCAGCAATTCCATTTTTCTCTGGTGTTCTCGGTGCAGAGACCCGTCTTTTGATTCCATGCTCATTACAAAAGTTAGTGAATTCATCTGAAATAAATTCCCCTCCTCTATTTGATCTTAAGCATTTAAATTATTTACCACTTTTCTTCTCTACCATTACTTTGTACCATTTAAACATCTTGAATGCTTCAAATTTATCTTTTTGAAACATTATTGTCATCATTATAGAGTAATCATCAAGAAAGACAATAAAATATCTATCACCATAATAACTCTTTGTCCTCATGGTTCCACATAGATCAGTATGGACTAATTCTAGAATGACATTAGATGTATGGGTTTTGCTTTTGAAACTATACTTTATCATCTTACCTTTTTGACAATTCTTACACATGATATTATTGGGCTTGGTCATCATTGGTAAACCTCTTGCATTTCTCTTTTTGCTTATCTTTATCATGTAAAAATTCACATGGCACAATCTTGTGTTCCAAAACCATATGTCTTTGTTTCTAGACATTAATAAATTGGTTTCAGTAGCATTCAGATAGAATAAGTTACCTTTTGTCTACTCACCGATACCAATCAGATTTCCTAATTGATTGATGGTCTTTGCCTTCTTATTTTCAAATGCTACTCTATGACCTAAATTATTCAACTGAGAAACACTCAATAGATTATAATTCAATCATTTTACCCAATAAGCATTTTCACATTTTATCAGGTTATTCAACATTATAGTTCCTCAACCTTCAACTGGACAAGGTGTGTCATTACCCATTCTTATTGAACCACCATTATAGTATTCAAAAGTCTCAAACTTTTGTTTGTCACCAGTCATGTGGTGAGTGCAGCTACTATCTATGATCCAAATATCATTTTTACTAACTTTAGATATGAGTGCAATTTCTACATACCTCTCTTCATCATCGTCTAAATCATCTTTTACTACCATAAACACCATCTCAATGTCTTCATCAAATTCAGTGTTAGTATCATCATCTTTGCATTTTTCTAGGTAATTGGCCTTCTTTCCTTTGTCCTCGTAGTCTCGGGTATCTCTTCTTTCTAATTTTCCATTGCTTCTATAATCACCTCTATCATACTTCTTTTTAAATGACCTGTCATTACTTCTGTTCTCTTTTCTTCTGTTAGGACATCTTGCAGCAAAGTGTCCAATCTCTTTACAATTAAAACAAACAAGTGGTAATTTACCTTTGCCTCTTTGCATTCTTCTAGCCATAAGTGCTTCAATTTCATCAAGATCTTCTTCTTCACTTTCACTATCACTATCTTTTCTCATAGTGTGTTTATGACTTGATTTACTTATTCTCAAAGAATATTTGAATGCAAACTCTATGTTTGGTAAGACACTATTATCAAAATTGTTCATCTCAAATGAAATCAGTCTTCCAATCAAACTGTCTAGAGTAATATTGTTATTTTCTACTGCTCTCATTTGTTTTATGGCAGATACTCTAATAGCATATGTAGGCAGTAAGGCTCTTATAATTTTACTTACCACTTTATCTTCTTCTAGTACACCTCCAATTCCTCAGATAGAATTAACTAACTCTTTGATTCTTGTATTGTACTATGTGATGTTTTCACCTTCTTTCATTTTGAAATCATCAAACTATCCTCTAAGGATTTCTGCCTTAGCTCTCAAAACATTTTTGTCACCACCATGTACAAGCATCAATTTGTCCCACATCTTCTTTGAAATTTTGCAAGTTTTGATATCTTCAAACTTAGCATCGGAGAGTGAGGAAGAAAGATATATCATCATGCAGTTGTTTCATGCTTCTCTCTCATTTTCTCAACTATGGGTGCTCTTGTGGGAAAGACATATTCAGTATCTAAGTATTGAGTAACATCATTTCCAATCCCTGATAAGTGGAGTCTTATTCTTTGTTTCCATGAAGCAAAGTTTTCTTTATTCAACTTGGGCACATCTAGTATGTTCATCTTGTGATCTTTAGCTTAGGTCTTGAAACCTTCCTTCTAAGAACACAAGCTCTGATACCAATTGTTAGTAATAACTAAGAGGGGGGGTGAATCAGTGGCCTCAAAAATTAATCCTTAAATCAACCCTCAAAACTTATTACCACTTTTGAGCCTCTAGTTATATTCAGTCCTACAAGATGAATTCCTTGAAATACTTTTAACAAATTACTACTTGCCAGAATTCTTTGTAAGACCTTCTTCTGTATGTTTATTGATAAGCAGTCTTTCATTTACCAAAACACAGTAAATAGCTAGAGTATACCGATCACTCAAGAATAACTTATGTGAAATGAAAAATAGTAAAGTAATGAAACCTAAACACATAACACATAAATTTTTAACATAGAAACCCTATTAAAGGAAAAACCACTGGGACCGGTACCCCAAATTTTCACTTTTCTAAAGTGAGCTCAGATAAGAGCCAACCCTGTTAAAGGTTACAAACACACTATTAGGTTTGACCTTGTTAGAGGATTTAAAAGATACTTTGTCACTTAGTATTTGGCATCTAATTCTACCATCCTTTATCAAACACTCACTTGGCCTATCAATAGGTATTAGGCATATCCAATGCTACTTTCTATGATCAAACTTTTTGATACTACTTGGGATGTATCTCAATTACAAAAGACTTTTAAGTCCTGCTCGGTTAAGAGACTTGATGCTTCAATGGTTAAACTGGAACACTAAAGTGATCTGTTCACACATACAACTTGAATTGTAGATTTTTCAGATCTATTGTAAGTGCATTACCTCTCTGATCAATATAATCAATTCAATACCTTTTCTCCACACTATTCTTCTTTGTGATGTTGTCTCACTATTCATCGGTGTCTGCAGAATCTAGCTCTTTCCTCATTTTTTTGATCAGGTCTAAATGAAGACTTTCTTCTTCTTCATATTTTCTTTAGCATCTTTCCTCTTCTCTTCTCTTCACCCACAATTTGTATTGAATTGGGTTGTCTCTCTATAGACATTATTTACCATTTCTTGAATTTATTAATTCTTGGCATGATCTATAATTCTTGTCAATTAGATTTAAAGAAAAACTCTAGTTTTAACTTGTAGAGATCTTCTTTCCAACTGGACAAAGCAGCTTTAAATATTTTACTTATCTTCGGCTTTATCTTTTCGATTAAAACAATGATAAGTATCAGTTAACTCTATTTTTAGCTCTTTACAGCTAAGCATTTTGTCATTTCTGAACTCTCTATTCTGTTGGTCAACACTTCAGTTAGTCATTGGTGATAACTGACTGTTCCATTGGTGTGACTTCAGTTGTCTTCAGGATCTCTGTCTGTCGGGCAACACTGTAATTATGTCTGTCATGTTACTCTGTGCTTTTCTCGTCGGGCAACACTGTGACTTTTCTCATCGGTAATGATTTGGATTTTCTTGTTAGGTAACACTGTGACTTTTCTATTTTACTTTGACCGTTGCTGTGCACTCTGTCGGTGTATATAGTCACTTTGTGAATACTTGACTTGCATGCATTACTGATAGCATAGCCTTTGAGTCATCGACTCTTTGAATTCTTTGGCAGTATGTCCATAACCATATAGACACATTAAATATTTTAATGCCTTGCATGATCATCAACTTAACATCTTCAAACTTCCAATCATTTATAGTTCATCAAGGAGGAGGGAGGTGATGTCATGTCACAGGAATGCATTCCCAAAATATGGGGGCTAGTTACCAGAAACACGTTCCCGCGGTCATGGGAATGCGTAATAGACAGGTGGGAATGTGAAAAAGAGGGGAATGGGCTAGAAAAACAAGAGGGGGGATGAAAGGTAGTTTAGCAAGGTTTTTGGAAGGACTAGAAGGACTGATGAGTTCTTGGTTTGTGTGTAGTGGTCTGTCGATTGACTTGCGTCATGGGAGAGACATGTTGTCATGCTACGGGCAGTAGATGACTTTAGACTGGTGGAGTGGGCTTAGGTAAATGCTATTGGCCTGGGATATTTAGCATGCATTCCCCATAGGTGGGCATACATTGAAATGGTGACAACACTTTGTGAGTAGTAGCAGTCAGAGATAACATCATTTCATCTCCAGACAGGGGAGATGACGATCACACTAGAGGATGTGTACTGGATATTCTAGTTGCCCATCTAAGGGACAGAGGTGGTGGAAGCGCATGTGACATAGGTCGAGGCCCTTACAACATTGTTTGGGCCAGGGACCACACTTCCACTCCTGTTGCGACATAGTCATCTTGCACTAGACCAACATTTGGACACCCATGCAGTGCGTCAACTATATTTTTTTGTATGCAGACTGGTATCGGGGTACATTGTCTGAGACACAGGAGGGACTGGAATTACACTGGGCCTGATCCTAGTGATCATGAAGATCATAGATGTAAGGGTACCCACAACATGGGGTACTTTGATGCTGGAAAAGATATACTAGGACCTGCACAAGATAGTGTATCATGGTGATGTGGGTCAAGGGAGGAGTATTGGGTGCACCACCCTACTACAGGTATGGGCCTGGGAGCACATAGTGATTATCAGAACACTAGGGAGGAGTGTGCAAAAGGTGGAGCATCCTATGGTGTATAGCTATTGGGAGACTCTAACATACCACAACATGGATGACATAGACTACTAGAGGGAGACAATGGATTAGATCTGAGACAAGATCATATGGAGGCCCTATACACAGGTTGGACCATGGGCAGAGGACCAGCTACATTTACCTTACACCATGACACCCACAATCCTAATAGGGAGATGGGACTACATAGTAGAAAATTACTGGCCAGATAGAGTGGCTATACAATATATATTCACATAGGGAGTACAGGATCCTGTGAGGTGGTACAGAAGGGTGACTCGGGAGAGGGTGTCAGAGTTTGAGGCCACATTGTATAGGCAGGGGTTACGATAAGCCTAGTAGGGTATTCAACTCATCCATTTGGATTGGTAGGGGGGCTAGTAGACATAGGTATCTCTCATGAGTACAAGGATTCTTTCAGGAGACCACGTGTTGTGGGGAGGATAGGACTACCTCTAGAGGCAGATAGAGCTGGGAGAGCGAAAACCATAGCCACAATTAGGAGGAGGGTGAGGATGAGGCCCACTCCTATGGTAGTACCTTAGAGATAGGTACCCATGGTAGCAGGGAGCAGAGAGGCGGAGAGAGGAGAGGCAAGAGGAGTGGAGGAGAGAGGAGAGGGGGAGTAGGAGATTCAGGGAGAGGAGGCTATGGAGGTTGATGGGGGAGAAGGAGGTGAGATCTTCACCTTACATAGAGAGGCTAAAAAATAGGAGGGGATTGTCATCAGCCAATCCTGGGGACTTACTGGCAAAGAGAATGAGGTTTTTAGAGCTTGTACATGCAGCCACTAGTCAGCAATTGTGAGATACTTTGGGACAGAGAGATACAGTGATGATAGAGAGGGAAACTCTAAGGATAGATATGGATGCAGTGTTACTGGAGAGAGAAAATTTCTAGGCAGATGTAGTCAGCCTCAGGGGATAGGTTGTCTATCTGACTAGGGAGATGGGGGAGTTGAGTGGAGATTTAGATGCCATACAGGAATAGTCAGGGGAGATGATTGAGGATGGATTTTCCCTAATGGAGGAGAAGGATAGACTAGTGATAAAGAGGGATGGGTTGAGGATTTAGAGATATAGGTTACAATGAGAGAGGGATGAGTCACTACATGTGGTTGGGAGGATGGAGGCAGAGGTAGCCTTTATTAGCAAGGCTAGTGTGGTTGGGTTTATTAGGGAGATGATGATGCTTAGAGAGCAGGTAGGGTGGTACAAAGACAAGTACCATGTTGTAGTACCATCGGCATAGAGGGAGCATTTTAGATTAGCTGGGGGATCAGTGGTGTCTAGAGGAGGGGGTGTTGCCTAATCGATAGAAGGTAGTGAGCATGGGGGAGGGTCTACACCTAGGGTATAGGTGTAGATCCAGAGGATAGAGAATAGCTAGAGGATAGGGCATATTAAGGGCCAGAGACAGTTAGGCAGTAGTTTGTCTAGATGCATGATACAAAGAGCTCTAATACAAGAGCCTCTAGACAAGTACATGATACATGTACCAGGATAGGGAGTATTATTGGCACTAGCATAGGCACCAAATCAGCGAGAGGTACATTTGCACATCTCAGGAGTGTAGGTAGGGGAATCTCACTATTTTCAGAGCAGGCCCAAGTGGGATTTATATATTCATTGGAGTGCATACAAGTACCCATGGTAGGGGATGAGTAGTATAAAGGGATATAGGATGCAGCCAAGCAGCCTCCCATGGGGGGCCCCGAGGGACAGTGATGTATTGTGATGCTATGCCTATATTTTTGTTGGGACATAGAGCCCACTTTTGCATGTATATGTCTATCAGACACTTTGGATAGACAATGTGGACTTTATTCTTTTGTGATGTTTTGACATATTTTTTGATATATATGATGTGGAGTTGTGACCGATATGTATGTGTTCAAATCTTTTGCATGGTTATGGATGTATGATAATGCTATATGATGTATGTGATGGACTGACACATGGGTGATGTAGGATGTGATGCATATTTATGACATGTTAATTGTGCAGGTTTGAGGATGCTTATATATGATGTACTAATGTGTGTGGATTTGATATGGGTTTTATGATGTATGTAGTGTATATGCTTATGTAATATGAAAATATAATATGGATGCAAATGAAAATGAATGTAATGTTAAATAATACAAAACTAAAACTGACCTAACAATGCAAGAATGAACCTAAAATGAGTTAACAATACAAAACTAAAATGAACCTATAATTAAGTAAAAATGCAAGACTAAAATGAACCTAAAATGAAGTAACAATGCAAGATTAAAATGAATCTAAAATGAATTAACAATGCAAGACTAAAATGAACCTAAAATAAATTAACAATGCAAGACTAAAATGAATGTAAAATGAAGTAACAATGCAAGATAAAATGAATCTAAAAATGAATTCACAATGCAAGACTAAAATCAACCTAAAATGAATTAACAATGCAAGACTAAAATAAATCTAAGATGTGAGATTAAAAATGAACCTAAAAAAGTAAATGAATTAATGCAATTTATGAATGATTAATGCACATGAAAGATGCTGCTAAAAGGATGGAGGCGAAGAAGAATGGAGTTGGGAAATGAATGCAAAGGTGGGAAGTGGAAACACAACACATCACTATCCAATTGGGTATGGGTTAGTGGGTTGGAAGAAAGGGGATGGGTAAGCATGTGTGCAATCAGAATTCAGGGAGTAGGGGAGGGTAGGTGATGGGAGGGTTTCAAGTTTGCATCAGGGATGAGGGATTTTAGGTGTGTGTAGGATCATGAGGGATGGGGTTAGATGATTATTGGGATGTAGGATTGATTGCAGGATGGGATTTCTTTGTTTGATAGTATTTTCTTTTATGATAGGATTTTTTATGGGGATAGATTATCCTTGAAGCTTGAGTGAGGGGTATTCTAGAATGGAATACCACTATGTAGTTTGAGAACTTATTTTGATGTAGCAATGCTAGCGACCATGCAAAGGTTACTAAGAATGTGAGGCCTTGCCACTGGTGTTGCAGAGGACTAACACAAAAGACATGCAGGGGTTTCCATAGCATCACACATGAGGCATGGAAGAGCCAAGATGGAATGATGCTAGAGAAGCCACAAACAAATGAAATTTCCCAAGTGCAGCATGTGAACCCAAACAAAATGCATACATACAAGGGTCATGTCCGACTGACTCTCAGGAAGAAAAAAAAAAGGATCAAGTTCCCTTTTTCAGGTGCATCCATCTGTAGCATACCATGATATGAAGAATCATGGCAACCTTGAGGAGGAAAACAACTGAAAGAATTAGGAATGATGATCAAGAACCAAAATAAAATTTCAAGATAAAAAATTCAACCACAAGACACTTTTTGCCAAAGAGATCAAATGATATGGGATACTGATTGATTTTAGGTTAGACATGAGGAAGGATACATCCTACAAGGACCTACCGATGATGAAGATGTCAACTGGGTAACCAATGGCCAAAAGGTGTATTGAGGTTGGATTTCTGAATCAAGATTTTCTCAAAAGGCACTTTCTATAGCATAGGATTCAGAATGGAACTGGATCACTTTCGGCAAGGAGACCGAATGAGGATGTGAGATATGTATAATAGAGACTGGATGCAAGACTGGACTAATATGAGAAAGTTATGTATATGACTAAAGACATAGGAAGCTCAGGGATTGGGATAGGATGACATATATACAACCAGGAATACATGACTATATGTACAAAATCTCAGCACATAGGATAGGAGGACCATTGTGAACTGATGCATGTGATTGAGGGAACAGCCAGGGAACATGGGAAATGCTAAGGCTAAGGGGGATAAAATGAGGGAGATGGAGGGGAATGAGATTTTGATAGATAATGATACGACCCACTATGTGTGATGCCTGATTTCTGGGTTTTCACCACACATACCTGTCCAATGGTGCTTGATTGTCAAGTTTTCCCCATTGGACGATTTATTTCTCTTTACTTTTTTTTTTTTTCATTTTTTTGATTTTTTGATTTTTTGATTTTTTTGTTATCATCAAGGCATCTGTTTACAAAATTTTCACCAAGATAATATTTTTTTAGGACTTTTTATACTTTTTATAGATTTTCTCAGATATCTGGAATGAATAACTAGCTATCAGGCATAGAAGCACTTGAGATGAATGATGTTGATGGGATCATTCAGGAGTTCCCCTTCAAGAGTAGATAACTGATATGCCCTAGAACTAAAGCATTTAGTGACAACATAGTGATGTAGGAGAATCTTGGGTCCTTGGCAATCTTTCTCAACCCAAAATATGTTTTCTTTTATTCCTTAGTTTGTTTGGAGGCTACTCCGAGAGTTGTCTGTTGCTCAGGTTTTTTTACTCGGGCATGCTTGTCTCTATTTCTTAGGTTCTATCACTCGGGCATACGTGTCTCTATTGCTTGGTTTTTGTTGCTCGGGAATGCTTGTTATCGAGCTCATTTATTTTGACACTCAGGTTTCATGTTCTATTGCTTGGGTGTTCTTTTCCTAAGTCACTATGTTTCTTAGTCATCCTTGGCCCGAGTTGGATCTGGTGGCCAAATTTTGCATTTTATTTTTGTGGTTTAAATAATTGGTTCTTTCATTGGGATCTGTGTGGACCTAAATTTGGGTCTCTCTTATGGCTTTGAGCACCAACCTCTCTTGGTGGAATCTTGTATACATTTGTTTCTATGTTCTTAGTTTTGGGGATCAATTTTAGAAGTTAGAAGAAGAAGGATTGAATTATATGTAAAATAGGTTTGTGACCTCGCATGTATGAAGATCAATATGTAATTCACTAAATGTATATGGCCAAGACTGGGAAGGCCTCACAGCTTGAAATGTAATGAGTTTGATCAATTAATGGAAAGGATCTCTGTTGTTTCTTCTCTCACTGTGTTGTTGTTGTTTCTGCATTGTGTTGGCAAGATGGTTTGGTAGTTGGGTGTGCCTTTGGCCCCATTATCAACCCTTTCTTGTTTCACATAGGGACCTTTCCATTGGACCTCAAAATTCCCTTTCTTTCTTGATCTGTGATGACTTTATGATTTTCTTTTAGGACTATATCTCCCATCTGGAATTGACGTGGGTGGATTTTCTTGTTGCAGCTCCTTGTGAGTCTATTTTGATAGAAAACTAGGTGATCATAGACTTACTATCACTTTTCATATAGCAGATCAAGATGTGTGAGTCTAGCTACTTGGTAATCTTCATAATTTATCAGGCCTCTGAGTGATACCCATAGGGATGGTAGTTCAACCTCAATTGGTAAGATAGCTTCATCACCGTAAAAAAAGGAATATGGAGGGGTTCCTATGGGAGTACAATATGATGTGCGATAGGCCCAAATGGTGGGGTTAGTTTGGAGATTCCAGTCATGGCTAGTATCATTGGCAACCTTCTTTAGGATTTTGAGGATGGTTTTGTTGGTTGCCTCAGCTTGGTTGTTACCTTGGGTAAAATATAGACTGGAGTAGCGATGGTGAATATGGAGGCACTTGCATAGATCATCTACATGGTGGTTCTAAAATGGTGTTCCATGATCTATGAAGATGGTGGAGGGGATGCCAAAGTGGCAGACAATGTGGTACATGATGAATTTGGATATCTCGACACCTGTACTGAGGGTGAGAGGAATTTCTTCAACCCACTTTGTAAAATACTTCATTTATTTTATTATGTATTTGTGTCCTTTAGAAGAGAGGGGAGAAATCTTACCAATGAGGTCAAAATGCCAACAAGAGAAAGGCAAAGGAGGTGCAATAGGCCAGAGGTCCTATGCAGGAGCATGGATCAAATTAGTGTGTTGTTGGCAAGGTAAGCACTTATTGATGAACTCACAAGCATCGTGTTCCATTGTAGGCCAATAGTATCCCATTCATAAATGTTGCTTAGCTAGGACCATGCCACTTGTGTGGGCAATGAAAATTCAAGCGTACACCTCTCACAATGCATGGGCAGCTTCAGTTTCATATAGACACCTAGAGAGAATGTCGTTATAGCCTCAACGATAAAGGGCGTTGGCTACAATGTTGTAGCAGGAAGCTCTTCGAATAAGATTCTGGTGTTGGGTTGTGGTGAGATGAGGGGATATGATACCATCTTGTAGATAAGTGTGGATATCATGGTACCATGGGGACTAGGGACCAACCAGGACACATACATGATTCGATTCATCATTCTCATCAGCAGGAGCATAGATTTTCTCAACTAAGAATTCATATTGCATAGAATCATGAGGAATATCTAAGAGGGAGCCGATTATGGCCATTATGTTAGCAACCTTATTTTGGAGTCATGGCACTTGTGTCATTTGTAAGTGGAGAAAAATCTCTTTCATCTTGTCAACCATTTCCTTATATGGCATCAATTTGTCATCTTTGGTTTGATACTCATCCAAGACTTTTTTGATGATGAGTTGGGAATCATTGAATACATGTATATTTGTGATGTTCCATTCTATAGCCATGTAGAGTCCTGTGACTAGTGCCTCATATTTTGCAATGTTGTTCATACAGGGAAATCCCAATTTGAATGACATAGGGATTTAGTCACCTTGAGGCATGACAAAAAGTATTCCTTCCCCTAACCCAAGGGCTGTGTAGGATCCATCAAAGTAAAATTTCCAAGTGGGTTACTCTTTTATCATGTACAAATGCTCATCTGGAAATTCTATGATCAAAGGATATGCATCCACCAATGGTGCTTCTACTAGCTGATGTTCCATAACTTGACCTGTATTGGCCTTTATGTCTACATATTGAATGTCAAACTCGCTTAGAAGCATAACCCATTTTTCCATTCAACCTGTGAGAGTAGACTTAGAGAGTAAGTACTTGAGAGGGTCCACTTTTGAAATGAGCTTGGTTGTGTGACTAAGCATAAAGTGGCAAAGTTTTTGAGTGGCAAAAACCACTGCCAGGCATGCTTTTTCCATAGGGGAATAATTGAACTCATAACCTACTAAGGTCTGACTAATGTAATAAATGGCTCTTTCCTTTCCTTCATCATCTAATTGAGAAAGGAGTTCCCCCAGTACTATTGTAGTAGCATAAATATATAGGATGAGCGGTTAGCCTGGTACAAGTGGTACCAAGATTGGTGGATTTGCCAAATATTCTTTGATCTTTTCAAAACTCCACTAACAGAGAGGATCCCATTTAAAATTATTATCTTTGCAAAGGATATGGGTAAATAGTTGGCACTTATTTGCTAGCTGAGAGATAAAATGATGTACAGATTGTAATTTTCCTTGCAGGATGCATAATTGTCGAAGTGTTCTTGGTGGAGGCATTCTGGATAGCTTGTACCTTTTTCATATCTATTTTAATGCCTCTTTTGGATACAATGAACCCAAGGAGATTTCTTGATGTGACCCCAAGGACACACTTATTAGGGTTGAGCATTAGTCCATAGTGTCCAATCCTATCAAATACACATTTCAGAACATCCAAGTGAGCCTCTATTTTAACTGATTTAGCCAAGATATCATCTACGTAGTATTCAAGGATTTTGTGGATCATGTCATGAAAGATGACTTTCATGGCCCTCTGATATGTTGCCCAAGAATTATTCAAGCCAAATGATATCATGTTATAGCATAAGATTCCCCAGGGGCTGTGAATGTTGTCATGTGTTGATCTTCTTCTGCAATATGTATCTAATTATATCCTGAAAAACCATCCATGAGTGACAACATCTCATCTCCAGCTGTGAGGTCTACTATCATGTATATGTTTGGTAGTGGGAAATCCTCCTTGGGACATGCCTTGTTAAGATCCTAGAAGTCTGTACATATTATCATTGATTTATCAAGTTTGGATACTAGGGTAAAAGCATAATAAATTGTCACACTTTTACAAAGGAAAAGGCTAACAACACCAAAACTGCAAAATTTAAATGGCATAAAAGTCACATTTGTGTTGAGAATTTGAAGATGTAAATAGATGAAATGTGTGACATAGGATGAATTTTATGCCTATAATTTTGTTTTTAAAAAATTTAACAAAAAATTAATATGTTTTTTGAATTATTTAGGTCTATTTTTCATTTCCTGAAAAATACTGCAAATCAGGGAGTTTACTTCCTGCCAAATCATCATAAGTAAAACATTGTTTTTTCCTTCAATTTTAGAATATGTTTTATATGACATGTATAGCTAGTGCAAAAAAAAAGAAAGAAGTATTTTTGATCTATAGTTTTCCCATTATAGGTATTCAAAGTTGAACTTACCTGAAATCAATGGTTTTTGTCTCCTGCCACTTTTCCCTTATCAAAACTATATCAAAAACCAAATAAATTACATATTATTGAAGAGGACTCTCTTCTCTAGTGTTTTCTATGATTTTAAAAATTTTTTGATTTGATTTAGATTTTTTTTTTAAATTTTCTGAATCAACGACTTGTCAAAGCATTATATACCTACATGTAGTTTTTAGGAAATTTATTCAAAGTTTTGTAGTAAAAAAAATTTAAAATTTATATGTCAAGAATCATAATTCTGAGATCTAGAAAAGGGTACTTTTAGTTTTTTGACATTTTCTATTTTGAGCAGAGAATGGAATAACATAAGTGAGAAATTCTAGATTATTTTTGTGTTTTTAAAGGTTTGGCTACGAACATGGCATGCCACCTAGGTAGACTCGGTTGAGTCAGACTCGGCCAAGTCCCACTAGCCCTCTCATTGGCTTATAGAGGAGCCTACTAGGTCACGTAAGCATCATTTGTTGTCACACGGTGCCTACATGGACTCGGTCATGTTAGACTCGACTGAGTCTGACGGGGCTGAGTCTAACTAGGCCGAGTCTATTAAGTTAGCTTAAAAGGTGACAATTTATTATTCTTTTACCCACTGTCACCATGTTATAAATCCATTCAGATTAGTCGATGGCGTGATTGATTTTAGCATATAGGATATTTTCTAGTTCCGCTTTGACTGGTAATGCTACCTTAGGATGTATGTTGTGGAGTTTCTATTTTATTGGTTTGACATTTGGGTCCACAGCTAGATGATGAACAACTAGGTTAGGCTCTAATCCTGACATGTGAAAATAAGACCATGAAAACTTGTTTATAGACTCATGTAAAAGAGTAGTGAGCTATTTCTTCTCCTTTTGTTAGGGATGTTGCAATGTACATGATGATGGGGTTTTCTTATGTGTCCAGGTTGACGGGCTTGGTTTCTTCGATGAGGATAGATGACTACTTAGGCATGTAATCATGGATGAGGGGAAGAGGAGGGTCTTCATCCTTTGGCACCTCAGAGAGGTTTTCACTAGTGGATACGCCCTTTATTTTTACTTTTTTGTGATCAGATAGTGCCCCAAAGGGGTTTTCACTAGGGGACCAATTTTTCTCTTTTTTATTTTTTGTTTTCTATTTCATTTTTGTGGTTGAAGTCCTCCTCTTCCCTAGATTATGCCTCTAGATCCAATTTGTAGACATGTGTTGAATCTTTCCCCTAGTCCTTGTTTTGTTCAACTACTCCCATGAATCTTAGGAGTGCATCCTCTCTTGGGAACTCGTCAATGTGTATGACACTTGGTTGGTCCCAGTCTATGAGGTTGACATGTAGGAGGGGAAGGTCAATAAAATTAATGGTGATTTGACAGAGGGTAGAATTTCCCAAGAAGATTTCATCATCAAGGATATCATCATAGGCTTTCACAAATTTCTCTTCAGGGGCATCTTCTATTTCAAAAATGATTTGACCAAGGGGATTGTGATAGATGTGGTTGTTTTCATTGGTGCCCCCAATCATGGAAGAATTTATTTTTCTCATTTGGTGGGCACATAGGGAGATTTTATTCCTTTCTCTTCAGCACCCAAGACACCACCTTGATAGTTCCATTTTTTTGTAACTAGCTTATGAGTTGAAGGGTATGTTCCTTTGAAGTAATTGAGTAAATTGGTGTCTGGGGGTGGCGAATCTTTATAAAGCCACCGATTGATATCTAGTGCCATCTCCTAGCCATTCAAAATACCATGGGAGATAAAAGTGGTAGAGCCCAATTTTTTTTTTCTATAGCTCGCTCTTGTCTGTTATGTTCTTGTCTAGTCTCCCTTGGGTATGTGAATCAACTGGAAATGATCCAACTATGAAAGCATTAGATAGGCTGTACTCGCCACAACCCTCATTGTTCTTGACCATGGAAAGAGTGGATGAGAGGATTATTTCTGGATATAAATAGATTTGAGATGAACTAGCGACAGAGGTGCCAACGTCAATCCTAGGACAGTGATTGGAATGTGGGAAGGAGGTTTCCAATGCATTGCTGTATGCGAAGGGTGGGATCTGTGCGGATGGTGATTTCAGTGTCATTATGTGGGAATTTGATGCACTGATGGTAAGTGGATGGGACATATTGCATAGAATGGATCCATGGGCATCCAAGGAGGATGTTGTAGGGAAGGTCAAGATCAACAACATGACATACTATATCTTAGATTGCAGGGCCCAGCTTAATGGGCAATCAAATGGTGCCTTCAGAAGTGCATTCTATATTTCCATAGGCTTTGATGGTGATGACATCATTTATTATATCTTCCTTAGTACAACCCAACTGTTTGTTGAATTTTAGTGTACAAAGATTGAGGGCCGAACCATTATCTATCATGACTTGCTTGATGAAAAAATCCTTAACCATGACAGCGATGCAGAGATGAAGGTTATGATCGGGTTCTTTGGAAGGTACATCTATTTCTTTAAAGGAAATCCCACAAGATGCAGAAAAGTGGCCAAAAACATTCTACAATTGAGTGAGGTTGATGTCACTGGGAACATGTGACTCTTATAGGGATTTATTGAGGATATCTTGGTGGACGGGTGAAGTGCAAAGCAGATCGAGGATGGAAATTTGGGCAGGAGTATTCCCTAAGTGTTCCAATAGATTATATTGGGTACAAACAAATGGAGTGATACTTGCATCGGCAACTGATATTTTGACTTGACTAGTGGTGACTGCACATTGGTTATCTGCGCCATTGACATAAATGACATTTATAGAGGACTTGAGTTGGGATATGTAGCCGTTGAGATTATCGTAGTTGATATATGCATTTGTATAATCCTTTCTGTTAGCATTGTCTCCTTTCTTTCCCTTCCCCTGGTCGGAGGGTTGAGTGGGGTTGGCTGATCCTTTACATGAGGTGTACTCAGGAAATGCATTTTGATAGATTTTATGGCCCAAATTTGGTGATGGTCAGGCAGGAGAGTCTACCTTGATCTCTTTGCGGTTGATGAGGTCTTGGATGTAGTGTTTTAGCTTCATGCATTTGATGGTGGTGTGTCCCTTAACATGTTGGTAATCATAGTATTCATTATCTTTGTACCATGCAGGATTAGGTGTTGAGTCCTCAAATGGTTGTGTTTTCAGGTACATGATTTGGTTAGCTTGGTCCATTCTATGGAATATGATATCTCTAGGTTCTCCCAAGGGGGTAAACATGTGTTGTGGCACATTTTGAGTGTGAGGCCTTGGTTTTCCATGTTTGACTGATATAGCATTTGTCTATTTCATAGGAGCTTGGTAGTTAGGTTGATATGATGTCCCTGGAGGGGGGATAAATAGTCACTGCCTAGGGGCGTATGTTTTGCTGGTATGCTAGTTGGTGATATGTTGGAGTGGTTGGTTGATACATGGGAGGGGGTTGAGGGTATACTAGTGGTGCTTGCTAATTGGTTTGGGTAGGTGCATTGGGAGTGGTCACTACGACCTAGACGTGTTTGGTGTGAGTGGTTTCATTAGTTACTATTTTCTTGTTCTTGTTCTAGTACCATGACTGATCATTATTATTTCTATTAGGCTGGGTTCTTTGTAGTGCTTGATGGCACCATCTTCTATGAGACCCCATTCAAGATCCATGCCTTTCCCTCAAATCTCCTAATAAGTCTATAGGTAGTTCATCTGCATATGATGGGATATTTTGGGATGGAGATTGTTAATGAAGAAAATTGTGAGATGTTTCTTAGGAGGTTGATATGGTAATCTTGTATTGAGTCCCTGCCAATGTTGTAGGTAATCTTCCAAGCTTTCTCCTCCTCTTTGTTTGGAGTTGCATAAGTATAAGAGGGAGTGATCATTCTTGATGTTATGCGTATATTGGGCCACAAATTTCTCTAATAGTTTTGCAAATGTAGAAACTGTGCCATAGGGGATTTTATAAAACCACTCAAGAGTGGTTCCTCCTAAGCTCTTAGGGAATAGATGCATGAGGAAATTGTTGTTGTAAGACACTTCTTAGCATGCCATGTAAAATTATTTGGCATGACTGACGAGATATCCCCTTCCCCTGTCTTTATAAAACTTGGGTCTCTTAAAGTGCTTGGGGAAGGGTATTGCAGTGATAGATCAATCAAATGGGTAGGGCCACACCTCTTTAAACTTGAATGTTTTAGCTTTGGTCCTTTCTTTTAGCTCCTTGAGAGCATTCTTAATTTCCTCCCATTCTTGATTGACTTGTTGGGGAGGGTTATTAACTCTGATTGCATTGGCTCCATGGATGTGGTATGGATCAAATGGTGCTAGAAAATATGGAGGATTTTGTGGAGGATACTATGATGTGTGATAGGGAGATTGCTGAGTAGCATAGATGGGTTGTTGTAGTGGTAGTTGTTTCAGGGTAGGGTATTGCAATGGATTAAATGTTAGTGCCTGATGTTGCTATCGTAGCTTCTAGAAGTAGGCCTATACTTGCTGAGGTGTTGGTTAGGTGGGAAAATCCTACTGCATGCCTACATAGGGTGGCGATGTTGCGCTGCCAAAGGATGTGGGATAGGTAGGATGTGGGATAGGTGTGTTGTGGCGGAATGCCCCCAATGTGCGTAGCAAGGTAATGGATGTTAGCAGGGACACTTGAATATTATGGGGTGGAAAGACTTTAGATGCTGCTATAGATGGCATGCCCAGGGAGGCATTGAAGTTATTTTGCTACTGTTGAGCGGGCTGGATGATAGTACGCGTGGAAACAAAGGGATTAGAAAATTGTTGTAGCGATTGAGAGGTGAAGGGATTTTCCCCCTATGTTAGTGGCTATTGCTGCTGGATAGGTTGGGCAATGGGTTGTGTAGCTACAAAAGGGTTTGGTTTGTTGTTGTTGTGCTTTGGATGCAAAGGCATTGGCATTCTATTTCTTTTATTATTGCTGCTAAAAGGGTTGGATGCCAGGTTGTGCGATGCCCAAGGGATTGGTGGATGTTTTTTGTGCTTAGGAGGCAAGCAGATTGGTGTTTTTCATCTGTGTGGGGATACCCAAGGCTTGAATGGAAGCTTGTGAGTAGTTCCAAGTGGAATATGGATCATTTTTTTTAGCCTGACCGACTTGGGTAGCTTGTGGTAGAGGGTTTGGGTTAGATTGTGTTTGCGGCAGAAGTGATGCAATATACTATGTTTGTGGCATTGATTGAGCATGGAAAAAGGGCCCTTGTAGAAATAGGGGCTGATTGTATGCTCATGTGGATGACATGCCTATAATGAACTATGGTTGCTGCTAATGTGTTGTTGGGATGGAAGGCCAAGTGGAGGTAGGTATCGTGGTGCTAATGGTTTGTGTGCTTTTTTCTTTTGAGCTAGTTGATGCAGTTTTGATGGGTTACGTATTGATTAGTGGAATATTGGCTTGCTGGGTATTGGTTGCTGGTTGTGGGAATTGTGCTACAAAGGGTGGAGTGGGCTACGATGATGGAGCAACTATGGGTTGGATTGGTGGTGGTGCTTGGGTAGCAATGGGGGGTATTGATTGCGTTGTTGGTGGTGGATTAGGAGGCAGGGCTCCCATGACTAAAAATGGGGTGGATTGTGGCATGGTGTGCACTATAGATGGGGATGGAAGGTTACATCAGTTGCAATATGAGAGATCCCACTTGTACTGCTCATTCTATGGGATTGAAAACATCATGTCTTACTAAATGAGGGATCTCGCCTGGGAGTGTCATAGGTCTTGTGACTAATGTGGGTATGATTCCAAGTGGTAATTAGATTCCTTGCTACCAAATGTCTGTGAGTATGTCACGGCTGTTGCACCCTATGATGGGGATGACCATAGTAGCATGTCCTGGATGGTTCATGAATGTTTCAATAGTGCTCAAAGTAGGAACCTTATTTGTGTCTACCCAGATGTGCTTAATTTGTGTGTTGTGCTAAGGATTGAAGTAGACCACGACGTTGGTGTTGTCAATCATTGGATTGGATGAAATAGCTACAAGATTAGGGTCCATGTCCTTCCTCTTCTTAGTGGCTCATGTTGTGGGTGGCATGAAATGAACACCCTAAGGGGATATGAGATGAAAAATGTAATACAAGGATGTTCCTAGGAAGCTAAGGATGATGGTTCTAGGATTAGGATTCAAGACGATGCATGTAGGATGATGAGTATGCTCCTAAGGATTAAGGATGACTTGGTGTATGAAAATATTAAGGGTTACTTTCTCTAGTTTAAGATTAAGTGGATGTGATTGTCTACCTAGGAAAGACTTGTGGTCTTTGGGGGACAAGATTCTTTGTCGATGCGAACCAACCTTTTGATCAAGTTGATGAGGTTGCAAAGGCAAAGGGGTTTATCCTAAACAATTCTTAGTTTAAGGATCCCTAAAGATGGGGTTTGATTAAGATGTAGGTTCTAAGAAACTCAAAAGGGGATGCAATACCAAGTGAGGGATGCTAATTTTTGATAATTTGGATGGTTATTATGATGATGCTAGGTTGACTAGGATTGGATCAGATTATTTGGATTATGCTAGGATGAGTGTGTGATTTATTTCTAAAGATGACACCTAAGGGAGGTCTTAAAAATGCATGCTAATTGATCCTAAGAAGAGGAGGAATGACTATTTTTTTTGGTAGGCTAGCTAGTCATACGTCTCAAATGCAACAAAAGAAGTGTTCAGATGATATTTTATCATGAAGCGAGAAACCTTGTTTTTGTATATCTCTTTGTCAAATTCTTCCCATTTGTGAGTATCTTGCTTCATGGAATCAATGATGTTTTGGTACTTGGTAGCCTCTTAGGTTGTATTCTTTTTTTCTCTATGCACAGGGGGTAATGGAGTTTTCACCTTCTTTTGTTTCACCAAATTGGACATGAGAATGGTTATGATAAAAAGGATTCTCTAGGTAGTGGCTACGGTAAGTGTACCTTGGGAGTCTTTGGAGCAAATGATCGGTTATGTTGTTGGGTCAATTTTGAGCAAACAGTCCTGCAAGGGACAAAGAAACCTTGCAAGGAGCAGACAATGATCTCCTTGGAAAAAGACTTTGGGCCTTTGATTTATGTATGTTCAAGAATTGTTTTCACAAGTTTATAACATTGAATACACAGACAAGCACTTTATACCTAAGGATTTGGTGAGCTTGAAAACCTTTTCCCGCAAACATAGGTACACACACAAGAGCTAATCAGAATATGGCTATCACCAAGCACATAATGGGTCTAGTCATGATGTTGTATTATCTGACTCCAAATTCTCAAGGTGGAATGAATGTGCAAGTGATCTTGGGGAAGTTACTATCTTCCTTGCCTAGCCGATTATCAAGCTTTCAGAGGTGAACCGGGTAGGTTTCTAGTTTAACAATTTCTAGTGAGATTCGTGGCATCCCCACTATCAGTTTGTACGTTTGTGACTCACTTAAGATCCTAGTTGACAATGCCAATATGCTAGGGATATTCAACTAGTATGGACTACCATCAACACGACTCACTCGAGCTTGAAGGGATATAAATCAAACCTTTAGGTCACAACTTATTTCTATACCGACCGAAGGGATTTACCAGTTTGAGGTCATTCTCCAAAAGGACTTGTGCTTATTTTGGACAAGACTCTCTAAAAGAAAAATAAATAACTTAATCTTTCTTGTTACCCAAGATCTGCGAAGGAAAGAGGAGAGGATACAAATATAAGCTATTTATAGTGCATCACTTAGATTAACAAGGATTTTGCATTAAAAAAAAAGAAAATAGCTCTTAAGGAAGTGCTGAAAAACACTCCTTCAAACACACCAAGCTCTCATTCTTTCCAAAAAAACCTATTAAGAATAAGTGTTTTCTATCTAAGATGTCAAACACTCACAATTACCATGCAATGTTCTTTTCTTTGTTTTGAAAAAAAAATACTTTGAATTGTAAAAATAAGTTGGTTCTTTTCCTTTAGTGCATTCGAGGTTTGTTTGAATGTTTGTTTTAAGGCCAAAGTTGAGGTGTTTGATTTCTTATTCAATTTCCTTTAGTCACTCAAGATTGTGTGTTTGATTGATTGATTTTAGTGCACCAAATGAAATATTTTGATCCAATCCCTTTAAGGCATTTAAGATTGGATGAATTCATTTTAAGCCCAAATGAAAGGTTTGGTTAGATTTAAACCAATATTTTATTGCACAAAATTGAAGTGTGAATTCATTTTAATTTATCCAAAAACTAATGAGTGATTTTGTTTGATTTTAATTGATAGATGGTGCCTCCAAATAGCATTCCCGTGACTTGCATGAAAACAAAGTGCAAAATCAATACAACAATGTTCCTGTGAGTCTAGCAAGCAATCTCACAAAGTCAATGCGCATTCTCACGAGGTCAAATAGCGATCCTACAGGCATTTAACCAGGATTTTGCAAGCTTAAGAAATAAATTAACACATGTAAAATTGTATAGATTACAAAATGATTTCCCGCGATTCAAGACCGCATTCCCGTGGGCCTATTGAAAAGAAAAAAAAAGACAGAAAAGAAGAAAAATAGAGTCTTGGCTTCTATCATTCTACAGGGTTGCGGGATCGCATTCCTGGAAACAAGCACCTTGTTCCTGCGAGTCTAGCCAGTGGTCTCGCAAGAGGACTAAAAATGAGTTGTGGTGATTCTGATCATGGGATTGATGGTGAAAATGGTTGCCTTTCCTTCTTCCAACCTAAAAAAATAAAAAACCTAGCACAAGAAGTTCAAACAATAATAAACATTAGAATTTTGGTTAGTTTGCAAGACAAAATGATGAAGAAATATAAGAATGACCTATGAAGTGGGTCCCACTAGGTGTGCCAAAATGTATGCAATAAAAACTAGTTTGTTAAGGAATATAAAACAAGCTAAATATTCAACAAAACTAATTAGTCATAACATATATGATTACACAAAAGAGAACTAGAAACCAAAAAAATGCCTAATAATATGCAAACCTTTCTTAAACTTAGCAAGCTCCCTTTGTTGTGTAGATTTGTCCAAGTAGATGAGATGTGTGCTCAAATGTAGGATTGCTCAAGCTTCAAAGGATTGTTCTTTGAGATGATTTTGGCATTATGAGGGTATGATGGTGATTTTTAGCTCTCAAATGGGCATGATAACTTTGCAATGAGGGTGGTTGAAAATGAAGGATAATAGTCGTCAATTTATAGGCAAATAGAGGGAGAAATGAAGGGTTGAGATGCAAACTTGAGGAAGGGTCAAGATGAATCTGAGGGAGAGCACATGGATTGTGTTTTCTCAAATGTCTCTCATTGTGACAAGTGTCACAAGGAGAGAGGTTTGGAAAAATGGGGGAATGTGGCCATTTTGGGAAATGTGAGAGGGGACAAGATGGAAAAATAAGGATGGAGTGTGTAAGAGGGATGTAAGATCATTTAAGGAAGAATTAATGAGATATGGATGAGAATTTGAGTGATGTGACAAGAGGTTGACTTTGGGGTTGGGGTTGAGTTCTTAATCCTTGGATTAGGATTGTGCACATACTTAGGGAGTGATTAGGCTTAGGCTTAGAAGGAAAGTGAGGTGACTAGGAAGATGTGACAGGAGGAGAGAGATTGAGCAGAGGGGTTAATTAGTTAATTATGGTTAATTAACTAATAAGGAAGGGTTAGTATGTGTGAATGGGTTGAGTTGAGTTAGAACCTTGGGTTAGGTGGTTAAGCATGGCTAGTTTAGGGGTTAAATTTAGGAGCCATGTGCTCAAATTTAATTAAATAGAATATTTAATTCACAAGTGGGATAAAAGGGGATCTATGAATTAAGTTAAACAAATAACTATATTCATTAAACTTAATAGAGGAAAAGGGATTTAATTAATTATTAGACTATGAGTTTTCATTTGATAATTAATTGGACTATAGTTAATTAATTGAATTAATTGAGCTAGGGGATAACATAAATCAATTAAATAATATGTAATTATTTAATCAATAATGATGTAGAAAGGCACTAAATTTAATTAAATATGTTTAATTAAATTTAGGTCTCTACACCTCAGTTATCTTTCAGTCCATCAAGATGGCCTTAAATTAATTTATCAAATATATATTGCTCGGTAAGATATACTATTTATCTTTTATAGACTTTATTGAGTAGCATAAATTAGACTTAGTGTTTACCATCCAATCTAGTTTTAGTAATGTGTAAAGAAAACTATCAATGCAATGAAATAAATACACATTTGACACATATATTTTAACGTGGAAACCCTGTTAAGGGAAAAACCACCTGGGACCGGTAACCCAAAATTTTCACTCTTATGAAGTGAGATCGGTTAAGCGCCAACCTTGTTACAGGTTACAAACACACTATTAAGTGCGAACTTGTTAGAGGATTCAAAACTAACAATTTGTCTTTTGACTTGGAATTCACTATGATGTCAACAAGAAAGCCTTTTGATACTCTTGAGTATCTCAATACAATAAGGATGGTTAAATCCCACTCAGTTAAGAGATTTTCTAAATTAATGGTTAAAATGATATGTTCAAAATACAACTTTAACTTGCAGATATTCAGATCTATTTGTTAGTCCAATAATACCTCTCTGATCAATATGCTCAACTGTTCCTTTGCTCCCTTTATTTCTTTTTCTCAGTGAATGTTCTATCCTCTGTTGCTTGATGTCTGCAAAATTTCTTGGCTCTGTTCTTCAGCTAATATGATCAGATCTGTATGAAGAATTCTATCTTCACCAGAATATACTTAGCATTCCTCTTCTTATAATGAACTCCTTGTCTCTTTATATAGACATGATTAGCTACTCAATATCCTTATTTTTTTTGTAGATCATTTCTTGATCTGTAAAACTTTCCATGCTTTCTTTATCCTGTAAAGATTTGCTTTAGTTTTATTCTGCAAATATCTCCATGATAGCTATGAATAAAATGTGCTTTAAATATCCCTCTTTTCTTTATCTTAACTGATCATTGGATATAAAGCAATCAATCAGTCAATCTAAATATAGCTCCTACTAGCCAAGTGTTTTTGTCATTCTTTAACTTTAGTTCTGCTTGGTCACCAACTTCAGTTAGCTCGGTCATTGACTCGAGTTATGCTCAGTGACAACTTTAGTTATGCTCAGTAAATAACTATTGCTTGGTAGCCACTTGCTTGGTTACTGTGGTGCTAGGTATACATTGTGAACTGTTTGGTGTGCACTATCCATTGGTGTTTACTGTCACTCAGTGTATATAGAAATTTTATGTTTTACCGACCACATAAACATTGTCTCTTCAAATCTTCAAGTTTATGACAATATTTATATGACCAATCAAATCATATCAAGTTGAAATCAATGACAATACCCTACATTAATTGATTTAATGTCTTGCATTCACTTTTACAGCTCAGTGATCATCAACTTATCATCTTCAAACATTTAATCAATTTTTTTTCATCAAAAAATGATGACAGATTAAAGGCAAGCTTGGCTTAATGGGGATTCTGTTGGAGATTTGTTTCTGTGCAAATAATTGAATGTATGTTTGTCATTGATGACAATATATAGTATACAACAGTGAACTATATTCACTTTTCAATATGGATATGTAGAAGCCTTGCACGGTTGTTTTTATGTTTCAGACATAGTTACTATACCATGCACATACACATAGATTCAGATGTTTAGTAACAATTAAGTTATGTTACTCTGTTTACCAAACATAGTTTTAGAATATTTTTCTTAGGATGCCAATAGTAATTTTAGTGATTCTTTAGTTGCATCTATCTATGGGATATGCGTGTTCAGATTCATGTTTAGTTATGAGTCTAAGTTAACTAACCAAAGACGTTATTTGTGTTTCATCCTAAGCATGATGTTTGGGTAATTTTGGTGGAGCCGACTATGTGAAGTGATGTGTCTATTTAGTTTGAGTTGTGTGGTTCTAATTATATTGCATGCTTGGTTTGGCTGACTAAAGAAGCATTGAAGGGATTCCTAAAGCTGAAAAAGATCATATCTTTTGGCGAACATACTTAAAGTAGTTCATTTGAAGATCACCAAGTGTGAATGATAAGGAAATAAACAAAAAAAGGATAGAATAGAATGCTGATTGTTCTAGGATAGTAAAGTCATTTCATTCATCAGATAAAGATCTATGTGAAGAAGTAGAGAGTATATACAATTCATTGGAACTGATCAAGATAGTAGGTCTACCTAAATAGTTAATTTTCAATTATAGTGTATATCTGTCTTACAGAAGGTTGCAACATTCACCATATTAAGTAGTGAGCATTTGGACAATGAGTCCTCACCGCTAACATGGTTATTTGTAAAAGACTCCTAACAGGGTCTGACCCTTAACTAGGTCACTATACTTATTGCTTTGTAAAGATCAACTCCTAACAGGGTTGTAAGATCTTCTAAAAGGGATTATTATACTCAAGTATAGTTCTTTTTGGGTGCTAATTCCCATTGGGGTTTTTACCTAGTTTGGTTTCCCCACAACCAAAATTGTGGTGTTCTATTTTGTGTTATCTTAAATGTGTATGTGCTTACAATATTATGTAATTAATTGGAGAAAATAATTTAACTTTCTAATAACTGATTCACCCCCCCCCCCTCAGTTATCCCNCTGATTCCCCCCCCCCCCCTCAGTTATCCCTTGGGACTATTCCAACAATTGGTATCAGAGCCAAGTGCCTTGGAGAGAAAGCCTAAACAGCTTAAGGTAGATCAAATGGCGTACTTGAGGAAAGAGGGTCCTAAGTTTGATGGAGAAAATTATCTTGACTGGAAGAACAAAATGATAACACATCTTCAGTGCATTGGTTTTGAGATTTATGAGATTGCTACTCATGCAATTGATGTTCCCACCTTGAAGGACCTTGCAGAAGAAGATTATACTAATAAACAAAAGGAAGTATTCACCCAAAATGCAATTTCCAAAGAAGCCCTAATCAGTGCCCTCTCTGAAAATGAATTTTCTAAGATCAAGAAGGCAGAGAAAGCATATTCAATTTGGAAATACCTAGAAGAAATATTTGAAGGAGACATCCAAGCCAAGAATGCACATAGAAAGACATGGAAGAAAAGATACAACAATTTAGAGATGCGACCTGAAGAAAAAATCAGAGCTTACAATCAGAGGATTAATGAAGTAGTCTCAGGAATCAGGAACAATGATGGAGAAATTTTAGAGGATGATATAATGGACAAACTGATCACCACATTGAAAATAGATTATGAAAGTGAGATAAACTTCTTGGATGAAACCATGCAATTTTCAAAGGACTTCAAAAGAGAAACCTTGATTAGTAAAATATCAGCATTTGACAAGATTGAAGACATAACCTAAAATGGAAACAAATTTCAAAGCCTCAGTCCATGGTAATAAATCCTTAAACATCACTAGTAATGTTGAGAAAGAAGAAGTTGATACAGAACTAGAAGAAATCATTTCTATGATAGCTAAGAAGGAAAGTAAAGGTAAATGAAAATATGAAGGACATCTACCATTCAAATGTTTTTCATGCAACAAAGTTGGCCACTTTACATCCAAGTGTCCTACAAGAGTCAAGAAGTACAGATCAGATTACAAACCCAAATATACTAAGGAATGCTATCATGCTGAGGATGGTGTAACTGATGATGACTCTGGAGAAGATGAAATTGGATTTGTTGAAATTAAGGGTAATGAAAAAATGATTGATCAAATAGAAATTGAAGATGAAAAGAAAGCATGAGAGTTGGCTTTAGTTTCAAAAGTTGACATCAGAACAAACTGGATCATAGATAGCAGGTGTTCACATCACATGACAGGAGACAAAGATATATTTGGACATCTAGACAAGTATAAAGGTGGCATGGTTAGATTTGGAGATAAAACTCCCAAACCTATCATTGGCAGGGGATCTATCACCTTAGATGGAAAGAACAAAATAGATGATGTTCTACATGTTGATGGTTTGCATCATAACCTATTAAGTGTTGGAAAGTTGCTAGATAAAGGATATCAGTTGAAATTCAAAAACAAAAAATGCTTTATTAACAACAAAGAAGGAGACATGATTGCATCAGGTTCAAAGACCAAAGGTAATGTTTTTCATCTTAACTCCAAAGTAAGTTGTTTTGTTGCAAAAGTGGATGACAGTTGGCTTTGGCACAAAAGACTTTGTCGCATCAATTTTGACAACATAGTGAAGATAAGTAATGTAAAGGCAGTAAGACACCTTCCAAGTACCAGCTGATACTATGTGTAGGGAATGTGTGATGGCGAAGCATGTGAGGACCTCATTGAGAAGCAAACAGAACTCTATAAAGAACAAATTAGATCTAATACATACACTTATGTGGACCTACTCAAACAAGTTCATACTATGGTGAAAGGTATTTTATTTTGTTTGTTGATGATTTCTCCAGGATGATGTGGGTTTCATTCTTGAAAGACAAATATGAAGCTTTTGAGAAGTTCAAAATATTCAAAGCTAAAGTTGAAAATGAATTTGGATTAAAGATAAAATGTCTTAGATCTGATAGAGGAGGAGAATTCACCTCTAATAAGTTTCTTGAGTACTGTGAAGAACATGGGATCAAAAGAAAACTAAGTGCACCCAGAACTCCTCAACAAAATGAAATTGCAGAAAGGAGAAACATGATAATACTCGACACAGTGCACACTATCATGATTGAAGGAAAATTTGTGAACACGTATTGGAGAGATGTAGTCAATAAAATAGTTTATACTATCAATAGAATTCAACTAAGACTAGGCACAGACAAGACACCTTATGAACTTTGGTATGGTAATGTACCTACAGTAAAATACTTCAGAATCTTTTGTAGCAAGTGCTACATCAAGAGAGATGATGGTGTTGGAAAATTTGATGCTAGAAGCGATGAAGGTATTTTTCTTGGTTACTCTACTAAGATAAAAGCTTATAGATGTTTTAATTTAAGGTTGAATAAAATAATTGAAAGTGCACATGTGAAGATTGATGAGAAGTTCATGATTCAAAAGAGATATTATGAATATGCACCTATGATTGAAGATGAACCTAGACCAATCGATAAAGATACAGTTATTGAAGAAATGTTTGATTGTATTGATGTATCATGCAATAACCCTGAACCAAGTCAAGAGAATCACAAATTACAGATGAAAGTGTCACACCTAAAATCTCAAAATACACATTGAAATACCACTCTAAAGAAGATATCATCTGAGATCAGAGCAGTTAAGTCTTGACAAGATCAAGAGCAAAAGGTTCAACCATTGATGAAGAGGTATGCTTACTTTCATAGATTGAACCCTTAAGTGTTGAAGATGTGTGTAATGATTCAGATTCAAAAAGTGTAATGCAAGAAGAATTAGATTAAATAATGAAGAATGACACATGGGAATTGGTCCCTAGACCTTGTGACAAGAATGTGATTGGAACTAAGTGGATATTCAGAAACAAAATGAATGAAGATGGGACAGTGATAAGAAATAAAGAAAGATTGGTGTGTAAAGGATATGGACAAAGAAAAGGAATTGACTATTCTGATAAATTTGCCCTTGTGAGAAGATTGGAAGCTATAAAGTTATTTTTATCCTATGCAACATTCAAGAACTTCAAAGTATATTAGATGGATGTCAAGTCAGCCTTCTTGAATGGTGACTTGAAGGAAGAAGTCTACATAGAGAAGCCTGAAGGATTCAAAATTTTAGACAAACCAGACATGGTATGCAGACTAAAGAAAGCCCTCTATGGACTTAAACAGGCCCCAAGAGCATGGTATGAAAGACTTGATGGTTACTTGACAAAGATTCGATTCAAAAATGGAGCAGCAGATTGCAACTTATTCATAAGAGAAATACCTGAAGGTTTACTACTTGTTGCTATCTTTTTTTATGACATTATCTTTGGAAGTAATGACAAGCTTAGTGCAGAATTTGCAAGAGAGATGAAGAGTGAATTTGAAATGAGCATGATTGGACCTATCAAATAATTTTTGAGATTAAATGTAAAACAAACAGATAAAGGCATATTCATAAATCAGTCTAAATATATGAAGGAGATATTAAAGACTTTCAAGATGGAAGATTGCAATCCAATAAGCACCCCCATGAAAGTAGGAAGCAAGCTTTCTAAAGATGATGATTCCATAGTAGTTGACAAGACGTTATACAAGTCTATGATTGGAAAACTCATACATCTCACTCAATCTAGACCTGATATTTCTAATGTAGTTGGCATTGTTGGAAGATTTGTAGTTGAACCTAAAAAAAACCACTTAATAGCAATAAAAAGAATATTCAGATACTTAAAGGGAACTATAGACTATAGTTCATGGTATTATAACTCAGAGAATGTACAACTTCATGTGTATACTAATGTTGATTGGGCAGGTTGTGTTGATGAAAAAAAGAGTACCTCAGGAGGAGAAGTATTCCTTGGAGACAGATTGGTCACTTGTACAAGCAAGAAGTAGAATTGTATTTCTTAGTCAATAGCTGAGGCAGAATATGTAGCAGCAACATTGAATTGTTCTACAATTGTTAGGATCAAACAGATGATAAAAGACTTTGGAATTCAAATTGATTATCCTATTTTTATTCACTGTGATAACACTAGTACTATTAATATGTCAAAGAACACTTTGATGCATGCAAAGACAAAACACATTGAAATAAAATATCATTTTATAAGAGAAAAAGTTACAGACAAAGAAGTAAAGTTGGATTATGTGAGCACTAAAGAACAATTATCAGATATTTTTACAAAGCCTTTGTCAAAAGATACTTTTGAGTATCTCAGGGAGAAGCTAGGATTAATTCCCTTTCCTGAGTTTGATTAAAATTTGCAGAAAAAACATCAGTCCATGGTGACTAATGAATGGTTGACTGCTCTACTTCTAGAGTAGTACCTGTGCTTTATGTAATCACCTAAAAATGGTCACCTAAACCCTAGACCCTCAATCTCAGCATTTAATCAAGAAACCCTAACCTTGATTAAACCTAAGTCCTAAATCAAACATGCAATTATTGAATTTAAACTGATCTGACCTAAACCCTAGGTCTTAATCGATCATCATACTTAATTAATTAATTCCTAAAATCACATTACATTGGAAAATAAACATTACGTTAATTATTTAATTGATATTATGACATATTAATTAAATAAAAATTACAAAATTGTTAATTAAATCAAAAAGGAATTAAATTAATTATAAAATCATAAATGTGCATTCAAAATGAATTAATTTATTAAAAATGCATATGACATCATCAAATCCAGTTAACTGATTTATCAAAATGGAAACAATCCAGTTCCACTTAGTTAACTGATTCTCCATTGTTTATCATTTTGGAAACATTTCAGTTAACTGAAAACTGAATATGGAAGTTTCCAAAAAGACTGACCAGTAAGTTCAGTCAACTGACTCTCTCGACCAATTGAATCGCTTGCACATGGATTGTGCTTCTTCAACCGAATCTAAGCCACTCTTTTATTTTGATCTCGACCGTTGATTCGAGAGAGATTTCTATAAAAGAGAAACTCTTTTCCTTCACAAAGGATCCTAATTTTTTCTTAATGTTATTATGCTGCATTTTTGTTCTTAGCTTTCTTGCATTTATAGCATTTATTTAATATTGTTGTTTACTTTCAATTCAAGCAAATCAATC
>MU225894.1:2299687-2327453 GCA_018584345.1 Thuja plicata
TCCACTCAGTTAACTGATTCTCCACTGTTTATCATTTTGGAAACATTTCAGTTAACTAAAAACTGAATATGGAAGTTTCCAAAAAGACTGACCAGTCAGTTCAGTCAACTGACTCTCTCGACCAATCGAATTGCTTGCACATGGATTGTGCTTCTTCAACCGAATCTGAGCCACTCTTTTATTTTGATCTCGACCGTCGATTCGAGAGAGATTTCTATAAAAGAGACTCTTTTCCTTCACAAAGGATCCTAATTTTTTCTTAATGTTATTATGGTGCATTTTCATTCTTAGCTTTCTTGCATTTATAGCATTTATTCAATATTGTTGTTTACTTTCAATTCAATCAAATCAATCTAATTTAGAGCACACTTTGATTTGGTGTTATTAAAATGAATATCTCACATTTCATTTAGTGCTTCTAAAACTGAATCTTAAGTAGCTTGGATTGACAACAAAGTTGCATAATCATTTATATTAATCAATAGTTTACTTTTAGCATATAGATTAAATCCTTCATTTAGGTCTTCGGTGTAGTCACTGAGTTTGCAATGATCACCTGCGAGCAAACTCATATTCCTGCCTTCTAGAAGGCAATAGGTTGATTCTTTCAGACATGCAGGGTGAATGAATTGATATTCATTCCTGTATGCAACTGAAGAGAAATGAGTATGTTGAAGTGTTCTACTAAATAGAGGCCACTTTTAGCATGCACACTTTATAGTATTTGGCACCCTTTGCCATTGACATCAAAGGGGGAGTATATAGTAAGGGGGAATATATACTCTGGGGGAGTATATAGTCATGAAAATAAAAACACAGTCAGAGGAGCAGAAGTGAAGAGGAACCTTTGATGAGGATATTGAGAAGATTGCAAAAAGGAGGATACTTTGGGTTGATGGTATTTTTCATATCATATGTTTCCATCAATGTCAAAGGGGGAGATTATTGGAGATTTGCTTGTGTGCAAATAATTGACTATATGTTTGTCATTGATGACAACATATAGTATACAATAGTGAACTGTATTCACTTTTTAGTATGGATATGTGGAAGCCTTGCACAGTTGTTTTTATGTTTCAGACATAGTTACTATACCATGTACATACACGCAGATTCAGATGTTCAGTAACAGTTGATTTATGTTACTCTATTTACCAGACATAGTTTCAGAAGATTATTCTTAGAAAGTTGACAGTAATTTTATTGATTCTTTAGTTGTATTTATCTATGGGATATGCCTATTCAGATTCATGTTTAGTTATGAGTCTAAGTTAATTAACCAAAGGCACTAATCGTGTTTCATCCTAAGCATGATGTTTGGGTAATTTTGGTGGAGCTGACTATGTGAAGTGATGCGTCTATTCAGTTTGATTTGCACAGTTCTAATTATGTTGCATGCGTGAATGATAAGGAAAGAAACAAAAAAAGGATAGAACAAAATGTTGATTGTTCTGGGACAGTAAAGCCATTTCATTCATTAGATAAAGATCCATGTGAAGAAGTAGAGAGTATATATAATTCATTGGAACTTATCAAGACAACAGGTCTACCTAAATAGTTCATTTTCAGATATAGTGTATATCTATCTTATAGAAGGTTGCAACCCTCACCATATTAAGCAGTGAGATTTTGGACAATGAGTCCTCACCCCTAACAAGGTTATTTGTAAAAGACTCCTAACAGGGTCTAACCCTTAACCAGGTCACTGTACTTATTTCTTTGTAAAGATCAACTCCTAACAGGGTTGTAAGATCTTCTAATAGGGATTATTATACTCAAGTACAATTCATTGTGGGTGCTAATTCCCACCAAGGTTTTTACCTAGTTTGGTTTCCCCGTAACCAACATTGTGGTGTTATATTTTGTGTTATCTTAAATGTGTATGTGCTTATGATATTTTTTTAATTAATTGGAGAAAATAATTTAACTTACTGATAACTGATTCACCCCCCCTATCAGTTATCCCTTGGGACTATTCCAACAGATTCTTTGTAGGGTAACATTGAAAGCTTGCCCCCTAGTCACAACATTAGAAGATTCATTTTCTCATTTTTTCTTCACCACAACCACATTGATAACATTTTCATTTCTAGAGAGGGATTTGATAGTATTGTCATATGTATGTGCAAAATTTACTTGATTTTCTCCTCTCTTGTGGTTTTGATTGGAATTAGAGGATTCACCCTTGTCATGATTTAAGAAAGGGGTCTCGAATGTTGTGTGGTCTTCATTATTCTTTGGTCCATCAACTTCAAAACTACAATCATCAATGAGGTCTTGTACCACATGTGTCAACATCATACATTCATTCATTTAATCTAGTTATTATGGTGATATTGTAACACCCTACTAGGGAACCTAGGAAAGATTAACCTAGAACATGCTGCTAAGTTTACAAAAAAAAATTTAAATGTTCACAAACATCAATGATAACAACGAAAAATAAATACAATGAATCATATGACATATACATAAAAGGAACTCAAACATAGATGAAAAATCTCGAGGGTTACTTGACATAGAGATACTTAAGAAAACTAATCTAGGAAGATCAACTATAAAGTTATAACATGAAAGATACATCAACTGAATCACAATATCCATCTCATATAATAAGATCACATATATAACTCATACCCAAGGTATACTATTACTGAATCAGCATCTGCTACACAAGTTGCACGGTATGCAATAATGCATAAAAATATAATACATCCTTTGAATGGATGTCAACAATATATAGATAACCTACAAATATACAAATCAAGATAAAGAACACGCCTCAATAAGAATAAGAAGGTGGAACTACAAGAAGGATCATCCAAGCATGAAGAAGATCGTTAGATCCCAAATGGTAAAATAAATACTACCACCCGACCTCGTGGAACAAAAGTTTCACTCCCACCATGCCGAGGAGATAACATCAGGCCTACTCACATGGGTATACGAGAGGAAGGAGATAAAATGCATGCAATACATCACAAAGGTATGCTTAGGAAGATCATAGAGGCTCTCTATAACAATAATGATTAAGACACATAACCAAAGGCACCAAACATATGTAGGAAACCTAAGTTGCATATAGGGAAGTTTCATCGCATAAGTCCACCCTTGAGTTACCCTAGTAGTCCACCCTAGGCCCTAGCCCCCATGTGACTCTATGTGGCTCAGTAATCCTTTCATAAAGACAAGGATTCTAACTGCCATCCTAGTATGTAATAGCAATCAAGGCATGGGCAAAGACTCAAAACATCTTGTTAATTCATTTTAGAATCCCATTAATGTTTCATGTTTTCACTTGTTAAGTTACTATCCAATGAGTTACTTTAGTAGCCACTTAGGGCCCTGGCCCTCATTGCAAGCCACTTCCTCTTTATACACTCAATTATCCTACCTAGGCTCATAAACCACAAAAGAAACTTATAACAATAACTGAGTGCAAAACCCAAATACAGTTCCTTATTCGATACAGGAATTTCCATAACCTCATAGAAATACTCCAATCATGAACTCAAGAAAACAAGATCGAACAACTAAACTCAGTCACCACAAATTATCACACAAAAATAACTAGCAAAAAATCTCCCAACAAGCCTCATGTACAACATCCTAAGGGTCAACTAGTCCCAATAGATACCTGAAACAATACAGTTCCATAAAAGAAAGAAGTACACAATCCATTTAATATTCATCTAAAAAAACACCATTGCATGATAGAACTCAATTTTAAATAGAATTAATAAAACATAATAATAATATAATTTATAATAAGTGTTATACAAATTAATTTATCCAATAAAATTACTAATAACATTATAATTAAATCTACAAGAAAATGCAATTTAACTCACCTATAGACTAATTTATAGAAACTACTACATATAAATTAATCTATTTAATAATTCCTAAAAACTCAATATAATTACAACATGCAAAAATCTAAAAGTAATATTATTAAATAAATATTAATATTAATCTTTTGATATTAATAGCTAAAAGTAATATTATTAAATACATATTAATATTAATCTCTTAACCGTGGATTAGTATGGTATATGAATGTATCTCTACTCCTAAAATTTATGTTTTAGTCAACGGGAATCCTGAGGGTTTCTTCGAGATTTCAAAAGGAATTAGACAAGGGGATCCCCTTTCTCCTTTCCTTTTTATTATTATGGTTGAGGATTTAGGTAGATCCCTATCTCAATCAAGAATCAATGGTGTTCTTAAGGGCATTAATATTACAAGCCAGTTAGAACCTACTACCCACCAACAATTTGTTGATGATTCTATTTTATATGGACAAGCTAGCATAGTAGAAGCAAATAATTTTAAGAGTATCCTTGATAAGTATTCAGTTTCCTCTTTTTAGATCATCAATAAGATAAATTCTGAGATCTTTTTCTTTAACACCCAGGTGGTTACTAAGCAAGTGATTCTGAAGTTATTTAATTTCAAAAAGGGTATTCTTCCCTCTAACTATTTAGTCTTACCTCTAGATAAAGGGATTAAAGATTACAATCTATGGAATAATATTATTCAAAAACTAGAAAAGAAGGATGAATCTTGAAAAGGTAAATGGTTAACTTCAGCTGGAAGAGAAACCATGATTAAATCATTATTGTCAGCTAAACCTATTTACCAAATGTCTTGTTTACAAATGTCAGAGACTGTAAGACAAAAATTAATTCAAAAGATGAGATCCTTCTTTTGGCAAGGAGTCATCATAAAAAAGAAAATTGCATTATTGGCATGGGAAATGATTTGCAAAGAGAAAAAAAGATGGTGGTGTAGATATTAAAGATATTAAAGATCAAAACTTGCTTGTAGGGGATAAATTGATATGGAAAATGATTAGATTTCATAAACTTAAATGGGTTAAGATCATTAGATAGAAGTATTTAGATGGTTTGGATCCCTTGAGTATTTTTAGATAGGAAAGGCCCCTAAAGGATCAAGAGTGTGGAATTTTATGTGAAATTGGAGAAATATTATAGGAGGTAAAGTAACTTGGAATATAGAAAATGGAATGGAGGCATTATTTTGGGATTATTCTTGGGAAGGATTTCCTCCTATCTCACAATTGATGAAGGATAAAGACAAGATAGATAAATTAAAAATTGATATGGGATTATAAGTTACTAACTACATAATCTTCCCTCTTAATAATCTTGTATTAGGGTGGGAATGGAAAATTTGTAAGGAGTATATTACAGATGAATTTTGTGATAAACTAATGAATATATTAAGTACTAGGCACATTTTCCCTAGTAATGAGAAAGATAAAGTGGTATGGTTACTGTCAAAAAATGGGGAATATAATTCTAAAGATGGATATAGACTAATGTATAATAAAAAAAGGGTATGAAAAGAAAATTTTTCCAATTGATTTATGCTGGAATAAACTTTTTTTACCAAAGGATGGTATGTTTACTTTGTTAGCATTGCATGGGAGAATTCTAACAACAGAAATATTGTGTAAAATGGGGTTTAATGGACCATCTCGTGGTGTGTTATGTAAACAGGCGGAAGAAAGTATTAATCACCTTCTTCTCAATTGTAATTATTTCATGCAGTGTTGGAAATGGATATCAAAAATATTTAATTGGAAATCTACCTTCCCAGATAATTTAGTGGATTTTATGTTAGGATGGCCTAGACCAAAGAATAAGGATTTATAAAATTGTCTATGGGTTATAACTCCTTCAATTATCCAATGGGAAATTTGGAAAGAAAGAAATAGATGAATTTTTATAGAGGAAGAAATTCAGATTAATCAATTTATGAACAAAGTGGAAGCTATTATTGTAGAGGTAGTTAACAATAGGAACTCTCTTAGCAAAAAAACTAGAATATTCTCACCTTGGGATGAAAAAACTAGAAATAAATGGACTGGCCTCAAAATTCCATTGATAGACTCTCAACAAGAAAAAAGATGTAGCAGAATTGAGGTTAGACTGAAAATGAAATCCTCTGGCTTATGGGTGGTATAAATTAAATTTTGATGATGCGTACAGAGGAAACCCTAGAATTGTAGGTATAGGAGAATGCATTCACAATAGTAATGCAAAATTAATTGCTAGTTTATCTGAACCAATAGGTATTAAAAAAATAATGAGGAAAAATCTATGGCCCTTATTAAAGGCTTAGAATTAAGCAGAACAAATGAAATAAAATAAATAGAAATTAAAGGAGATTCAATGATAATAATTAATGCACTAGAAAGGGGGAAACTCCTAACTGGAAACTAAAAATTTATGTAAGATAGGCTATCGGATTAATGGAATATAGGAGCTACTATAAACCACATTTACAGATAGGGAAACAAGACATCAGATAGATTAAATAATTTGGATGGTGACAAAGTTAAAAAGAGTATGGGAAATCATATTACTTTTTAGAAGTAAGGTTAAGAAATATTAACTATTAGAATATATGGTAGTGTAAAATGAGTTCAGATAAGTTAAAATAGAGATTTATATAAGAAAAACATTTCAAATTCTTGTAAACTGAGCCATCTTCTAGAATTCAATGTGAATAAATCAAGAAAAGAAAGCATAAATATGAGATAGTTATTTTAGATTACCAAGAGGAAGCTTACAGTCTATAGCTTAGTAGGTAAGATATGGCTACTGTAATAAAACTTAGATGTTCAAAACCACAAGTAGTCTTTGATGGTAAAATATCGATGAAAATAATCAAGAAATTTTTACTGGAAACTTATGATATAATAGTAAGAGTTGTATATATCATCCTAGGAAGGGAGTTTATAGAAAATGATAATAGTCACCGAGTAAAATTAGACATTCCAGCAATGTTTATAGATTCGGCTTTACAAGTTGATCCTGATATACAGGCTATAGGGCGACTTTGCAAAATAGTATTTAAGAGGAAATATCTTAAAGACCTAAATAAGGTGATTGAAAGTGTTCGAGGAGATTTAAAAATACCCAAACCAAGGTACTACCATAAATTAATCAGGAATGACAAGAAAATAACTGATGACCTATAACCAATTGAATGTTTGAAGATGACAAGTTGATGATCACCGAGCTGCAGAAAGTAAATGCAAGATATTAAATTAGTTAATGTATTGTACTGTCATTGATGTCAACTTAATATGTTATGATTGGTCATATAAATATTGTAACAAGACTTGAATATCTGAATGACAAATTCTATGATGTCAGTAATACATAAAAGATCAATATACAGTGAGTGACAATAAACATTGATGGACAGTGCACACTGATGGACAGAGAACCCTGAGTAGTTCATAGTGTATACTGAGTAGGAAAATTTATAGTATTACCTAATGGACAGACAACAACGACGGAAATTGTTACTCGAGAGAAATAGTGGTACCTAAAATAGTATTTCCCAAGATCTGAAGTACCCGAGAAAGTATTACCAAGAAAACTAATAGTTGATAACCAACCAGAACTGGAGTTAGGAAATGACAAAACACTTAGCTCACAAGAGCTAAATATAGAGTTAACTGATTGATTACTTTGTTTTCATTGATCAAAGAAACTATGGACAAGAAGGAGATTTAAAGCACAGAAAATAAGGAGAGATTTGTGGAATAAATCTAAAGCAAGACTTTAAAGATTAAAGCAATGCATGGTGAGAATTGCGGATCAAGAAAGAAATCTAAGTCAAGGAAAATAAAGACAAGGATAGTAAACAATGAAATCATGTCTATATAAGCAGACAATTAACTCATTATGAAGTAGAGGAATGATGAGTATAATTCTGGTGAAGATAGAAATCTTCATGTAGATCTCATCATACATGCTAAAGGACAGAGCCAAGAATTCTGCAGACACCGAGCAACAGAGAAGAAACAACATTCACCAAGAAGAAAGAAGGAGAGAAAAGGAATTGAAGAGAAAAATGATCAAAGAGGTATTATAGACTTATAGTAGATCTAAAAATCTGCAAATTAAAGTTGTATTATTGAATAGATCATTTATTATTTCATTTTAACCATTGATTCAGAAAATCTCTTAACCGAGTGGGATTTAACAGTTCTTAATGTATTGAGATACTCAAGATTATCAAAAGGTTTATCTTGTTGACAACATAGTGAATTCCTAAGTTCAAAAGTTTAACCAGTGGTTTTAAATCCTCTAACAAGGTCTCACTTAACAGTGTGTTTGTAACCTTTAACAGGGTTGGCTCTTCACCAAGCTCACTTCAGAAGAGTGCAAATTTTGGGTTACCGGTCCCAAGTGGTTTTTCCCTTAACAGGGTAACCAAGTTAAGTCAAATGTGTATATGGTTCATTTCTTTTATGTTTTTCTTTACACATTACTAAAATAGGATTGATCGGTAAAAACTAAGTTTATTTATTGTATTTCGTTAAAGGCTAGGAAAAGATAAACTTCTATTCGGTAAATCTTTGAAAAAGGATAAACAATATATTAACCTTGCATCATATATATGTTAGAACTACATAAGGCATACATCTTTTAGGATGGAAGATAATTGAAGGTTTTATATTTGTGATATAAATTTTTGGTTAGATTATTGGATTAATTTTTGAGGCCACTAATTCACACCCCCCCCTCTCTCAGTTATTCTAACAATTGGTATTAGATTTTTTGGTTCTTAGAAGGAACATTTAAAGACATAAGCTAAAGATCACAAGATGAGAAAAAGGGATGTGCCTAAGCTCAACAAAGACAAATTTATATCATGGCAAAGCAGGATAAGTGGTGCAGGAGCACCTTAAGGTCTTATGAAGATCTTTAAACATTTTGGCTTGTAGGTGGTTCTAGCTAACCACCAAGGTAATAAAGACTAAGTATAAAGTCCCAAGGTTTTTCTGGTGTGTGTTTAGAGGTAAGATTGTTTAGAATCTAGTGTTTTGTGTGATCAATTAGGCTCTACGAGGTTAAGTCCTAGAAAGTCAACAATGGGTCAAAATTTGATCAAGATTCCAAACTAGAGTGGCACTTGTGATTTTAATGTTTTAAAGTGTTTTAAGCTCTTATGTAATGGTTTATATTTGAATTGAACCATTGAGAGCAGTGGAATGTCAAAGTGGCAAAAGTTGTAAAAGTTTCTCATGACAGCTTTGCAACTTTGTAAAGTTGTCATGACAAAATTTCCTAAAAACTAGGAAAGGGATTTAATGGTGTTCTAATCCAAACCTAGGGGCCCAAACATGTGGGGACAGAGTATATAAGCCTAGAAAAACCCTAATCTAAGGGTTGGAAGTGGCATTGTATAGACTGTGATTTGGAAAGAAAAGATTTAGACTGTATTTTGTGACAAAGCCTTCATCCAGACCTTTAATGGATTGAATGGATTGGATTAATGCATCGAGACTTCATTATTTGTCATGTAATTAATTTGTGTGGAGTTAGTTTGTTAGGTTTATAATTCTTTTTACTTTTTTTGTAATTACTTTAGTTTCACTAGTTCACTGGTGTGTATAGAGCCAGTCTTGTAAATATGAGTCCCATTTCAGTTCTCGTGGTTGGAAAACTATAGCCACTTGGAATCAAGTAGGGGATTGTGCAAGTAGTGTAAATATGCATTTTAGGGTCTGTGTGTGTAGGGGAGATAATTTTTCCATCAAGCCCTAGGTGAGTGCATAGGCATTCTAGATAGGATCTTATACAAAACAACAACATAGAAAGTTTCTAGATGGATTGGTTTGTGCCAATAAATGGGTGGAGCATGTAGGCTCATGTGCTCTTAATAAGTGACTACAAAGAGAAGATTGGAGGAGTTGATATGATCACCTAATGAATGCAAAGAAACCAGACTGGTTCACATGCCCTAGAAACCCATGAAAATAGGGGTTTTCTAGAAGTCCTATGTACGGAAAATTTGAAGACCTAAGACCTAGAAAACCCCTGAGACTAGGGTGTTCTTAGAAAGAATCCATAATTAGTTCAGTGGGATGTTAAGGAGAATTTGAAGAAATTCAAATATTTTAGTTTCTAGGAGGCCTAATAGGGCTAAAAAGGCTACAAGGCCTAAAACTAAGAAAAGAAGAACTCGATGGGAAAATCAATGAAAGAATCCATCAAAGTGCATCAAAACTAGTTGAAGGAGACCTAGGAATAGTTAGGATACTTATTCCAATTGCCAAGAATAGATTGTGAGGAAATTGGCCAAATTGAGACTATGGGTGCATAGTTGGATGGAGGACATGAAGAGAGTTTGAAGTTGGTGGAGATCTCGAAGAGGAGTAGGGGACCATAGGAGAGTCCTCTGGTTAGGGTAGAGATAGATACCCTAGAAAGACAAAAGAAAAGGTCTTGGAAAGAGAAAGACGTCTCTTAGGAGTTAGAGCTCCCCATCAAAGTGGTATGAGAGCCATTGAAAGGCTTGGAAAGTGGATAGTGTATGACAAAAGGAAGTGAATACATTATAGAAAGAGCCATGGTGATCAATTCAGAATTGGCAAGGGACTTTTCAGAGAAACAAGTCAAGAATAGAATTTGAGAGGAAGCTATGGAGGAGATGAAGCTAAAGTTAGCTGAATTTATAGTGACTTCAAGAAAGATGAAAGAATAGATAGGAGAAGATAAAGACAAGGGAAAAATTCAAGTTGAAGAGGAGGAAAAACTAGAAAGAGACCCTCCATTACCTAAGTAACCATTCCTCAAATCTCTCAAGGCATTAAGTGGCAAAGCATTAGAAGGCATTCTAGTATTCTCTAGCAGAATGGATGCAGAATTGGTTATGGAGTGGATTGAGGGTATGGAAAACCATTTTTAATGTGATGGTGGAGGAAAAATACCTACCAAAGGATTATGACATCCAATTACACAAAAAGGAGACACAATCTTAGAAAAAAATATCTAGATGTGGTATCCTACACCAAATAATTCCAAAAACTATGCCTTAGGTCAAGAGTGCAAGAGTTAGAGAGCATCAAAGTTTCTAGATATATCAATGGACTTAGGTGGAACATTCAAGAAGAGTTGAGCCTCTTTACCTTAACTCCTATCCATGGGTGGTTTAAAATGGCCCTTAAGGTGGAAGAAAATTTTAGAAAGAAACAAGATTCCAACTCTATGGGAAGAGGAAGAGGTAGAGACTCTAGAGGAGGACATAGAGGTGATTCTAGTGGAAGGAACAATGACAGCAAAAGCCAAGGAGACTCTAATTTTGTTGAACAAACCCATGAGTCAATAAATATAGGAGGATATGGTAGAGGAAGAGGCTTTCATAGTCATGGAAGAGGCCGATCAAGTGTTTTTGGAAGAATCTCACATTTTTCTTCAATGAAGTGTTATAATTGTGGCCAAAAGGGTCACCCGACATATAGGTGTCCAGATAATCCAACATCTTCAGAAGGTGAGAAGAAGATTTCATATGTGCAAGAAGAGGACATGACTAAATAGTTAGATCAGTCTGGATTTAGAAAAAGGAGAGAACCTCATGCTTAGGAGTATTTTGATCAAAGAACCTACAAGGGATGAACACAAAAAAAGAAGGGCTCTTTTTAGGGTCAAGTGTAAGATTCTTGGTAAAGTATGTAGGATGATAATAGAATTTGGATCTACTGATAATGTGATCTCAGAGGAAGTAGTACAAAAGCTCAAATTGACTAAGATACATCATGTGTGTCCTTACAAAGTAACTTGGTTTAATAACGGAAAAAATATATTGGTTAATAAACAAGTGTGGGTTGATTTCACTATTGGAAATTATCAAGACAAGATACTTTGTGATGTACTACCAATGGATGCATGCCATATGTTTCTTGGAAGACCATGGCAATATGACAGGGAGGAAGTTCACCATGGAAAGGAGAATGAGTACTCATTCAAGAAGAATGCAATAACTTATAAGATACAGTCCTTGGTAGAGGAAGAAACATTGGAGAAGATGGACTATAACACTCTTCTAATGAGTGGGAAAGAATTCCTTAAGGATATGAAGGAGGAAGAAGGAATTGATTATGTAATCTTGGTGAAAGCGAAGGAGGAGGAGATACCCAAAAAAGAACCTATGCCTGCAGAGGTCAGATGGTTGGTAGATTAGCTCCAAGACATCATATGTGAAGGAACACTAGTTAAACTACCTCCAAGAAGAGAAATCAGTCATCCAATTGACTTTGTGCTAGGGGCATCATTGCCTAACAAGGTTGCATACAAGATGACACTAGAGAATAACAAATAGATTGCAAGGTAGGTGTAGGAGATTTTGGACCAGGGTATGATATAGATGAGTATCAGTCCATTTGTTGTCCCATTGGTATTGGCTCCTAAAAAGGGAGGTAAGTGGAGAATGTGTACTGACTCTAGGGAAATAAATAGGATAACTATTAGATATAGATTTCCTATTCCTAGAATAGAAGAATTAATGGATTTCTTAGGGGGTTCTAAGTACTTCTCAAAGAATGATTTAAAAAATGGACACTATCATATTAGAATGAAAGAGGGTGATGAGTGGAAGTCAACTTTTAAAACCGCAGAGGGGTTATGTGAGTGGTTAGTAATGCCATTTGGGCTTAGAAATGCACCTAGTACTTTTATGAGGGTCATGAATGAAGTCTTAAAGGATTATATAGGGGTATTTGTGGTATTATACCTAGATGATATCATCATCTTTAGAAGAAAAAGGAAGAAAACATAAAGCACCTAGAACTTGTGTTGAGAAAATTACAAGAAGAGAAGCTCACCATAAATCTTTAAAAGAGTGAGTTTATGAAACAAGAACTAGTCTATCTAGGATTTGTAGTATCCCAAGGTGTCTTGAAGATTGATAAGAGTAAAGTTGAAGCCATTTTGAGTTGGCCTACACCTAATACATGGACTAAAGTTAGAAGCTTCCATGGGTTGGCCCAATTGTATAGGAAGTTTGTGAGAAGATTTAGTGAAATTTGTGCACCTATCCTTGACACCATCAAAGGAGGATTTAAAAAAAAGTTTGTATGGACCAAGGAAGCCAATGAAGGGTTTGAAATATTGAAGAAGGAAGTTTATAGCCAACCTATACTGGTGTTGCCAAGTTTTGATAAGTTATTCATTTTGGAATATGATGCTAGAAATATAGCAGTGGGAGCAGTCCTAAGTGAGGAAGGAAGACTAGTAGCCTTATTTAGTGAAAGGTTAAATGAATCATAGTCTAGGTACTCATCCTATGACTTAGATATTTATTAATTAGTGCAAGCTCTTAAGAAATGGAGGCACTACTTCTTTCCAAAAGAATTTTTTGTATACACTGACAACCAGACCTTAAGCTACATAAACACACAAGAGAAGATTAGTTTGAGGCATATAAAGTGGATGGAGTTTTTGCAATCATACACCTTCATAATAAAACACAAGAAGGGGGTAAATAACAAGGTAGAAGATGCCCTTAGTAGGATATTTATTACCATCCAAGAGATAAAATTGTAGAGTACAAGGGCTAAAGGATTCAATGATCTTTATGAAGGAGATTCAGATTTCTTAGAGATCTACAAGGTGTGTATTGATTTTGAAAATCACTTTCATAATGAATATGTAGACTATACCTTACAAAATGGTTTATTGTTTAGAGGAAAGAACTTATGTGTTCCAAGAGGTTCCATCAGGGAGAAACTCATCCAAGAGAAGCACAATGGCAGCTTGAGTGGATGCTTTGGATTAAACAAGACCCTAGACCTAGTGGTGAGATTCTATTGGTAGCCTAAAATGCAGAAGGATGTAAGAAGATATGTTGAGTGGTGTGGAGTATGCCAGAAGGCAAAGGGGAATTCATCAAATGCAGGTCTTTACTAACCATTTCTCATCCCAAATAGACCATGGGAGTGCATAAGTATGGATTGTTAATCTCTAAGTTTTTGTTGATCATTTAGTGTCCACACTTAGTCATTTATTTAGGCAGTTTTGGTTGGCTACCACTGCGGCCAAGCTAAAATAGTATAGGCCGAGCTACCCAGCAAGTCACTAACAAGCACAATAGATCATAGATGTCAAGCTATCCAACAATTCAGTGCCAAGTGCCAGAGACTTAAGTGTCGAGTAAGACATTTTTGCATACATGTCAGATATGACACAAACTTTAAGGTAATATGTTTGGGCTGACTTATGGGTGTTTTTGGCTGACATATGTGGAGCATTTAATATTCTCTATGGATTTAATTACACATTTAATTGTTTTATCCTATGCATGGCATGGAGCCAATCTGAAAATTGGAATGCCTAGGAGGCATAAGTTTTATTTTTTGATCGTTGATCTAGACCTATTCGCTAGATTCAAAGAGTATAATAAGATTCCTTCTTACCCTAATTATGTGCAAGCGATTGGAGAGCACAGAGAAAAAGTGCATACATACATGAGGATGTGTGTTTTCTAGTTGACACAGATTAAACTTATGTTGAGGCTGTAGTACATAGGGTATCATGGCTAAGGCCATTACCTTATGAAGTAAACATAGACGAAACATCTACAGAAATCAAAGCACTACTAGCAGAGGAAATTGACAGTACTACTAAAATTTTTGGTAATTATGAAGAAGCCAAGGCCAAAATTTCTATGAACCTAAAGGTTAGCACCATGGAAAGAAAGAGGAAAAATATTGTCAAGAATTTGAAAAAGATGCTTGGCATTGCAAGTAAGTTTACTTTTTGACTTAATGACAAAAAGCCAATCTCAGATTTTGAGCTGGAGTTAAGAGAGGAGTAACCCTTGCATGCCCATAGAATTTTCTGATTAGGCCAGATGAGTATTATAATGATAATTGAATGAACCACACCTTATAAATACAACTCACTATAGTAGCTGAGGTGAGAGAGCATATAAATTATCAGTAAGCAGTGTCGCCAAAACTAAAATAAGTTAAAATAAGTTATTCTATGTGTGAATCCATTAAGACCTTGTTGGTAAATGGGGACATGATGAGTACCACATGACATGGTATAGGGTGGGCTTATCACATTCAATCTTGTTAGAGAGTGTTGTGATCAGCTGGAGTAGAGGCCTAAAATACCACTAGTGAACTTCAAAATGTTAATTTTCACATTGGCTGATGATAGACATTGAAGTTTCCACCAAGAACTCAAATGAATAGCAAAAAATGAAAAGACAAGAGTATGAACAAACAAAAGATAATTCTAAGGTATTTTTTGGTTTCTCCTATCAAGTCCCGAACTATGTTATGGAGGGTCCTTTTCCCTATCCCTATTTGTATGAGAGCCCATAAAAGACAACAATAAATCCATAAAACCGAAAACTAAACCTACTAATTTTAGGAAATACTTTGTAGGCTTGTTTTAGTGTAGAATAATAAAATGTATCCTTTTTAGGGGATGAAATAAAAAAATACTGTACATAGCCACCAAAAGTGTTTATATTTTCCACTGACCTCTAATGATATTCTAAGATGTTATCCATCAAACAATTGATATATTTACTATTTCGTACATGGAGTGGCCTTGAAAATGATTTCTATTGCTTCAATGGACATAGACAATCTATATGAATAGAAAATTAGTAAGTGCAAGAATGCTAGAAAAACAAACCCCAAGGCTTGCTGATTGTTTTTGTACATTGTCAAAGTGTTACTTAACTACAAGAAATAAACATTGACCTTTTCCACATTGCAAAAATATTCCAAAAAGTTGTAGGTCACTCAAGAAATTTTTTTGTTTTCTCGGCTGGTCTTGTAAGGTAGAATTTGCCTTTGTATATTGGTCTATTACCATTAAAATTTTATTGACCTCAAACTTGTTGCAAAAGGAATCTATGACATTGCTCCAACTTCCTATGGAGTCAGATTTAACATTTTAATCAACACAGGCTGGTTGAAGGTAAAAACTAGTCAAAAACCACAAAAAATACAGTTTATTCAATTAGTTTTGCAAAGTTCTATCACAAATTTCTTAGTGAAGTTATATTACACCTTATAATCCATTTCTTTTACATTAGAGTAATGCATGTTATGTGGCTAGAAAAGTTATTTGTAATCCCTTTCTTTTTCATTTTAATCTACTGTGTTTATTTGTAATCTCTTCACTATTGTGACATGAAAAAAAATACCAAACTTCCTTATTTTTATGAATATAGTATGATTTGTCCCCTTAGTTTGAGCTATCTAAAATCTGGGGTAATTGAATTCTATTTACAGTTTTTTCATTATTGTGTAAATGGAACGCTACCATGGTTTCCTTAACTTATACACCTCATTAGTCTTTTCAGCATCTCCATCATAAATAGGAAATATTAAAAATAATTGCTCACTCATAAAAGTTAGCACAAGAGTGATATGCCATTAACTAGATATAAAAATTCTTATTATCTTTTGTAACGGTCACGATCATGGCATCTGACTCAAAAAGCTACCTTGGAACTATTAGTTGTTTTGTGGGATTGACAACTGACCAATGAATGAATTAATCACATTAGATTCCATAATCCATTAGGCTGATCTTTTGTTGTTCCTGGATTCTATTGTATGAGAATTTTTTGCATTGAATTTTCTGATCACACTCTATGATCCATCATCACAATGAGAGAATGTGTAAGGACATGTGCATTCTCTCATCCTGACGATGGATCAGGGAGTGTGATCCAAAATTTTGATGTAAAAATGCTCACACAATCAAATCCAGAAGCAAAAAAAGATCAATGAATGAATTTTTATTTTTTCTCTGTCATCCAGTCTCATAATAATTGTGACAAAATGTTAAATGTCTAGCTCAATATCTATTAATGGTGAACATGATGGTACCTTGAATTGAGTGTAATCTTCAAATATACTTCTGTAGGAACCCAAAATAATATGTTTCCATTCTTATTCTCAGTTTTGTTAGTTTTTAGCCTTAAATGAATTTTATTTAAATCAAAGTCTCTATCCAAACCAAATTGTTCATACCGCACCAGACCCCATTTGACTAAAAAAAAAGTGGAAATGAATATTCTAATTGGTTAATTGCAGAGCCATATGTTAACACTGCTACTTGCATTATGGCATCCACACTTAATCATCTACTCAAAGATTATAAGATATTAGGCTAGATGACATCGAGTATTTGGTAATGATGTTATCATTCTAGATGACATGATAAATTCATTGATTTTTAGATGTCCGGGTCTACAGAGAAACTAACAATGCCAAAGTATTATGATCAAAAGAGAACACAATCCTTTTATCATGATGTTACCAACCTGGTTATCAATCTTGCACAATGATTTATTTATCTATTCGTAGCATCCAAATGCTTGACCAAATTTTTGGATTCATACGATAGAGAATTCACTTCATGACCTAATCTAGGCATTGATGATCCATTCATCTAATGAAAAATTTTCCAAGTCAGTAAATTAATAATTTTTGATTTATTGTCAAGAATAATTCATTTCTATGATTCTTATGCAACCAAACTTTGTCTATCTTGATTAGAATTGTATCTATGATAGAAAGAAGCAATTAAAATTATTGTCTACAAATGAACACACTAGGTCAATGGGGACTTGAAAGTACATCCAATTAACAAAAGTTAGGATAAAAAGAATCCTAGGATCTGAATAAGTAATTAACATAATTCAATGTAAACATAACTAGAAGGGTTAAATCCACGTGGGTAAAATTCAAACTGCATGATCCAATGAGAAGCACAAATAACCATCTGAGATGGGAAGACTCCTCAAGGAAACACAAAGCTGATGAAAACTAGCTTGGAGAAAGGATGGTAATTAGTGTTGTTACACATCAACAACAAATGTTCTAGCAGAGGAACCAATAGTTCCCCATCCACTACCATAACAAATTGATGTAAATATTACTAGAAGAGTCAAACCCATGTGGGTAAAACCCAATCTGTATTATTAGACTTAAAATACAATTACCATGTGAGGAAAGAAGACCTCCCAAGGAAAAAATGATCCAATGAAGACCAAATATGAAGGCCAAGGATGATGATCAGCATTGTTACACAAATGTAAAAAAAATTGTGGTAGAAGATGCAACAACATTTCCATGGCCCCTTTTGTATAATAATTTTGGCTAGACCACAAATGCCTACTTTTTAATTTTCATGTCTTCCTTGGTCCATTTTCGTGTAAATATTCTCCCTCTTCTCTTCCCTATGTCTCTCTTAGGTCCTTGAAGTCTCTTAAGTGTTGGGGTGTGTCCATTCTTTTAAGTGCTTTCCAGCCATAGGATTTTTGAAGCTCCTCAACTTGACATGCCTTTATATCTAAGTCTAATCTTCCCTTTGTCCCTTTTATGCTGGAATTTTAGACTTGTCCATCTAGTTATGCCTTCCTTTCATTCCTTCCTAGACTTTTGGGAGCTTCCTTTCCTTGGTTACCCTTCTTATGTCATCTGGTGTAGAGTGCACACAACAAAAGTGTGAAAGGACCCATTTACTATCATAACCCTTGAACTATCAATGGAAAAACTTGAAATCACATTTAATGGAAAGTACTAGTATACATGGTATGATTATTCTTTAAAGGGTACTAGCTCAATGGAAGAGCACCTACTTTACAAGTAGGAGGATGGTGGTTTGATTCCATTGTGCCCTAATATGACTAAATTAATGACTAAATATATGATTAAATATATGACTAAATAAATGACTAAATATATAACTAAATATATGACTAAATAAATGACTAATTCAATGACCAATTCAATGACCAAACAAATGACTAAATCAATGACCAAATAAACAACCAAATAAATGACTAAATCAATGACCAAATCAATGACCAAATAAATGACAAAAATAGTTTAGTCATAAATTTGGTTGCAAGATAAATGACCGGCAATAAACTACCACTGATCATGTGACCAAATTTGGTCATTTATCAACAATTTTTGATAGTTTATTTTGTCATATATTGTTTTTTTTGTTCTAGTGTATGTTTGTAATAATGTCTTTATTCTTGTTGTAAACATGCTTAAGGCAATTTGTTTGGAAGCGTTGTGTACTATAGTCTTGTTTTGGGTCACATATATTCAGACATGAAAATATAAATATGTAATGTAAATTTATATTATAGGTTTCAAAGAATATGCAGGAAAAAGACATAGAAGAGAAGTATAGTGAAGTTAGTATGACATAAAGCTCTTTAAGAGAGTAAGAGCATAAACGCATAAACAAAACTAATCGGACAAAAGTGTCATCATAGCAATTTATTTTTGATATAGTGTATATCAACTATCAAAATGTTGTATCCTTCATCTTATTGGTTAGTGAGCTCAGACAGTGAGCCATACACCTTTAACAAGGTTTTATAATAGACTCCTAATAGGGTCATTGTACTTGGATTGTAAATACTACTCCTAACATGGCAAAGGAACTTTAACAGGTTCATTATAGTAGTGCATCATTTGTGGGTACTAATTCCCACTGGGGTTTTTCTCTGATCAAGGTTTCCCCGTAATCATATCATGTGTTATGATTTTTGTATTAAGCTTCATTGAATGTATGTTTGATTTATGTTTAAAGTGCTGAAATATAATTAATTGACAAACACTGATTCACCCCCCCTCTCAGTGTTTCTAACAATTGGTATCAGATCTTTGGTCCTCTGAAAGAAATTTTAACCACTTGAGGAGATCATGGACTCAGCAGAAGTAAAACATTTGAAAAAGAATCTTGAAGTAGCTCTTCAAGATCTTGACAGATCTGAAAAAGAAAATGAAGAACTTAGACTGAAAGTTGATGGATCGCAAATGCTTATCAAGAAATTGAGAAAAGATTTGAAAGACTGTTCTACAAGTGATTTAAAGAAAATGGTCAAAAAGTTGAATGAAGAGAACATGTCTCTGAAAGATAAAATTGAAAATATGGATGAACAACTAACAGAAAGTAAAATTGCTATTGAAGAAAATATCAAAGAAAGCAAACAATTAGAAGATGAACTTCTGCAAGAAAACATGAAAGTCTTGGAATTGGAAAACATAAAGAAAAAGATAGAATCTAAATTAACAGAAGCAAAGGATAATATTGATAAACTCCACACATGTTCTGATTTACTTCAATCCCATCTCTATGCACAAAAGCTAAAAGGTGAAACTATTGGTGTTGGATACAGTGTAGCACAAGTTGAAATTGATTCATTGAAAGAAGGAAAGAAAGAAAGCTCATGAAGCATCTTCAAAAGAAAAGAAAGTTGAAAATGTATCAGAAACTAAAATAGATCCACCCAAAGGAGAAATCAAGCAAGTTAATAGAACTTGTTATGCATGTAATAAATATGGGCATTTGGCAAGAGATTGCAAAGATGTAAGACCTTTCAATGGTTATTGTTACTCCTATAATAAGTTTTGTCATAGGGCTATACATTGTAGAACAAATCAAATAAATAGTCACAACAGAATAAGAGAAAAATGAATCAAAACAATTAGAGAAATCAGCCTCAAAGAAATTTGCAAAACATCACGTGTCAGATATGTAATTATAATGGACACACAACAAAGCAGTGCAACATGATGAACAAAAACATTAGACCTCCTATCATTTGTCACACATGTGGAAAGGCTGGACACATCTCAAGGTTCTATAGATCAAGAACTCAAAAACAAGAGGATCCTAAGAAATCACTATTTGAAGAAGCAGGAGAAGTCAATTTTGTTGAAGAAAAAGAAGATTCAAGAAAAATTTGGGTTGAAGTGAAGAAGGACAATTCAGATAAAAAAGTAGTTGATGCATCCACAGTGGACGCATTCTCTACTTCTGGTTGAATAGACCTTCTTGGTCTTAGGGGGAGCTATTCTAGCTCAGAACCCTTGTGCAACTGGTATACTCACCTTCGAGTATGCGCCTATGGATCCATGATTATGATCACATGATATAGAAGTATGCATACACGCATTGTCTATAATACATTCTGAAATAAAGTTTGAAACTCTTTGTGAAAACTGCGTACGGTTGCAAACATTAAATGCAATAACTTTTATAAAAAGATGTAAATGTTCGATCTTCCTCACATTTGCATTCGAGATCATATAATTTGGAGAGCATAGGGGCACTCAGCATCAAATCATGAAAGCACAAAAGATTTGGTGGTTATGTAAATAGATAAGAAGTTGGAATGAAACCCTAGCAGTCACGTCATTTCGTATTATCGTGAAACCCTACTTAATCAAGTTCCAAGTAAGTATGGCAACCCCAGTTGTTTTTGACACTGGTGAGAGGAAGAGATTTGTCTTTAAGAAGCATCCATTCAAGTCCATTCTAGATGATGTTGAAGGAGCATTCTCCAAAACTCCACTCAGAGTTGTGCATGTGGAAGATATTCGCGCATACATCTACTGTAAGAAGGAAATAGTAGGAGAAAACATCATAGCTAATCTCATGGGATCCATGATGAAACTAGACTAATCATTCAAGGATGAATTTGCACATCTGACTGATAACCCTATATTTGAGTACTCCAATGCACACGAGTTTTATGAGCTAGAATGGGTGAAGATATTATTGAGCAGAATACATGATGACCTTTTTTGGATTGGTGAGGTTCCTGTCTGCATCACTTTTGACCTAATCCATGAATTAACCAGACTTCCTAAGACTGGACCAGTTCTTCCTACTAGAAAGGATTTCAAGAAGCAAGTTGAACAAATTTGTTTATCTAGAAGTGACAAGCACTGTATGACAATTGATCCTATCAAGGAAGATGACATAAAGCTTCTAACTATGATACTTGGTTACAAGTTCCAGCATGCAAGCAGACTAAATAGTGTCTCAACAGCCACAGTTCTAGCAACTATAAGGATGGTGAAGCATAACTCTTAGTACAATCTATGTGAGATATTGTAGGATCAATTGATTGACAACATTCAAGTTATCAAGCATGACAAGAACAAGACATTCAATTTTGGGTCTTTGATCATCTACTTGTACTTCCACATTTTTGGTAAGGTTGCAAATCTTTACCTAGATAAAAGAAAACATACAATGTCTCAGATTTCAATTAAAGCCACATCAGAGAGTAGTGCGAAAGATTCCATGGACATGGATATTAAAACATTCAAGATCAAGATGCAGAAAAGGTTCAGATTATCTAAGAAGATAGTTGATAAATATAAGGAGACCTTATGTTTCATGGTAGAAACAGATTGCACTTGTATGGAGGTAGTTGAACCTAGAACCAAATGGATTCACCCACTTGGTTATGAAGTGGAGGAACATGTGTTAGAAGGATATGCACAAGTTCTCTTTCGTGTGCCCAAAGATCCTAATGAGCCCAAGTGGGGCACTTACAGAGAGAAGACTAACAAATTTGATTTTGTATTATACAGTGCTGATAACAAAAGCAAGGCATCCAAAATTACATCTAGCATCCTAAGAGTTCATGGAGTCACTCAAGAAGACTTAGATAAAGCCAAGGAAGCTAATATTGCAAAATAACTTGAGAATATTGATGACATCCAGAAGAAGAAGAAAGTAGAGAGCACCTCTATGCTCTCTACCACCATTGACCTAGACTCTTCTCCACCTTCTATACCAAGCAAGAAGTCTAGAGGAAGGAAGCAAGCGCCCATAGGTCACCCATCCTCAAGAACTACACAAAGCACAATAAGAAATACTCAAGATCCTCCTAGTCTAAATGTCCTAAAGAATAGGATTGTTAATGAAGGAAGACTAGACATAATTCCTAAGGTTTATGAAAAGTATCAAGAGATAGATAAATCTGAGATACATTTTATGATCATCTCTCATATGATTAAGTTTAAGAAATCGGTTCTAGAACTCAAGATAGTGATACCTAATAAGTTATGGAACATACTAGAAATAATGAAGAAACATGCAATTGAGGAAGATATGAGGATAAGAGAAGAAACACTGGATAATCTTCTCCCTATATGCTCACATGATGAGAAGGAAATTCTGTTAGATCTGGTGAAGCCTCATCTAAGAACTAAGACAAGAAAACTTCATATTATGAACAAGGAATATGATTTAGTTGGGAAAGAGACAGAAAAGGCTTTTCCATAATTTTTTATGGATAGCCAAATGTATCCATCAATATCGCCTACAACAAAGGTAACTCCAGCTCCTCCCAAACAGGTTACAGAACTAGTGATTCAAAATGCACCTATGACAGGTCCACAAGTTTCACCGCCCTCAGTTTCAATAACTTCTGGTACAAAAAAAGACTTAGAAGATACTATAGTGATTGATGATATCAAGATATCCATGAAAACATTTGACAATGACATAGACAAAGTTGATAAAGCATTTGTAAGCACTAAAGAGATGTGCACTGATGATACATCTTTACAACAAGATGAAGTTCCCTCCAATGATCCAATAGACTTGAATAAAGAGAAAGATACTCAAGATAATGAGAAACCAATTAAGTTGATACCAGTAAAGAGTGAATGCATGGACACAAGTCAAAATACTATATTCACTCCATCCACTTTACCATCTACTTCATTGTTGTCAAGGTTAACTCCTGACTCAGCAAGTCTAGATGTGTGGGGAGAAGAAGACTTAAAGAATATCAGCGTTCTAGCTATAGAAAAAGCCAAAGAGAAACAAGTTATGAGGAACCCTCTCTTCTTGGAATCAGTAAACATATTGAATGATCTAGTGCCTGTAGACAAGAAAGTAGCCAAAATTCAATCAGTTGAAGATGTTGACAACATTCTAACAAGCTTCAAAGCACACTTTACAGACCTAGTAGACTCTGCTACTAGAATTACAGAAGATGAGTATAAAAAGGAGAAATTAAATGAATTCATAAAGAATTTTACCTTAGACTTAAAATATTTAAATATTGGGCAATCTATATTGATAGAGTTGGCAGCTAAAAGTAAGAAGGTTATAGCAAACTGCATGGATATAGTGAAATTCACTTCTGAACATATCAAAAAGATAGAAGAGGTAGAGATCATGGTGGATAGTATTAGAAAATCAGTTGAGACATCCACCCAAGACATGAACATCTATAACAATCTCTATCAAGGATAGTTGGACAAAATTGAAAAAGAAAAATTCAAGATCAATAAGATAAGAATCAGGCAGACCCAACTGAGGAATGCTCTTGTGCCCTCTCTAGCAGTTTTGGAAGTTAACATCAAACAGATTGATGCCACCATTATCACATATGATCAAGGTCCCTACATGGATTTGATAAAGATGGAGAAGTTAACATATGCCCTATGTGCCCATCTCCAAATAGTTGATGCAATGAAGGTATTCTAGCAGAAAGAGATCAAGTCTCTTCAGATTGTGTATCTAGATGTATACTTGGAGTAAGTATCTAGAGACTTATAGTTTTGTACACCTTTGTCATTAATGTCAAAGGGGGAGTAATGTATGTATGTGGATATATGGGGAGTAATATATGTACAATTTTTTGTGTTAAGTTATTTTGAGTAACTTGGCCACATTCCTTTTTTGCTTAATGACAAAGGGGGAGATTGTTGGCAAGTTGACTCCCAGAGGATATATGACTTATTTTGTGTTGTCATTATTGCAACAAAGTCATATTAAGTTAAGTACAAGAAAGAAAAAATGACTGTATGGAAAATAGGGTAAACAGAGATATACAATGATCAACACATCAGCACATGTGTGAGAGATTGAATCAAAATATGCGCACTCAGATATATGTTCTATGACATGTGTACATACTAAGTCCAGACATGCATGGTACAGAATGATAGTACGGATACATAACACTTTCTTTAGACTATAAGAATGAGATTCTGATATGTGGGGATTAGTAGGGCACTGATATAGTTATTTACTTAGGCCCCCATAGAGCCATTGTAGGGGCAGATTAGTGAACTGATACCCCCTATCAATTCTAGGGGCTAATGCTATTATTCGCGGCAGGCTAGCTGCCATGGGGGGAGGGGAGCTTTCAGCATACAGTAAACAATGAGTGTTCATCTATGCCAACTATTATAGATAGATAATTGTTTCAGGCTCAAACAACATGAGTTCAGTCTAACTACTCACTTCAACTATAGTTGGATCATGAGGTGAGGGTGATCTTTTCCATTTACTCCGGAGAGGAAGAACAACACTACTACAGTTCAAAAAATAGAGCATGGAGCTGACTTAGGTTTTTGGATCAGCGTGAATTGTTTTGTTGTGTAAAGGCCAAGAGCCTTTGATTATATGTTTGTAATAATGTCTTTATTCTTTTTGTAAACATGCTTAAGCCAATTTGTTTGGAAGTGTTGTGTATTATGTTTTTAGGGCCGACTATAGTCTTGTTTTGGGTCGCATCTATTCAGACATGAACATATAAATATGTAATGTAAATGTATATTACAGGTGTCAAAGAATATGCATGAAAAATACATAGAAGAGAATTATAGTGAAGTTAGTATGAGATAAATATCTTTAAGAGAGTAAGAGCATCAACGCATAAACAGAACTGATCAAACAATAGTGTCATCACAGTAGTTCATTTTTGATATAGTGTATATCAACTATCAAAAGTTTGTAGCCTTCATCTTATTGGGCAGTGAGCTTAGGTAGTGAGCCATACATGTTTAACAGGGTTTTATAATAGAATCCTAATAGGGTCATTCTACTTGGATTGTAAAGACTGCTCCTAACAGGGAAAATGAACTTTAACAGGTTCATTATACTAGTGCATCATTTGTGGGTACTAATTCCCACTAGGGTTTTCCTCTGATCAAGGTTTCCCCATAATCATATCATGTGTTATGAGTTCTTGTATTAAGCTTCATTGAATGTATGTTTTATTTATGTTTAAAGTGATAAAATATAATTAATTGACAAACACTGATTCACCCCCCCCTCTCAGTGTTTCTAATAGTTTCTTTCTCTTCATCATCACTTCATCAAAGATTGGACCATATCTTGAAGTAGGGTTTTTAGGTTTGTTATTGAAACCCAATCCTATTTTGTCTTTGGTGTTTCTTAATTCCATGTGTATAGGTTCAAAAACTCATTTTCCTTTATCTCCTAAAGTTCCCTTCCCTTTATATCCCACTTGTTTGAGAAGGTCATATCCTTTACCATACTTTTCTGGGGATATCTCCACATGTTTTACCTCATTCTCTTTCTGTTCTCCTTTATAGAGCCAAGCCAAGACTGATTTTTCTTCTTTTTCATCCTCTTAAGAAGTAAAGGCTCTCACCATACCAGTTGCTTTGTGAATGTCTGGTTCTTTAGATGTTGTAGGTGTGAAAGATGAGGAAGGTTTCCCATAAGATCTTGGAGACACAGAAAGTTCTATTAATGACATAGTCATGTCTACTTTGTACTCTTCCATGCTAGTTTCTTCAAGTTTTAGTGTCTTTCCAAAGCTTCTCATCACCATGTCTTTAGTAGTTTTAGGTACAGATTCTTTTGGGACTTCCTTACTATGGGGAACCATACTATCTGTTTTAACATTATTGCAAGTGTAATTGGCATCTGTAGGAATTGTTACTTCCACCCCAATATGTGGGAATTTGATATATTGGTGGTAAGTAGATAGTACTTCTTGCATTTCATGAATCCAAGGTCTCCCTAGTAGTATGTTGTAGGCCAAGGGTAGATCTAGAACTTGACAGACCACATTTCATTCAACTGGTCCTATTCTGATTGGTAGAACAATGAGACCTTTAGATGATCTTTCTTCTTCATCATAATCTTTGATAGTTATCTTACTCCTTGAGTCAATAATTTTTTCTAAAAGTCCCAACTTCTTTATTAGTTTGAGAGTACAAATGTTCAACCATGCACCTCCATCTATCAATATGCGTATAACATGGGATTTGTGAATTAGGAATTCAATGTGTAGGGGTTGGTTATGCAGGTTAGTCAATGATTTTCCATCTTCTTCCGCAAAAGAGAGATAGTGTGGTGCTGAGATATGATTAACCATTGCCTGGAAATTTTCTACATCAATGTCTTTTGGAACATTTGCATAATGTAGAGCTTGTTCAAGAACTTCCATATGTAGTGAAGAGATTTTGAGTAACTCAAATATAGAAATTTGAGCAGAGGTTCTTTGCAATTGATCCACCAAGTTATAGTTTGGAGAAGGTATGGTAATTGTTTGTCTTGTTGCTATGGGTTTGGGAATGGTGACAACAAGTAATTTTGAGGATGTCTCTTTCTTTGATGAGGAGGTACCTCCTTTGATTGTGACTTGTGCTTGGCTTTGATTTGCTGCATTTGATTGGGTGGATGTGTCTTTGAAACCTTTAATACTAATGACATTGATTGATTCACATTTAATGTCCAACATGTTGATCACATTATCATTATTGGATTAGGTGTAATTCACTTGGTTTACTTTTCCTTTAGAATCTTCCCCTTTCTCGTAGTTAGGGAACAATTTGTTTAATGTCGTATGGTCTTAATTAGTGATGTGTCCTTCCACTTTGATCTTGCCTCCTTAAATAAGGTCTTGTATAATGTGTTTAAAATTAACATATTTATTAGTCTTATTATTAGAGTTGATGAAAAAATATCAACCCTACAGCTCCCAAGAATCACCTGCATGCAAACACCTGTCACAGAAAGAGAGAAGCAAAAGCTATGGAGGCCAAAAACAACAGATCTATGAAAGAGGAAATATCCTCAATTGATTCAATAAAAAAGGAATGGAATTACAAAAAATATTACATATTACAAAGTGATCAATCCTTATAAAGGAGTTCAAAACCCTGAGATGGGTGAAGAAACCAAGGTTGGGTGAAGAAACCAATGTTGGGTGAATAAACCAAGGTTGGGTGAAGAAGCCAAGGTTGCATGAATAATTAATAAAAGAATAAATTATTGCATGCCTAAAGTTTAGCTTAAGTGAAATAGAGATAAAAGGGACTTAATAATTAAATCAAATAATGATTTAATTAATAAGTGAAAGGTGA
>MU225894.1:2335510-2355413 GCA_018584345.1 Thuja plicata
CACACACACACACACACACACACACATATATATATATATATATATATATATATATATATATATAATAATGCACATTATTATTATATATATACTATTACATATTATATATAAATATAATTAAAAAATTATCATCGATATAAACCACCGACTAATATAATATTACACCTTATGTTTTTGGTATCGGCTTAGTATCGATACGTATGATATATTATATTTGTTAAATGTCCACCGATATGATTATCGGGTGCGACATGTTAATATTAAACAGTGCATACAATGTAGAGTCACATTCACAATGGAACGTGACTCCACATGGAGTTATGTTCCATTGTGGACGTGACTCCACGTTAATATATATAACCCCATTGAGTATATTACAGCGACACATAATAAATCTGTCTCAAAGTAAATATTGATTCTGCAATATAATATACCTTGATATTAATATTAATATCTTCAATATATATATATATATATATATATATATATATATATATTTTCACACATTTCATTGTGACATATAAATATATATTGATTGAGCATTTATAATTGTATATGTATTAAGGAGAAATTTTAAAGGAGTTAACAATCTTAATCTAAATTAACACTAGTAATGGATAATTCCATATGATTTAGATCAGAAGAATTTGTTGAATTTTGTTCTAAAATGGGAATTGTTATTTCATATCCATCCCCTTACCAACCACAAGAAAATGGACAAGCAAAATCTAGTGACAAAAGTATTCTCCAAATTTTGAAGAAGACCTTAGAAAATAACAAAAGAAGAATGACATGCAAAATTGAAGCTTGCCTTATGGGTAGATAGAACTACTATGAATAAGTAAATAGTAAAATATCCATTTGAACTGGTGTATGGTATCCAATATAGAATACATGTGAACAACTTTCTCCTTGTGTATAAATTCATCCAAGATGAGGGTTTAGAAGTTTTTGAGCCTATGTAGGATAGAATGGTTCAGCTAGTAGAATTGGATGAAGTACGAAAATGCAGTCAAAGAGAAAATATAAAATTACAGAAGAAAATGAAATACCTTTTTGACAAAAGAGAAAATGACAGAGAGTTCCAACCTGATGATATGGTTCTTCAATGGAATGCAAGGGCTGAGGACAAGGGAAAACATAAAAAAATTTGAGTCCTTATGGTTGGTCCCCTTTATCATTCACCAAGATTTTGGAAAGGATTCATATCTTATAAAGAATATGGATGGTGAGGTGTTTGAATTGCTAGTGCATGGACAATTCTTAAAACCTTTCTTCAATTAGTTCTACTTTCCATGCACAATATTCTTGTATTTTATGTATAGGTATGTTTGTTTCTTATTGTGAGTTTCTTTCCCTATTGTGTGTTTGTTTCTACAATAGGTTAGTGTAGTTATGGTCTGCCTCCCATAGATATGTAATTCTTTCTATGAACTTGCATTCAAGCATCCTCAGATACAACCACTAATGGGTATATTTCTAGTTTTTCTAAGTATTGCTAAAGGTTTTTGTTCCCAATGTTTGTTTATGCCCTAAAATTTAAAGTGTCTAACAATGTACCATCAAAGTTTTTGGAAAGTGTCTATTTCCCAAGAAATGTAGTGCAAAAAATGGTTGAAAGCCTAAAAACCTAGGTCTCTGATGGCTGTGCTATGAAAAAAAACTAGACCTTAATAAATTTGTTCTATTTTGAAGTTACTTTTGTCGAGTAACTTAAGTGATTTTAAGTCATGTGCCTTTTTGGTCTTTACCTTTATCTCCTAATCTCGCAATCAAGATCAAATATTATTTATGGTTTGCAGACTTGGCGCAAGATTTTATCTCTTAATCTTGAGAAGAAAGAAATATGCTCTTATAAATTCAAAGATTAAGTTCAGGCAGATGATCATATTCTCATTGTGTTGTTGGCATGTGATCGCTAGACAAATATGAAGTCAACTTAAATATTTAGAAATTCAACAACAACTGTGGATGCAATTTTCATCATTTGGCTAAAATTATATCTCCTAACTTAAATCTAGTTAAGAGAAATATTTTGAGATTCAAAGATAGCCTTATCATTGAATCTCGTAATCCAACCTGAGGTTAAGACAAATTTTACTTTTCTCTTTGTCACTAGAGCTCTAGATGAAATCAGAGCTAGGTGAAATTTTGTGGGATTTAGTGAAGATTGTTGATCTCATTCTAGATGAGCGACTAGCACATGCTCTCCAAATAATAGCCAAAGTCAAAATTTTCTTCATGGATTGAGAAAGGGCCATCGATCTTGTCTTATCCTTGGTTTGATCAAGAGGTCTACGCGTAATATCCAATTTAACCTTAGAGTTATTAAAATTTTTAGCAAGTTGGAGATATAGTAGTCGGGTAATCTTTAGATGAACCTGTGGTTGAGGCCAAGTCAAGTAAAGTTTATTGCAAGATTCAGAGGTAACTTGGTTGTGTGATCTCATAATGAAAGTGTAGTTAAGAAATTTGTCTTGAGATTTAGCATGATTTTTTGGATCAAAAGAATAATCAAGGGCCATCTCTTAATCTCAAAAATAATTGGTCAAGTACATAATGATTCAGAGATTCATCGCAAGACGTAGATCCAAATCTCATTGTGTGGCTGTCACATGATCTCTGAATAAACTCAAGGTTAAGTAAAGCATTCAGTGACTTAGAGATTGCCTTTTCGTGTAATCTCCAGATGACTTAATTTCAAGATAAAGTTAAAAGTTGAGTTGATAAAAAAGATCTTGACCATTGATATGATCTAAATCTTATGGTTTGCACATGATCTCTTAATAGATCCAGAGTTAGTCAAAATGTTCAACAATTTAGAGACTTAGTTATCTTTGAATCTCTACAAAGACTTAGAGTCACAGCATAGATTTCTTTTTGCCTTGGCACGTGATCTCGAAATAATATCTAAGGCCAAGCTTTTCTTCAGTGATTGAGGGAGGGGCGTTGATCTTGTTGTATCCTTGGTGTGATCGAGTGGTATATGTGTAATCTCCAATTTAACCTCAGAGTTATTAAATCTTTTAGTGACTTGGAGATAAAGAAGTCGTGTAATCTCCAGATGAACCTGTGGTTGAGGCCAAGTCAAGTAAAGTTTATTGCAAGATTTAGAGGTAACTTGGTCGTGTGATCTCAGAATGAAAGTGTAGTTAAGAAATTTGTCTTGAGATTCAGTGCGAGTCGTTAGATTAAAAGTAGAATCAAGTGTCATCTATTAAACTCAGGAAGAATTTTTCAAGTACAAAATGATTCAGAGATTCAACGCAAGATGTAGATCCATATCTCATTGTGTGACTATCACATGATCTCCAAATAAACTCAAGGTTAAGTAAAGCATTCAGTAACTTAGAGATTTCCTTTTTGCGTAATCTCCAGATGACTTAAATTAAAGATAAAGTTAAAAGATGAGTTGATAAGAAAAGATATGGATCATTGATATGATCTAAATCTTGTAGTTTGCACATGATATGGAATAGATTCAGAGTTAGAAAAAATATTTAGCAATTTAGAGACTTAGTTATCTCTGAATCTCCAAATAGACTCAGAGTCATAAAAGAGTTATCTTTTTTCCTTGTCACTAGATATCCAAATGAATTTAAGGTTAAGATAAAATCTTAGAGACTTTGTGAGGATCATCAATCTCATCTCAGATGAATGGCTGGTTTAAGATCTCTAGATGAGACCCAAGTTAAGTGTTTTATTTAGCGATTTGGAAGTTCCTTTATGTTTGAATCTCCAGATTTGATCATGGTCAAAGGAAAGCCCAGTAAATTTTAATACGAGATTCATAGGTAAGAAGAAATGATTCACTTAATATTAAGAAGTGAACCAAAGGCAAGGTAAAGTTAAAATGAGTGACCAATGATGAATATCAAAACAAAGTCAGAGTTAAGAAGATCATCTAGCGACTTAGTGAGAACCATTGATGAAGTAAGATATCTATAGTTGGCACTAGATCTCATAATGGAACCCAGGTCAGAGGAAACATTCAGAGACTTGGAGATAAAGCAGTCATGTAATCTCCAGATAGACTATGGTCTAAGTGTGGTAAAATCCTAAGGATCTATTCTCGCTCCATTACAAGGAAATAATATAAAAAATTAGACTTGATAAAGGTTGGAGATTTGACAAAGTACAATAAAATCATTGAGATTTGAAAAGCCAGGAAAAGTAGGCCAATTAGATCTCATCTTAAGCATTTTAACATAAAATAAAGTTTTAAAAAAGAAAAGTGCTCATGACCTTTCCAGCCGAGCATTTCAAATTCAATTACATGTCAACTTAAAGTGCCATGGCTAAGATAAAATTAATGTAAAGACACATAGATTTATTGAAGAAGTTATTGAGCAATGGTTTCTAGGTTCTTGACTAGAATGATGCATTTACGTTTTAATGATAACTAGATGCAACCTTTGTACATTTTGATTACCGATGTTTTTAGAGCACAAAGAAAAAATTGCATAAGTTTCAGAGAAATTGAGAAGAGTCTCTTTCAGAGAGAAGAATAGTTCATATTCAGTAAAGATGGGTCAAGTGGAGTCAAGAAGAGTTTAAGTCAGTGGTGAGGGAAAAGGTGCAGAGGAAGAACAAAAAGGGCAGAGGAATTATTCAGAAATATTTGTTGCTCTACTACCTGGAACCAAACAGAATAAAAAAGGTAAATGATGAATACTTTGCTGATGATATGTCAAATTGTAGGGATCCCAACACTCTCAGGTGCTCTAGTTACCATTTGTTTAATTAATTTTACAACAATAAGGATATCCAAATCCCTATATCAAACCCCTAGACATTAGGTTTAGCCAAGATAATTATCCCAGATGTCTTCCTAGATGTAGACCTGTTATTAGAATTGGCTAGGAAAAATGATCCTCTTTCTAAAACTATCAGAAAAAGTGATGAGACAGCCTTAGTTACCTTGGGTAGGGAATCCTTTATGAAAGCCTTTGGTATTTACCATGCTTCTTCCACAGAGATTGAATTAACCAAATTACGGAATATGTATACTAGGGAGGTTAATATGGTGAATAATTTGATCCATGCTCAAGTGCCTAGATCAAATAGGAATTACATAGCTCCCATGCCTTTGTCTAAGGGTGCACCATATGAATTCAAAGACCTTAGAGTATATATGAAGTATATAGCTTATGGGTTGTACAGAGTATTGGGAATTGATGGGCACATTGAGAAGTTTCCTATAGATCTACTGATGATTATCCTAGATATCCAAAATTCCCATGTTAACACTAACTTTGACTACATTCAGTATGTAATTGATAGAATGCATGAGGTCCTTATCAGTATTCAAAGAAGACCAACCCCAACTTCATGCATTATTCTATTTTGATGCATTTGATTCTATTTTTAAATATAGAGAGTATGACTACTGAGAATGTGAGACCAAGGACATAGTTCCAAGGTAAGCCAAACCCTGTACAATTATAGATTAGGGTTTGGAATTAAACTTCCAATAAGAATTAATACTATGGTTTTGAGAATTGGATTGTACATCCAATTCTAGACTTGATGGGTCTTAATGTAACTAGATTGACAGTCAAGGTGCTTAGACTCCTAAGACCTTGTCAATATGTGGACAAATGGCTAGGAATCACAATTTGGGAAACTTCTATTGAGAAAAGACTTATATCTTGATTAGGGTTTATGGATTTTCTCACCCTCCACACATACTTCCAAATTATGTGCCTCCAAGAGTTGCATTCATGGAGTTTATTTGGAAGTTAATATGGATAGACAAGGAGAACTTGGCTCCCCACAGGAAAGGCCCATTCATACCCAGAGAGTTCAAATTTGTTGACTTTACCATTGGGAAAAGGGCCATGGATGCAATAAACAAATGGTTAGGGAAATAAAGGATGAGCATGGTATTCTATAGGTATGTAGACCCTAAGGGTTTCATCAAGAATGCAAAGAAGTTGCTAACCCCAAGTGTCACTGCTATTAAAGAACATGAAGATTGTGTTGAAGAGGACATTATTAGAAACGTCTTAGATGATGAAGAGGAAGCAAGTAGAGCTGAAAAATACCAATATTTGATATAATTGGAACAAGAAATGAAAAAAGAAGGGATCCTTTTTGGAGGTTTTTTCCCAAGATTGCCCCACATGACAAGAATTACAAAGATGATAGAAATGTATCATATGTTGTATAATCAACTAGAGGGTCAAATTGAAGAGAAACAAAGAGGCCCTGAGAAGGATTCATCTTCTAAATATGAAGAGGATAGTGAAGGAGGGTATCAGATACACAGTCCACCTCATGTAGATGTGTCACCTGTTGTAGAGAAAAACACTAAGGCTCCTAACACTGAAGTAACAAGTGATCCCCCAAGGAAGAAACATAGAATAAAATAAGGGGAGCCTTCTAAGGAAGAGACATAGGGGAAGAAGAAAGACAGAGTGAGTGCCCTGATCACTTGTGATGGGAAATACCATCACTAGTTGAGGAAGGAAATCAAGGAGGGTAAGAAAAAGGATAATAATGTCTAAGAAGAAGTATAATTGCCTCTCCAACTATGCCAAGATGAAAGAGAGCTATATCAAGAAGAATTTCTAAGTGATGATGCATTCATCAAGACTGATGAATTCAAGAAATTACTGATATGGAGAAAGCAACAAGAAGTTGGATCATAGTTGTAGCTAATAGAGGGTGATACTGTGCAGAGTGAAGCTTTGCAAGCCCTAAAATCCTATGATTCTGAGTCTGAGATCATAACACGTGAAGAGGCTAGGAAATTGGTTAAATCTAGTGGAATGCTACTTGTACCTAGATGGAATTTGGATTTTGCATTCATAATTGATAAAAATTAGGAAGTAGTTAGATGCTAATTTGTCTTCTGAAGCTTAGATTAGACATATGATAAGGGGATGTGGATATGATCCAAGATCCCAGACTCTAACCATGTGGTTCTTGGGACCAAGAACATGAAATCCATCTCTGGTTAGTGTTGGAAAGAAAATGGATGAAGACACATTATCTAGAATGTCCAGAATACTACTAACCTTGAGATCTCCCAGGCTATCACCCACTTTGCCCCCCTCAATGAGGCAAAAATAGAGAAACTTTCTTCAAGATATGGTAAACTCTTTGATGAGTCAATTGTTGTAGCTAAGGATAGAGAAAAATGTTTGATACAAATCAAAGCAATATAGGGGAAAGTGGAAGTGTTGAACAAGAAATTAGAAGAGGCTCCCAAAGCTCCTACTCCTACAGCCAAGGAAGTTTCCTCTATTCGGACATAAACCACTGAGGATTTCCCACAAGGAATAGAGTAGCTAGATAAAGATCATAATGATGTAGCTCTAGCTGCATTGTTGAATATCTTTCAACATAGGATAGATATCCTAAAAGGAAAGGTGGACATGGTGCAAAAGGCATACACTAGATTTCTTGACTTGGAAACAGAGGTGAAGGGTCACATAGAAACTTTGGACCCATTTTTTAGTATACGGTCAAGAAGGGGATCCCTTTTTGAAAGGCTAGAGAAGCATTACAACCACACATGATAGATCTCCCAGAGGTAGTATGCCAAGTGAGGGAGATTATTGAGAAGATTGGCAAATCATTATCCTTCTTTAAGGGAAAATCCAATCAGATTCAGGTTAGGGTCAACATGTTTGGCCCTAATTTTAGTAGATTTATCCGTCCTATCAAAGGAGAAGATTACAAGATCAAATTTGTTGAAGAGTGTAGAAAATAATTTGATACTCTGCTACCTAAGAAAGAGGCATTCCTAAAAAATGATGATGTCTTAGATATGGACATGTTCAATAAAGCCTTTGATGAAGCTTTCAAAGCAGAAACAAAGTTTGTAAAGTTTTTTGTAGATGTAAACACTATCACTGTTGCCAGGTGGGAAAGGTAGGTGAAACAGTTCAAGAGCTTACAAGGTTCCAATATTTGGCCTTCAAAAGAAGAAGTTACACTTTGGGATAATATCACCAAGATAAAGAAAAAGAAACCATCAACAATTGACTTGGACATGATAGATGAAGAGTAAAGTGCAACTTGGCACTTGATCAATGAGCACATGGAGAGTAATCATCATCAATAATAGTGTAAGTTAGCCTGTATTGGCAGTCACTAGGTCTCATAAAAACCTCAAGTGGTTACCCAAAATATCTATGGACAAAGGTTCTAACTGTAAAGGATTTGGAGTGACTTCAAATCAACTACTCATGTGTATTTCTTCCACCAACTGAAAATGTAACTGATTTTTATCTTTTAGCACTTTTAGGTTTTTCCTAGCCATCCAAAGCTTGTTGCATCCTTTCTCTTTAAGGATTCCAAGATGGCTAGTGCTTACTATATATATATAAATTTGTAACATATTATAAAGGATGGTGAATTCACAACTTCGAGGCAGACTTCTAAATTTTGTCTATTGTCAAGCTTTTTTGTCATTTTGGATGTACTGAACAAAAATATTTTAATAAAATACAATGGAATTTCCTGTTTCACATCTATGATGTCTTCTTGTATTTTTGTTTATGTTCTTGGGTATTTAATCTGTAAGGCATTTTAAATATATTGGTTAGAAGGTAACTGTGAGATTATTTTTGAGTTTCTTTCAAGGAGGGAGTAAATATTATAAATAGTTTCAGAGGGCTAAATATTAGTGTAAAAATTTGATACATGGGTGTGGGAATGAGAAGGTGGTTTTTAAGGCATCTCATCTAAATTTCATATGTGTTTCCATTAATAAATTTCTGTCAATGTATTTTTCAATTGACTCTTTACCTTAGATTAGACACTAGTTTTGGTTTTGATTAGTAGTTATCATCATCAAACTTAAATTTAAATAATCCTTTATGTTTATATTATTAAGAAAATAGATATTTATCATTTGCATTGGAAAATACAAGTAATTTTATTGATTACTTGGAGATAAAATCATTAGGTTAGCCTCCCTGAGTCTAAAACTCAAATAGAAGAAGGATGAGAATCTTTATGTCACTGGTATTTGCTCTTTTGAAGTTCATGGTCTGGCTTGTAAATCTCTGCATAAGATTGGTTATACTCATTTATAGAATGTGTTATAAGTTGTTGCAGTAAAAGATAGACAAATCAGTGTAAACCCTTGATCCACTGATAAATCTACTGAGAATAAGTAAACTATGAAAGGTACACCCACCTGAGTCAGTGGAACTCAAAGAGTAGGAGGATTAAATCCTTTTTAATTAGAATTTTACTTATGAGAATCAAAAGTTGGGAATCTCAGAGTCAAGGAGAAGTGCAATATGGATATTCTACAAGAAAAAGCTCTAACAAGTCACAAGGTTCCAAATGGATCCAATTTCTAAATTGGACACTGATCATGAGAGGCTTAGAAGAGAAAAGGAAGATGAGATCTGACAAATGGTGATAAAGATTGATCAATTAAAATGGTGATTGCTGAACCAAATTACAATAAATTATGTTGAAGAACCTAATAAGGTTGAAAAAGAAGCTATTATCTTTTTGAGAAAAAATAGTAGGAGGGAGGAGGATCAAATTAGTGTACTTATTTTATGAAAAGTTTTCTAAAGCATATGATGAGCTTCCAAGGGGTTTCGAGGATTTTTCAGAGTCTACATACTTTGGTTTTTTTTTGGAACTCTATTTTCTAGAATCAATTCATTGGCTAGCCCCCTGGAGGGAATCATATGTTGAGTCTACTAGGAAATGGATGAAAAATGTTGAAGATCTTAAATCTGAGATTGCACATGAGGTTGTCCCTAGTGCTACTGATTCTGAGAATGATAAAAACTAAAATGACATATATGAGTCCAGTGGGGATGATTTATCGTGTAATCATAATAGTGATGATTTTTTTGAGAATGAGGTAAAGGTTATATGTGGTGAGAGTGTTGGATATAAAAGTGATATTAGTGGTTCTATAAGAGATGATCTCTCTTATGAAACTGATTATTACTCTCAGCAAGTAATAGAAAATACCTATGATGAACAAGAAGATCATATTATATTATATTTAGGTTGTTGTTTTGATGATTCAAATGAACTTCAGAGTGTTGATAACGAGATTTGCACTCCTCTATCATGTTATATATGTGATGATGAATCCAATGATTTTTCACTTTGAAATCACAAAGATGATCCTCCTTAGTATGAGGTAGAGGATAAGTGTAATCAGAAAGAAGATGGTGATTCCATAAATGAAAATGTTTCTTATGAGTGCATATCAGAAGTTGGTGAAAGTGATGACAATGGTTCACTTCATAATGAACAAATTTCTAAGTTCCTAAATTTTGAATATCTCATATATTTAGGTGGGGATAGCTTTGAGTTCTTGCGTTGAACAAACATTGAGTTTGACAAGGAATGTATATCAAGATCAAGATTTTGATATGTGTGTTTCTGATTTCCCTTGTACTTCTATGTCAGTAGGCTACAACAATAAGTTTGAATATGATAGATCAAATGATGAAAACATCATTATATTTCCTGAATCAAAGGATGAAGAGGTTTGTCTTTCAGTTGCTCAACGTATGCAGATACCTGATGAGTATGTGGATAAGTTCTCTCCCTCCAAAAGACAAGATTATTATTTGCATAAGGTTGATATCTTGCAAGTAAGTTCTTTAGGGAACACTTATTTGAGTATGCAAACCAGTGACAAAATAGGTTTTGATGGCTCCAGGTTTGGGATAGAGAATGATTGTAATTTTTATTAGTTGGAGGATATTTTTGATAAGTGTGACAATGTTTGAAAAAATAAAAATTCCCTAGGGCTACTAAATCTTTCAGTAACCATGATTGGCAATGGTCAGATAATGATCAGTATTACCAAATAAGGCCTGATTTACAATTATTTAATAAAGATAGAAATACTAAAGATATGATATGTACGCTGATGAAAGATATTAACATATCAAATCATGCAAATGACAACTATGTTTTTGCTTGTTTCCAGTGCAGAGAGAAGAAATTTTTATGTTTGACAGAGGAAAGATGAATTGGAATTTTGTTGATGGCTCTAGGCCATCAAGCCTAGTTTGACTCCTTCAAATCAGGAGATAAAAGGGTAGAGATATTGTTGACTCTACTAAGAAATAAATTTGTCTATATATTCCTATTTTCTTCTTTAGTTTTTTTTTCTGTAGGGTTTTGTTTTTTGTATATATTCCTACCTTTTCATCTGATGGTTGGCGCGATCACTTAATTGCAAGATGTAGCTGATTTATCTTACAAGGAATCACACTATAATGACAAGTGTCCCTCCTTCAATGACTAGTACCGATGATCTTGCACCGTTAGATTTATTTTCATCTAGTGGTTGGCGCTTTCCTGCTAACAAATGATGCACAATAGTTAGTCTTTGCGGCATCCCAACAGACAAACATGTGTAAAGTGGTCAGGCTACATGAAGGTTATGCATCATGCAGATCTCATATGACCTAATGGTGGGAACATTTTATGGAAAGGATGTTGTAGGTTATTTACTCTTCAAGGCTTCACGACTATGTGACATGTGGCGGATGACGGGGCCAGGGTAAAGTCAAAGGTGTTGAAATTTTTGATAGATCAAAAAGGATCTAACAGTGGGTGTAAAGCCATGATTAGAAATTGCATGATTTATATCTATTATGGGTTCATGACTGGAAGACACATGGAAAGTGTGGGCCTGAGTAGAGTTAAAGGTAACATAAAGTTCTGACAAATCAAAGAAGATCCAATGGTGGGTGTAAAGCCTTAAATAAAAGATGATCTTTAGTTATTCATTGCATGTTCGTGACCATCTTCCATGTGATTTTTTCTAATTGAGGGACAAGGGAAGTTAATCCATGGTCTGATTATTTTGATCATACGGTGGGCATGATTTCATGAAGCTTAAGATTCTTGAAGGATATTCATTACAGAATTACAACGTGTCAATGTCTGTCCAAATCAGATCTTGGCTGGTGGGTATCTTAAGGGAAGATTGACAACTGTGTTTTAAAGTTGCAAAAGGATTCAATATTGACCATCAATAGGGAATATTGTGCAACCTACAGCTGTTAGAATAGATATTTAAATATTCAAATGTATTTCCAATGGTTTTCAAGCGATGGTACTTCTTTCCAGGTTGTAGAGATATTAAATTGATAAATCTGATCTTATGGACCTTAAATTTATGAGCACATAGGGTGCTAAAGGGTAGTCTTCTTCTTACTATGGTTTTATTTTTGTTGATTAGTGCTATTAGGGTTCTGATCAGGTTGTTGTTGGCCCTACATTCATTGACCGAGTTAATATTTTCAGACAAGTAATTATGTAGATTAGATTGTTTTTTCAGATCTTTTGAAGAAAGATCAATTTGATTGGAGGAAAAAGGGTCGGTACAAAATGAGATATGGAAGGATAGATGTCAATTAGATATCATTTATAGGGTTTCCTTATTCTTTAAGTATCTTTCTTTTCTCTATTGTAAGGGTTTTGAATCCTTGGCCAAGCGGAGCAAGTTCCAAGTGTGGTTCCTCTATAAATATTTATTCCTCCTCTTTTCATTTAGGGTGTTCTTGATCTCTTTCTAGTTTTAGAGAAGAACATCATTTTAATAGTTAGATTTATGAATAAAATTTCAGCATTACAATAATGTTATCAAGTTGTCTCCATTATGCTTTTTAAATCACATAGGTTAAGACATCTAGGTTGGTTTGGTCTTATCTATTGTAGATCAACAATATATTTATTTAAAGGATAACTGTGATTTGGGATTTTTCTTCAGATGTGTATGTGTTGGGATATCAAGGTTATGTCAAACTTTTCTTTCTGTGGATGTTGATCAATGTATTGTCTATTCCAGGGTCTCTTCTAAGGGGGGTTAAATAATTTAAATAGGTAGTTGCACATTTGAATACATAGGTGTATCCATAAGTCAAACTTGATGAATGGGGTATGTTTGATGTAAGGCATTAGACATATTAGACTTTAATGTCTTGTTTATTCATAATCTCCTTTTGTAGTATCATGTTTGACTCTATTGCCCATTGAATAAGGCACTAGTCTATGAGATATTGGGGGTATTTTACATATCCATTAATCCAAAACATAATTGAAATCATTTCCCTTTCATGTTGATAGGAGGAGTTACAGTAGTTCTAGTTTTAAAACATAATTTAAGCAAGTGGGATACTGCATAAGATTTGGTAAAACATTAAGGTACATGTTACCTATAGGTTTGAAAGCTATTCAATAGTTATATATCTGCAAGCTATTATTTGTCACAAGGAGTTATGTGTGTGCATATTAGGTATGCACACCTAAGTGGTATGGATCTTAGAGTGTAGAAGGTCTTTGAACCTTGTCAATGTTATCTTTCTCTTGTCTCCTTTTTATTGAGGGTGTTGATTTTGTGTCCTAAGTTTTTAATATCACAACCTAGTCTCAAAATCTCATATAGGAAAGAGATTTCAAGAAAAATTATTAACAGATTCTTTGTTTGAGGAGATAGAGTACAGTACATTTTTTCAGGAATGGAAGATTGAATATCAAAGGATGGTTCCCGAGATCATTGAACACTTCAAAGAATATAGAAAATTCTCTATAGACAAATTCAATATTTTTGTTGATAGAGTTTCCATTCTTGGTGATAGGTTTTCAAAGTGCAGTAATGAGGCTTGAGCTATTTTGGGGAAAAGATGGAGAGATAATCTCCTTAGCTTGCTAGACATCCTACACTTTTAATGGCCTTCAATGGTTCATGTTTTAGAATGGGTTAAAGAATATTTTCACTCTGCGATGAACTCATCAGATGTGAAAACATATAGGTAGGCTATTCTACGTGCAAGCTTCTTTTTTTCTTTTGTTGATCTTGTTTTTTATGTAATTGTAATTTATTTTTTCTTTTCGACGATTAGGTTTCTTGTTGATCAAGAATAGCCACATAATGTAAATGCTTGGAAGCTTCTCGCTTCCCCTAATTATAGAGGGGAAACCACAACTTTCTAGGACATAAATTTAGTTTTCAATTGAAAGAAAACTCTCTAGATTATACTTTTTTAAAATGAATAAAATATACTCTATTTTCTTGTCCAAATAGGATACTATATTTTTTTTGAATTTTGTCTCTCTATTATAATTAGTTCAAAGATTGATTGTCACCTTTAAAAATTGTGTGATTGGATTGCAACTCTATAATATTGAATTATGAAATAGAAAGATATTGCAAAGTGTTGTCCTATTGCTTCCTATCTGGTTGGTTCCTTGTGAGGATTAAATACAATCATCTTTATTAATATGATGAGTTCAATTCATTCACATTGATAGGATTGGGTGATTAATGATACTACCTATCCTTTGGAGTGTTGTCTATCGAAGAAGTACATGAGAGGTTAATTTTTTTTTACTTTGTGCCCAAATTCGTTAAGGGACTTGTCTGTGCTATTGAAAGGAGTAAGTAATGTCCAAAACTGATAAGCCCTTTTTTTTGGTATGATTTTATTGGTGGAATAGCCAAATAGAATTACTTCAATAGGTAGTAAGGAGTTCTTTCTTTTATATTCTAAAAAGTGCCACTTTGGAATTAAATCTTGTCAATAGACTTTGAATCGAAATATTCTACAAAATACTTTTATTTAGGAAGAAACTAGAGAAGGGGTTTACCCACCCAAGTTCTACAGAGCCTAAAGAGAAGAGGATTACAATGAAATCATGGTTTAATTCTATTAGTTGTCCAAGTCAATTGGAGAGTTCAAATATAAATCCCAACATCCTTTTAGTGCTTTCCAATCCATTGATTTGGGAACCAACAACTTGAATGAAAAGATCCTTTGTGCCAATCTATCTACTAGGAGGAAATATTTTAATTCTTTTCAGATAGAGTTGATAATATCATGCTAGAAATTCAATCAAAAGTCAAGAATGACAATGGGAACATACTATTAGAAGGAACATAGTCATAGTACATATCCATAGGAAACTTTATACGAACATTGGGAAACTCTGGACCTCTTTGTTTTCAATATATCTAAGACTTTGGTGTTATGCCCTCCTTTTCCACATTCCACCATTCTGGTAAGGTCGAAATCTCCCAACTTTGATTTGAAATTTGAATCCAACATCACATTACTTGTCTTGGTGTGTCTATGCTCAATGCTATCATGTCAATCTTGATGAAGATAAACTAGAGAAGAGGCTACATCATAGGCTATATTGTATCTTCGATCCCACTCAAGTAGATCTTTTGGATTTTGAAAAATATACGTGTCCAAACTTCCATTTGGGAGTAATTTGTAAATATAAATTAATTTGCCCAAGTCCCATGACACCATCCTAGAAACTTCACAATATTATGGTGAGTGAGCTTGTTGTTTATACTAATTTCTATTTGGTACTCCCATTTCACTTGCTTGGAAGATGAAGATGTTCTCTTAATTTCCAATGATTCATTTGTGTCAGCCAAAGTATCTCTTTACACACATCCAAAGTTGCCAACCCCAATATTTTGGTTATTGTTGAAGTTTCTCGTGGTGGCACTAAGCTCATCATATGGAAACTCCTGAGTAGATTGGGTTTTCTAGAAGAGCGTGTTGTTAAACTGCATGTCTCTATCCCCGTTGTTTCTCCCAACATCACTGTGCTTTCTTTTTCTTGTTCTTATATAACACCACCTTATGACCAAGACAAAATATCATATGAAAACAAAGAAATTCAAACTGAATAGCCATATAAGATTTTAAAAATATTTCCTTTTCTTCATTAGACTTCTGCCAAAAGAATCCATATCTAGGTTTGAAATCTCCCAGGGAAAATCCTAGGAATATTAACAAGAAAAATTCAAAATTTATGTGTGATTCTTGTGAAAATTCCATTGCAGCTATTGATTATTAATCTCCTATTTTATATATATTATTTAACTACCAAATATTAATTCATAATAAATAATGAAAAATAACACAACTGCAACTTTACAAATAAAATCACAAATGAAAAAAATGCAACACAATGACTACGATCTTTTTGGACAAATTTTCCCTGGAAAAACACCAAGGGGAAAACCAGTATTGCATATGAGGAATTATATTAAACTTGAACAAACAAAGAGATATATAAACATATGGCCTCTTACTAGAAGAGCTCCAACAATCTCCCAATTTCTCCTACTGAGATTCCACTCCTACTATCTTCAACGCTATTACCGCACCCTTTCCATCACTGCAATTTTTTTTTCTAATACTGAAAAATTCATTTTCTACCACTGCAAATTCTTCTCATGTGTGTTCTACAAGTTTCCACTGACCCCCTTTTATATTACTCTCATTGGAAAACCAACGAATGAGATTTAATTTCAATTAACGGTTGAGATAAACCAAACTTTAAAAACCCATAACAATTTAGTTTATACATGTCCCTATAAGAATCAAGTAATTAATAAATAATTATTTGGAATCTAACAAAATTTCAAGAAAAAAATTGAATACCAATTCTTGTAAAATAGATGAACAACTGTCCAAGCTACAAAAACTAACACGCCCTCTTAGTGAGGAAATTGTTTTGCATAACACCCAACTTATGTCTGAAGAAGATGAATTTCATATTCCCCAATGCCTTTGTGAAAATGTCTGCACAACCTATCGTTCTATAGGTTTATACTATATTTGAACAATCCCCTATTGTACACAATCCATGTTGAATTGATACATGATCTCAATATGCTTAGATTTATCATGAAACACTAGATTCTCAGATAATGTAATGCAACTCTAATTGTCACAGTGTATTACTGTAGTCTCAATCCTCTAAAAAATAATGCTACTAGTAACTTCCAAATCCATACAGCTTCACACAATGTCATGCTAGTTGCTATGTATTCTGCTTCTACAGAACTCAACGCTATGCTTTACTCTTCCTACTGAACCAAGAAAAAACTCTTGATCCCAAACATAAACAACACCCTAAAGTTCTTTTCTTTTCTATCATACCACCTACCCAATTTGCATCAGTGTAGTCTATCAACTTTATTCCTTCACCTCAAATGTATCTAATACCATACTCAATTATACCACTAAAATAACAAAACACTTGCTTTTCCATTGTCCAATGCACTCTCTTTGGTTCAACCATGAACTAAATAAGAAATTTTACTATAAAAGTTATATCTGGCATGGCATTGAAAAAATACATGATATAACCAATCAAATTATTGTATAAGGTAGGATATACATTCTTCTCCCTCAATTTGTCTACCTTCTTCAAATTTGTGAGCATAGGTGTAGACATGATTTTGCAATCCTCCATCCTAAACCCATTTAAGATTTTGATGTAATATTTCCCTTGGCCAAGGAAAATCTCTCCATATGTCTACCACAACTCCATGCCTTAAAAGTAGTGCACAAGTCCCAAATCCTTCATCTCAAACTCTGTCACAAGGTCTTCTTGCACTCTTTCATGAGCCCCAATGAACCTTTTAGAATCAAGTCCTCCACATATAGAATAAGAATGAGAACCTCACCTCAAACAACCAAGTAGTGGAGGTTATCATCTACCTCACTCTTCATGAAGCCCATTCCTTGTAATTATGATGTAAGTGTTCCAATGGGTTTGTTACACAATCTACTAAGAAGATCTTCTTTGTCTTCTTCAAGGATCCTAATCTCCTCTAGGTCCTTATTAGGCTTAGATCATTAACTAATTCCTAATCTTACTCTCCTCTAAATGTATCCACTTGTGTTTCACCCTTTAAAAGACTAACACCCTATGATTACTTCACTTCTCCACTTCTCCTACTCACACTTAGAAGAGTCTAAATGCCAATTTCCACTCTAACATTCTTGATTCATTTTCAGGGGTGTCCATCAACATGTAGACATAACATTTGATCAATTTAGAACCCATCTTGAGGGATCTCTTCACTCTTTTTAATCAAGTTCACACTTTTGGCATAAGGAGGCCTAATTCCTTGTAGCCTTTTCCAGGGTGTTTTTCCCAATTAACTTCAAACTTTCCCAAAGGACTTGAAAATATAAGACCATATCCAGATACCCTTTATCACCTTACAAGACATTTTTAAGGTTTTAGGTTTATAATCCCTCCGTACATAGTGTTCCTCCAAACTAGGTCTTATAGGGCTAATAGGCCTAAAAACTAGGACAGTCTGCAACTTTAAGCAAAACTCATCCAAAACTTGTCTTCACTGATTGGAATGAACTCGACCAACCTAGCATGTCAAGGTAACACTAAACCCTAACTGTACATGTACTTGGACCATACTGTACCTTCTTCCCCTGCTCATGAAATCTCACTATTTCTCCTCCAAACCTCTAACCAGACAGTGCATGCTCACCTAGGGCTTGGTTCTAAAAATAGCTACTTGTCTTTCCCTAACTCCTAACTCTACAAATATGTACACTATTGACTCCCCTAACATTTCCATCTACCCTTGGAAGTTTCCCATGGTTACATTTCATGGAGGAGTCATAACTAGACTGACTAGTTAGGACAGGACCAGTGAATTACTTAAACACAAAATAATTTAAACTAGACCTTAAACTACCTCAAATAAACTTGGTTACTAAATAAGAAACATTCCAAACACTCCTAAGAACACAAAACAACCATTACTTTGAATCTTTCAATCCATGAAGTATGACTGTCACAAGGAAATGCTCAGGATCTTTGGAAACACAAAATTGTAGACTGTATTACTCTTCTCAAAATGTTACAATGAATCCTCTGACTTCATGATTCGAGCCTCTCATACACTAGATTCCTTCTTCCACCATTGTAGGGGCTTGTTTTTTGATTCCGCACTCTTATAATCAAGGAGAATCCGATGTAACCATATTGCATGCAACATTTGCAATTATAGCAAATGTTGTCATGACAACAAAATAGAAACTTTTGGCATCTTTTCAATTATGCCTCCTCCCTACATTTTAGGACCTCTATCCTCTCTATTTCAACGAGCCAAGATCATTAAATATCCTATGGCATCTCTATATCCTCATTTATGATATTAGGACACATTCAAGATTCCAATGGACTTGTCATCCGCTGTGATCACATTCTGATCTTCCTTTCCTTATCTTCTTTCGTGATCTCAATCAAAATTTTATATCTTACATAGTTGATTGATTTTGGGGCAAATTCTCTTTCTTCTCTCCATTTCTTTCCACTTCTTCCAAACTTCTATCTTTCATTCGCTTTTACCCCACTTCTTTTCTTCTAATTCAATCTTGGGGCATAATATTTTGTGCTTAATGATCTACCTTGGTTCTATGATCTTTATATCTTTCATCTTACATCAAGAACCTTATCTTTAGTTCAACTTGATCAAAATTTATCAATTTGTTGTTTCTCCTCTATCTCATTTCGATTTTGATCACGAGGGGGCAGTACCTATCAAACTTCAATCTTTGATTTCGCTTTATCAGTTATATTAGTCTTGCTTGAGATTCTTATCTCTGACATGTCAATTACTTATTTCGGTGTTGACTTTGTCTTTTTCAATTGTGCTTATTTTGTCCTGATGTGTTCCCAAATTGATCACATGTCTGGGTTGTTTTGTGTTCCCAAGTTGACCTCACACTTCAACTGTACTCTTTGACTACATGTGTTCCTGAATTGACCACACATTAGTCAAAGAGGGGCAAATGTATGCACCCTAAAATGGTCGCCTAGACTTTGTGCCCCATTTATCATTTTATCAATTTATCAAATTTCCTGAATCAATGTTTCACAATATTTCATTTCAAATCAATTTCCTTGATCAAATTGTAATTAATTCAATTATTTTAATATTTCCTAAGGTTTGATCATTTTTATCTAATTAAAATTTTTAATTTCCTTTTAATTAAATAAAATTTATCTTATTTAATTAAAATATTTAATCTCCCTTTTAATTGAATAAAATTTATCTTATTTAATTAAAGTAAATTTCTCCCTTTTAATTAAATAAAATTCC
>MU225894.1:2358192-2431259 GCA_018584345.1 Thuja plicata
TCTAGTAACTCTTGAATTTGCCTAGCTATTTCCTCATTCTGTTGAGGGGTCATCTTGTAGGCTGCCTTATTGGGTAGGGTAGCTCTAGGAATAAGGTCAATCTTATGGCTTATGGGTCTTATAGGGGTTAAGGTTGATGGTTTTCCATCACTTACTATATCTTCATACTTCTGCAACATTTCTTGTATCTCTTGTGGCAGCTTTGTCCTCTTCACCATTTTGTCTTCCTCTTCCTTGGGCTTCAACACTACAGAAAAAAAAACTCCTTCTCCTTCTTCAATGGCCTCCAAGAACTCTTTCTCACTCACCATTAGTACATTGGGACCAGCTATCTTCACCTCTACATATTCTAACAATGACTAAATTTTGAAAGTCATGTTATCCTTCTTGAAAGTATAGGAGTTCTTCACTCCATCATGGATAGCTTCACGGTCAAATTTCCATGGCCTGCCTAGGAGAAAGTGGCATGCGTCCATGGGAATAACATCACATAGTACCTTTTCCTTATATCTCCCTATAGAGAACTCCACCCATGCTTGCTCATACACTAAGACATGTTGTCCGTTATTGAGCCATGTTACCTTGTAGGGATGAGTATGAGGTATCCTTGTCATGCCTAACTTGCTGACTGCTTCCTTTGATACAATATTATCAGTAGACCCTGAGTCTATGATAACCCTACATACTTTACCCATCACCTTACATTTGATCCTAAACAAAGACCTCCTTTGGCTCGGCTCCTCCTTGATTGGCTCCTTGATCAATGTCCTCATCATGAGGTTCTCAGCTTCCTCTAATTTTAATGGCACCTCAAGGTGTTTATCAACTACACTTGTGTCTTCTTGGACCAGATTAGTCCTCTTTTTACCTCCTTGAGAAGTACTACTCTTCTCTGGACACCTATAGGCAGAGTGTCCCATTTGGTTACAATGGTAACATTTCATATTGGAAATGTAATTGCCTCTTCCTTGTCCACCACTTATACCTCTGAAATTGGAGTTTCTTCCTCTACCACCTCTACTAAAACTTTCTTCTTGCTTCTCATTGTATTTGACTTCTCCTTGTGTCCTTGATTCTGAACTCCTCCCACCATATCCACCTCTTTGTCCTCTACTATCTCTTCCTCTACCTCTTCATTTAGAACTTTGTTCTTGCTTCCTCTTGCCTTTTTCTTCTATCTTCAAGGCCATTTGATAGAATTGGTAGATGGTTTTGAATTTCACTAGACTCATGTCTTCTTGAATAGACCATTTAAGTCCATTCATATACCTAGCTAGCTTTATGCTTTCATCTTCAACCGCTTGTGACCGTAGGCACAACTTTTGGAACTCTTCAGTGTAGTATTGGACATCTAAGTCTTTTTTTCTGAGATTATGTCTCCTCCTATGTAGCTGCACTTCATAATCATTAGGAAAATAGGTCTACTTCATCTTAGTCACCATGCCCTTCCATGTGGCTATAGGACTCTTTCCTTCTTTCTCTCTTACAGTTTGAACAAACTTCCACCATGTGAGAGCTGAACCTCTCAATCTTGACTTGGCCACATTCACTTTTTGGGCCTCTATGATACCATCACATTCAAAATGGTTCTCTATGCTGTCTATCCAATCCACTACTAAATCTGGATCAATTTGTCGACTAAATAGTGGCACACCTTCCAAAGCTTTATCACTCAAAGCCTTCAATGCCTTTAAGAAGGGATCTTGGTCACTGACAGGGTCATGGTTTGGAGATTCTTCTTCTATATCCACTCCTTTCTCCCTTGATTCTTCTTCTTTCTTTCTAGTCAATCTTGTCCTTCATCTTCTCAGCTTTGTCTTGGACTTCTCTCAAGAGTTGCTCCATTTGAGAAAACCTTTCTCTTAACGACTTTTTGTCTTCTTCCTGTTCTTCCACCTTTTTGGCTAACTCAAGATTAGTCACCATGAATTTGTCTTTTGTTGATCCTCCAGGTGTATTCTCTCCCACTGATTTAGTAGGCTAAAACATTCACCACAAGCCTGATCTTTAATCATGCTTTGATACCAATATGATGTATGTGTTCCAATGGGTTTGCTTGCACAATCTACTAAGAAGACTTATCTTTCCTCTTCAAGGATCCTAATATTATCTAGGTTCTTATTAGGCTTATATCATTAACTAATTCCTAATATTACTCTCCTCTAAGAGTCTCTACTTGTGTTTCACCCTTTGAAAGACTAACACCCTACGATTACTTCACTTCTCCACTTCTCCTACTCACACTTAGAAGAGTCTAAATGCCAATTTTCACTCTAATATTCTAGATTCATTTGTAGGCATGTCCATCAACATGTAGACATAACATTTGATCAATTTGGAACCCATCTTGAGGGATCTCTTCACTCTTTGCAATCGAGTTCACACTTTTGGCATAAGGAGGCCTAATTCCTTGTAGCCTTTTCCAGGGTGTTTTTCCCAATTAAATTCAAACTTTCCCAAAGGACTTGAAAATATAAGACCATATCCTGATACCCTTTATTACCTTACAAGACATTTTTAAGGTTTTAGGTTCAGAATTCCTCCATACATAGGGTTCCTTACAAACTAGGTCTTATAGGGCTAATAGGCCTAAAAACTAGGACAATCTACAACTTTAAGAAAAACTCATCCAAAAATTGGCTTCACTGATTGGCATGAACTTGACCAACCTAGCATGTCAAGGTAACACTAAACCCTAACTATACATGTACTTGGACCATACTGTACCTTCTTCCCCTACTCATGAAAGCTCATTGTTTCTCCTCCAAACCTCTAACCGGACAGTGCATGCTCGCCTAGGGCTTGGTTATAAAAATAGTTACTTTCCTTTCCCTGACTCCTAACTCTAAAAATATGTACACTAATGACTCCCCTAACATTTCCATCTACCCTTGGAAGTTTCCCATGGTTAGATGTCATGGGGGAGTCATAACTAGACTGACTGGTCAAGATAGGACTAGTGAATTACTTAAACACAAAAAATTTAAACCAGACCTTAAAATACCTCAAAGAAACTTGTTTATTGAATAATAAACGTTCCAAACACTCCTAAGAACATAAAAAAACCATTAGTTTTAAGCTTTCAATCCACAAAGTATGACTGTCACAAGGAAATGCTCGGGATCTATGGAAACACAAAATTGCAGACTGTACTGCTCTTCTCAAAATGTTACAATGAATCATCTGACTTCATGATTTGAGTCTGTCATACACTAGATTCCTTCTTCAACCATTATAGGGCCTTGTTGGTCAATTCTCCACTCCTAGAATCAAGGAGAATCTGATGTAATCATATTGCATGTAACATTTGCAATTATTGCAAATGTTGTCATGACCACAAAATAGCAACTTTTGGCATCTTTTCAATTATGCCTCCTCCCTACATTTTAGGACCTCTATCCTCTCTATTTCAAGGATCCAAGATGATTAAAGACCCTATGGCATCTCTGTGTCCTCATTTATGAGATTAGGACACATTCAAGACTCCAATCAATCAACTAACAACTAAGCCTAAGAATTTGAAAACTACAAACAATGGCTATTGCTGTGACCTTAGTCCTAATGAATAACTCACTTAGCCTACATTGCTAAGACCTCCTAAGGTCAAAATCCAACTAACCTATCTTGACTTGGATAATGTCAAGTACAAGCCAAAATGAACAAACATGGAGGCTAGCCTAGGTGCTCTTGCACCAAATTATATATCAATCTGCTCATACCATGCTCTAGGATCCTACTTGAGACCATATAAGGATCTCTTCAATCTACACACGTGGGTCTTTCTGATGTGTGCTATAAAGCCTTTTGGTTTTTCTGTGTATACCTCCTCTTTCAACTCTTCATTAAGGAATGTTTTTTTGAAATCCATTTGATGGATTTTCCATCCCATATGTACTACAAATTAGATTAGATTTTAGATACAAGTATACATATCCACTAGAGATAATGTCTCCTTGTAGTCTATTCCCTCCTAATAGAAACCCTTTTCCATGAACCTTTCCTTGTATTTCTTGATGCTACCATCTACACCATGCTTGATCTTTAAGATCTAATGTGATCAAACCACATCACTATTTGTTGGTCTAGTCACAACCTCTTACACATCATTCTACATTATTGAGGTATATTACTGAACCATAACATCTCACCACACCTGATGTTGTGTGGCCTCTCAATAATTGGAAGGCTCACTATATATCAACTGAATAACTAATTCCATATAATCATCATACCTGGCCGGTTATCTCCATTGTCTACTAATTCTCCTATTAGATCCCAAAAACTCTAGAGTATCCCTAAGTATATGTTGAACCTCGTAGTTCTTCTTTCCAACAGTAGAGGATAAAATATAAACCTCTATAGTTTCTTGATTCATCTCTTGTTGCACCTATGGCTCCATATTATGTTATCTCTCAACACTTGAGCTTGTGATTGTACTAGTAACTATACTTGAGGCTTATTGTCCTTGGTTCGGTTGAGATATCCTTGGATATTGTTTTATCTAGTCACTCTAAACATCTATTAGCGACTCTCTTGGCCTTCTAAATGCCTTTTCTTCCATGAATTTGACATCATGTTGAATTATAATCTTCCTGGGCCCTAGACTGGATATCTGATATGCCTTTGAGGTCTCACTTTACCCACAAAGTACCTATTGGAATAGCCCTAAGGATAACTGAAGGGGGGGGGGGGGGGGGAATNGGGGGGGGGGGTGAATCAGTTATCAATCAATTTAATTCTTTTCTCTTTCTTAAATGTAATTTGATATAAAGTAAATTCACATTTAGATAACACAATAGATTACTCAACAATTTTGATTATGGGTAAACCAAATAGGTAAAAACCCTTGTGGGAATTAGCACCCACAAATAACTACACTAGTTTATAATGATCCCTGTTAGAAGATCTTACAACCCTGTTAGGAGTTCATCTTTACAATGCAAGAAATACAGAGACCTCGTTAAAGGTCAGACCCTGTTAGGAGTCTTTTATAGATAACCCTGTTAAGGGTGAGGACTCACTGTCCAATAGCTCACTGCTAAGATGGTGAAGGCTACAACCTTTAGTACAATAGATATACACTATATCTGGTAAATGAACTATTTGAGTAGACCTGCTGTCTTGATCAATTCCAATGAATTTCAATAAACTTCTATTTCTTCACATAGATCTTCAACTTATTCTTTCTGACTTTCTGCTCTTCTTTGTCTTTTCTTTTTCACTACATTTTCACACTTAGCCAACATAATAGAACTGCTATATGTATCCTCACTAAGGATAAGGTCACGACAGTATCTAGAAATAGTTCATGAACTATCTTGTCAACTCAACCAAGCACGCAATCAAATTTAGGACTGTGCAACTCAAACATAATAGACGTGACGCTTCACAAAGTCGGCTTCACCAAATTAACTCTAACATCAATATTCTGTTGAAACACATTTAGCACCTTTGGATAAATATCTTTAACTCATAACTAAAAATTAATATAAACACACATATCCCAAAGATAAGCACAAATTAAGAGACATTGTATTTACATTGGCTCTTAATAGATAAACTCCAGAAATTGTAATTGCCATAACTGATTAATTATAACTCAACTGTAACTATATATCTGAATCAGCGTGAATTTACATAGCATCTAGAACATGTATACACCATGGAAATAAACGTGCGCATAGTACCAAAACATCTATACTGATAATTGCATATAGGATACCTATTGTATATTATATGTTGTCATCAATGACAAACCTACAATCAACTATTTGTACAGAAGAAAATCTCCAACAATCTCCCCCTTTGACATTGATGGAAACATATGATATCATCAACTCAATGTGTCTTCCTTCTTTTTACAATCTTCTCAACATCCTCATCAAAAGTTTCTCTTCACTGTTGTTTCTCTGTATACTCCCCCAGAGTATATGCTCCCTCTTACTAATACTCCCCCTTTCACATTAATGACAAAAGGTGTTAAACACCATTAAGCATAGGTACTACTCCAGATAGTAGAGTAGTCAACCATTCATCAGTCACCAAGGACTGATTTTCTTGCTGCAAGTTCTAATCAAACTCAGGAAAGGGAATTACTCCCAACTTCTCCCTGGGATACTCAAAAGTATCTTTTGATAGAGGCTTTGTAAAAATATATTCTAGTTGTTCTTTTGTGCTTACATAATCCAACTTTACTTCTTTGTCTACAACTTTTTCTCTTAGGAAGTGGTATTTGATCTCAATGTGTTTTATCTTTGCATGCATCACGTGGTTCTTTGACATATTGATAGTACTAGTGTTTTCATAGTGAATAACAATAGGATAATCAATTTGAATACCAAAGTCTTTAATCATCTATTTGATCCAAACCATTGTTGAGAAATTCAATGCTGCTACAACATACTCAGCTTCTGTTGTTGACTGAGATATACAATTCTTCTTTTTACTTGTCTAAGTGACCAATCTGTCTCCAAGAAATATTGCTAGGGTTCCATTTCAACTTGCAATCTATTAAAAAACTGATCAAATTGACACCTTTGAATGATTTTATGCTTAGTGCTCCTGTGCTCTGCAAATTTTATGATCTCAGATGTAAACAATGAGAATAATCAATCAATCCACTGATTTATATAAAGTTTTTTTCTGCATTTAATGTCATAAGTGCTTTTATTGAGACTTTAAAACTTTATTCAGAATGTAGCATAGACAATGCATGAATGCATACTACATTATTTTTTTATCACTAACATGAATTCAAAGGTGCATACTCAGAGATGAGTATACCAGCCACACAGGGGTTCAGAGCTAGAATAGCTCCCACTAAGACCATGAGGGTCAACTATCTAGAAGTAGAAGGTGTGTCCATTGAGGATGCATCTACTACCTTGTTCTATTCATTATCTTTTTTTACTTAAACCCAAATTTTATATGAATTAGATTTAGCTTGCACAAACTTAACTTCTCCTAATTCTTCAAATAGAGACTTTTTAGGATTTTCTTGTCTTTGTGTCCTTGACCTGCAAAACTTTGAGATGTGTCCAACTTTTCCACATGAATGATAGATGAAAGGAGGTCTGATGTTATTCTTCATCATGCTGCATTGTTTAGCTATGTCCCCATTATGATAACATATCTGACACGTAATATTTTGCAAGTTTCTTTGATGTTGATTTCTCTGATTATATTGAGTCTGATTCCTTTGATTCAGTTGTGACTGATTTCTTTGATTTGTCCTACAATTAATAGCCCTGTGACCAAACTTGTTACAGGAGTAACAATAACCATTAAAGGTCTTACTTCTTTACAATCTCTTTCCAAGTGTCCATGTTTTTTACAGGCATAACAAGTTTTTTTGACTTCCTTGAGTTCATCTTTAGGTGGTTCAGTTTTAGTCTCTGCAATGTTCTCCTCTTTCTTTGCTTCTGTGGATGCTTCTTGTGCTTTCTTTGTTTCTTGTATTGAATTGATTTTAGTTTGAGCTACACTGTATCCCATACTAGTGGTATCACCTTTAAGTTTCTGTACATAGAGATGTGATTGAATTAGATCAAAACTTGTGTATAATTTATCAATCTTGTCTTTTGTTCTTGATAATTCAGATTCAATATTATTCTTGATGTTTTTCAATTCCAAGATTTTTATATTGGCTTGCATGAGTTCTTCATCTAACGATTTATTTTATTTGTTCTTCTCTTCAATAGTTTTTAGGCTATCAGTTAACTGATCATTCAATTCTTGTATCTTATCCTTTAAAGATAAGTTTCCTTCATTCAGTTTCTTGACCATTTTACCCAAATCATTTGTAGAGAATTCTTTCAAATCTTTTCTTAACTTTTTGATAAGAATTTGTGAGCCATCAACTTTTAGTTTAAGTTCCTCATTTTCTTTCTCAGATCTATCTAGATCTTCAAGGGTTTCTTCAAGATTTTTTTTTAGATGTTTTGCTTCTGCTAAATCCATGATCTCCTCAAGTGGTTAAACTTTCTTACAAAGGACCAGAGCTCTGATACCAATTGTTGGAATAGTCCTAAGTATAACTGAGAGGGGGGGTGAATCAGTTATCAGTCAATTTAATTATTTTCTCTTTCTTAAATGTAATTTGATATAAAGTAAATGCACATTCAGATAACACAATAGAGTACTCAACAATTTGGATTACAGGGAAACGAAATAGGTAAAAACCCCAGTGGGAATTAGCACCCACAAATAACTGCACTAGTTTATAATGATCCATGTTAGAATATCTTACAACCCTGTTAGGAGTTGATATTTACAATGCAAGAAGTATAGAGACATAGTTAAAGGTCAGACCCTATTAGGAGTCTTTTATAGATAACCCTCTTAAGGGTGAGGACTCACTGTTCAATAGCTCACTGCTAAGATGGTGAAGGCTACAACCTTCAGTACAAAAGATATACACTATATCTGGTAAATGAACTATTTGAGTAGACCTGTTGTCTTGATCAGTTCCAATGAATTGCAATCAACTTTTCTTTCTTTGCATAGACCTTCAACTTATTCTTTCTAACTTTCTTCTCTTCTCTGTCTTTTCTTTTTCACTACATTTTCACACTTAGCGAACATAATAGAATTTATATATCTATCTTCACTAAGGATAAGGTCATGACGGTATCTAGAAACACTTCATCAACTTTCTTGTCAGCTCAACCAAGCATGCAATCAAAGATAGGACCGCACAACTCAAACTGAATAGACATGATGCTTCCCAAAGTCAGCTTCACCAAATTAAGTCTAACATCAATATTCTATTGAAACATGTTTAGCACCTTTGGATAAATATCTTTAACTCATAACTAAACATTAATATAAACATGCATATCCCAAAGATAGGTGCAACTCAAGAGACACTGTATTTACGTCGGCTCTTAACAGATAGACTTCAGAAACTGTAACTACCATAAATGATTAATCATAACTCAATTGTAACTACATATCTAACTTGGTGTGAATGCACGTAGCATCTAGAACATGTATACACCATGGAAATAAACATGCATAGTACTAAAACATCTGTATTGATAATTGCATATAGGATACCTGTTGTATATTATATGTTGTCATCATTGACAAACATACAATCAATTATTTGCACAGAATAAAATCTCCAACAGTACCACCTATTTTCATTCTAATCTAACTTGGTAGGTGTATCCCTTGGAATGTGACATTATGCAAAACTCCCAAATATCCTAAAGTGACTAATGTGTAGCTTCTTCCTAGTGAACACTTTCACTTGTGTAATCTTTCCTAGTACCTTATATGGAACCTTTTTTGTATGTATAGTGTCATACTACATGACTCTTCACATAAGTAGCATGGCATGACCTGGTCATGTAGAATAACCCTTTCTACCTTTGATATAGAGTGATTCTTCCACTCAGAAACCCCATTTCTTTGATGGTTTTAAGGAACACTGCACTCTATCTTGATTTCTTCCCTAGTACAAAATTCCTGGAACTCTTTCCCTTTGTACTTGCCTCTTTTTTTTGACTAAATAACCTTTATCTTCCTACCTGTCAAATTCTCCACAAGATCTTTGAACTCTTGGAAGTAATTGAAAACCTCATCCTTGGTCTTCAAGAAGTATATCCAAGGCTTCCTGAATAAACGATCAATAAAAGTAACAAAGTACTCATATCCTCTGAGAGAGCTCTTTGAAATTGGTCCACATAAACCTAAATGTACTACATTAAGAGCACCCTTGGATATGGTTTCACTTAGATTGGAAAATTTTCTTTCATAAACTTCCCCAACACACATCCTTTACATACATCATAATGCTCTGTACTCACCTCAAGAACACCTGTCACTGTCTTATGAATAAATTTAAGTAATCCATAATGTATATAGCCCATCCTCATAGTCTATAGCTCTCCTCAATCTCTAGGATTACTTCTTGTCAAGAGTGCCTTAGGAGTATCAAAATGCAACCTATAAAGTTGACCATTCCTAACTCCAATAAATATGGGTTATTTCTAATCCTTATGTTTGATAAACACATTATCCCCTCTAAAGAGTACATTCTACCCTTTGTCTTGAATGAAATATACAAAAATTATATTCATAACCAAGCCTAGAATATGTAATACACGACGAAGGGGAATTGACTTTCCATTCTCACTCTGAAAATAAATAGTCCCTTTCCCAACTGAGTTGAGTTTGGACATATTCCTGATAGAAATATGGATTCTGGTGTCCTCCTTATAAATGGAGAAGTACTCTCTAACTCCTGTCATATGAAATGAAGCCCCACTACTTATGTACCAAATACTCTATGAGGTTGAGCTAACCATACAAGATATAGGTGCAAACTCATCCTCTATTTTACTAGAGAGCTCATTTTCCCTTGTTGAAGTTACCACCTACTTCTTTCCTTTCTTGTCATTCTTCTTCCTTTGAGTAAAATAGTTTACATAGTAGCCTAACTCATGACACCCATAACAATTGATCTTAGAAAATTCCTTCTTTTTCTTCTCACTTTGTGGATATCATTTTCTAGAACATTTCTTAGCTTTCCCTTTTCCCACTAGGGAAACATTTTCCTATTCCAGCTCACTTTTCTTACTCTTATTTTTTATTCCATTGACAAGGATTAATCCAAGCTCCTTTAGAGTGAATTCACTCCATAGTTGATGCCAACTTGGTAAGGTGTCTCATCCATTAATAACTTGAACAAATAAATCCCACTCCTAAGTAAACCCATTTAGAGTTATTCTTACTAGCTCATCATCACCTGGTTTGTCTCCAATAATTGCTAACTCATCCTTGAAAATTCTAAGCCTGGTGAGGTAAATTGTAATGTCTTCTCCTTGGTTCATTTAGGTATTCCTCAACTTTTCTTTGAGAATCATCTTCCACTTAATGGTCGCATTATGGTGTAGATTCAAAATGGCATCCCACATCTTCTTTGTTGTATCTTACTCGGTGATATATGAAACTATATGGTCATTGACACTATTGAGGAAAAAATCCTCACCTTGGCATCATCCTTATTGTATGCTAAGAGTTGTGTTGGAACTCTAGGTATAGCTAAAACATTGTCCACATATTCCTTGATACAATTCTCTTCCAGTAATAAAGAAATTTTAACTTTCCAAAGACCAAAATTTGAGGCTCCATCCAATTTGTCCTAGTCTCTTAAACCAGTTGAGGCCATCTCAAAGGATCAAAGAGATAATTATTATAAAAAGGTCAAAATAGGTTTTATAGACACTCAGTTTTATTTCCTTTGACTAGGGTAAACCTTTTCTACCCCCAGCTCAACTGCTACCATGTGAAAATTTTATTGCAACTACTAATTATTAATCTCTAATATTATATAGATAATTTAATTGTCAAAAATTAATTCACTGTAAATAATGAAAAATAACATAGCTTCAACTTCAAAAATAAAATAACAAATGAAAAATATACAACATAATGAATACAATATATTTGCTAAAATTATGCCTAGAAAAACCTTGAATGGAAAACCAGTACTACAGATGAGGAATTATATTAAACTTAAGAAAATCAAGAGATACATAAACTACTTACCTCTTACTAGCAGAGCTTTGACGATCTCCCAATTTCTCCTGCCAAGATTCAATTGATGTCATCTCCAATGCTATCACCGTTCCCTTTCTATCACTGCAAATGCTTCTCAAGTGTGTTCTCCAAATGCCCACTAGCTCCCTTTTATACTACTCTCATTGGAAAACCAACGGATGAGATAAATCAAAATTTAATAACCCATAATGAATTATTTGCTACATTATCCTAAAGGAATCAATTAATTAATAAATAATTTTTTGGAATCTGAAAAAATTTCCACAAAAATAATTAAATACTAATTCTAGGAAAATGGATGAACAACTATCAAAGCTACCAAAACTATCACTCCCTCTTAGCAAGGAAGCAATTTTGCAAAACATCCAACTTATCTCTGAAGAAGATAAAAATTTTCTTCCCCAATACCTTTGTGAAAATTTCTGCAACCTGTTGATCTATAGGTATATACTATATCTGAACAATCCCCTACTATAAAAAATCCCTGATGAAATGATACATGATGTCTATATGCTTAGATATATCATGAAACACTAGACTCTCAGATAATCTAATTCACCTCTGATTTTCATAGTGTATCAATGTAGTCTCAACCTTCTAACCAAACAATGCTACTACCAACTTTAAAATCCATATAGCTTCACACACCACTATGCTATCTGCTATGTATTCTTCTTCTACAATTATTAGTGCCACAGATTTCTACTTCCTAATAATCCAAGAGACAACTCTTGATCCCAAACTAAAAAATACCTTGAAGTGTTTTTCTTGTCTTCTTTACTCCCTACCAAATCTACATTAGTATAGCTTATCACTTGATTCCTTAACCTTGTGCATATCTAATCCCATACTTAATTATACCACTCAAATAATGCAGCACAAGCGTTGTCGATGTCCAATGCACTCTCTTTGATTGAACCATGAATTGACGAGGAGAGTTTATTGCAAAATCTATATCTAGTGTGGTGTTCACCAAATACATGAGATAACCAATCAAATTCATTCATAAGGTGGTATTTACATCCTTCTCCCTTGATGTGTCTACCTTCTTCCAATTCATAATCATAGGTGTTGACATGATTTTTCAATCCTCCATCCTGAACCTCTTCAATATTTTGATGCAATATTTCCCTTGTCCGAGGAAACTCTCTCCATCTATCTACCACACTTCAATGCCTAGAAAATAATTCATAAGTCCCAAATCATTCATCTTCAACTCTATCTCAAGTTCCTTCTTGTAATATTCTATGAGCCTCAGTGAACTTGTTAGAAATAAGTTGTCAACATCTAGAACAAGAATGAGAACCTCACCTCTAACTACCAGGTAGTAAAGGTTAGCATCTGCCTGACTATTCATGAATTCCATTCCTTGCAATTATGTATCAATACACTAATACCACACTCTAGGAACATTCTTGAGTCCATACATAGCTCTCTTCAATATACACATAAGTGTCTTGTTGTTGTGCACTACAAAGCTTTCTTGTTCTATGTATACCTCCTCTTTCAAATATTCATTAAGGAATGTTTTCTTGACATCCATTTGATGGATTTTCTATCCCATTTATACTTCAAATGAGATCACATCTCGTATATAAGTATACCTATCCATTTGAGAAAATGCCTCCTCGTAGTATATTCCATCCTTTTGAGAGAACCTCTTTGCCACAAACCTTGCCTTATATTTGCGATGCTACCATATGCACCATGCTTGATCTTAAATATCCAGTGTGATCCAACCAAATCCCTATATATTGGTCTAGGAACAACCTCCCACACATCATTCTACATTATTGAGGAATATTCCTCAACCATCGCATCTTGCCACACCAGATATTGTGTGACCCCATGATAAAGTGGCAGCTCACTATCTACGAACTAACTTAATAAAGCCATATAATTATCATACCTACTTGGTTTTCCTTGTTGTCTACTACTCTTCATAGGAGAACCCACAAACTCTTGAGTATCCCTAAGTGTCTGGATGCATCTATTTCTCCATATCTTTTTCTGAACTCACAACACTTGAGCTTGTGCTTGTTCTAGTAACTATATTATGTGAACTCACAACACTTCAGCTTGTTCTTTTTCTCATGGCTACTCACTCTGATCATTTGCCAACAACTCTATGGCCCTTCTAAATTCCTTGTCCTCCATGAAATTGACATCACATCAAACTATAATCCTCCTAACCGATGAAATAAATTTTTGATATGTCTTTGAGGTATCGCTATACCCCACAAAGTACCCCCCCTTTGTTTTCTAATCTAACTTTGTACATGTATCCCTTGGAATGTGATAACATACAAAATCTAGAATATTATGGAGTGACTCACATCTAGCTTCTTCACAGTGTACACTTCTTGTAGTGTCATCTTTCCTAGTACCTTATCTAGAATGTTATTCTATATAAATAATTTTGTACTACATGTCTCTACCCATAAGTAGTGTACCATGTCTTAGTCATTTAGCATAGCCCTTGCTGCCTCTAATATAGAGTAATTTTTTCTCTCAGCAACTCCATTTTTTTAAGGTTCTAAGGAACACTCCACTCTCCCTTGATTCCTTCCCTGGTATAGAACTCCAGGAACTCTTTCCCTTTGAACTCACCTTTATTGTCTAACTGAAGAACATTTATCTTCGTTTCTATCAAATTCCCACAAGAGCTTTGAAATCTTGGAAGTGACTTTAAACCTCATCCCTGGTCTTCAAAAAGTATATACAGGTCTTCATTGAAAAATCATCAATAAAACTAAAAAAGTACTCATATCTTCTAAGAGACTTCATCAAAATTACTCCACATATATCTGAATGTACTATATTGAGAACACCCTTGGACTAGTGTCACTCCATGGAAAAAATTTATTCACAAATTTTTGCAACACACATCCCTTACATACATCATCATGTTGTGTGCTCACCTCAAGAACACTTGTCACTGTGTCACAAAGAAATTGAAGTGCTCCATGATGTATATGGTCTATCCTCATATACCATATCTCTCCTCGACCTCTAGGATTACTTATTCTCATGAGTGCCTTAGGAGTATCAAACTGTAACATATAAATCTGATCGTTCCTAACTCCAATAGCTATGTGTGATTTCCAATCCTTATGCTTGATGGGCACATGATCCCCTCAAAAGAGTACATTGTATCATTTATCCTAAAGGAGAAATACAGAAATCATATTCATACCCAAGCCTAGCACATGCAATACATCATGAAGAGAAAATAACTTCCCATTCTCCCTCTGAAAATTGAAAAGTCCCTTTCCCAACTAAGTTGAGTTTTGACATATTCCCCATATAAATATAGATTATAGTGTCCTCCTTATAACTCGAGAAGTACTCTTTAACTCCTATCATACGTAATGACACCCCACTATCTATGTACCAACCACTTTTTGAGGTTGAGCTAACCATACAAGCTATGAGTGAAAACTTATTCTCTATTCTACTATAGAGCTCATCTACTCCTTGTGAAGCTTCCAACTGCTTCTTTCTTTTCTTGTCATTCTTTTTCCTTTGCATGAAATCATTAACATAGTGGCCAAACTCATGATAGCCATAGCAGTTTATGTTAGACAAGTCCTTCTTACTTTGTGGATCTCATCATTTTCTATAACCCTTCTTCACTTTCCATTTTCTTGCTAGGGCAATATTTTCCTCTTCCACCTCACTTTTCTCACTCTTATTGTTGGTTCTATTGTAAACACTTCATCTAAGCTCCTCTAGAGTGATGTCTCTCCATAGTCAATCCCAACTCAGTAGGGTGTCTCGTCCATTAATAACTTGAACAAAGATATCCCACTACTTAGTAAACCCATTTAGGGATATTCTTAATAGCTTATCATCATTTGGTTTGTCTCAAATAGATGCTAACTCATCCTTGACAAGTCTAAGCCTAGTGAGGTAACTTGTAACGTCATCTCCCTTGTTCAGAATAATCTTTCAAATAGTGGTAGCATTCTAGTATAGATCTAGAATGGCATCCCACATCTTCTTAGTTGTATATAACTTAGCGATATGTGGAACTATATGGTCCTTGACACCGTTAAGGATTAGCCTCCTCGCCTTGGCATCATCCTTCTTGTATGCTAAGATTATTATTGGATTTGAAGGTATAACTACAACATTGGTCACATATTCCTTGGTACCATTCTCTTCCAGCAATAAAGAATATATGCCTTTCTAGACACCAAAATTTGAGGCTGCATCCAATTTGTCTTAATTTCTTAAACCATTGAAGTCATCTCAAATGATAAAAGAGATAGTAATTCTAAAGAGATCACACTAGGTTTTATAAACCCTAGATTTTATTTCCTTTGATTAGGGTTAACCTTTCCTACCCTCAACTTAGCTCTAATACCATGTGAAAAACTATTCCAACTACTGATTATTAATCTCCTATCTTATATAGATTATTTAATTTATGATAGTTAATTCATAGTAAATAATGAGAAATAATACAAATGCAACTTCAAAAATAAAATCATAGATGAAAAATATGTAACACAATGAATATGATATTTTTGGACAAATTACCCCTAGAAAAACTAAGAGGGGAAAACCAGTATTGTAAATTAGGAATTATATTAAACTTCAGCAAATCAAGAGATACATAAACTTCTTGCCTCTTACTGGCAGAGCTAGGACAATCTTCCAATTTTTTATGTTGACATTGCACTGTTATTTTGTAGCACTATGACCGTGCCCTTGCTATCACTGCAAAACTATTTCCTAATACTACAAATTTATTTTCTATCATTGCAAATGCTTCTCAAGTGTGTTCTCCAAATGCCCACTAACCCCCTTTTATACTACTCTCATTGAAAAATCAGCGACCAAGATTTAATTTCAATCAATAGTTGAGATAAATCAAACTTTAACAACCCATAACAAATAGGTTGCTACATGTCCCTACAGGAATCAATTAATTAATGAAGAATTATCTGAACTCTAACAAAATTTGGAGAAAAATAATAATACTAATTCTACAAAAATGGTTGAACAATTGTCCAAGCTACCAAACCTAAGAAGTCTCAACTAAGTTTCCAGTGGATGTTGAAAAGGAAACTTGTATGTTCTGGAGAAGAAAATGACGTAAATCTATGTTGTAGCACAAGACTGTCTTTGAGGCTTAGAAGCACTAGCATCATCTCAGTTAAGTAAAAGAAACACTTAAAACTACACCCCTGTGCCATTGTAATCCATCCATGCCTCCCATTTCCTTCCATTCTTGAGAGTCACGTTGTTGTACAAACCATTTACTTGAATAGTTTTCTTTGATTTCTTATTGTTGACGTCAATTCCCACATGGCTATCATCTGGATCATAAAGAAGCTCCTTTTATGTGTCAAAATCCATGAAAATGATATGATTCTATGGATTTCCATGTGTTGTAGCTATAAAGTGACCAAACCATTCTCCAAAAGATTTCTCCAATGAGAGCATTCCAGAAGGCCCAAGGAAGAAAGTGAGCCTATTCCTAGTGAGCTTACTTTCATTGACCTTAAATATGGCAACATGAAAATTGCTTAAAAAATGCACTAAAGCTTTAGAAAAATTATACCACATGGGAATTAATTTATTGTAGGTTTCTCTTCTATGACTTTGTTTGAGGTTGTCATCTAAGTGATATGTAGTGGGCTCTATCCGGTCCTTAAAAATTGAATTAGTTGATATAATTCAACAATATGTGGAACTATATGGGCCTTGACACCGTTAAGGATTAGCCTCCTCACCTTGGCATCATCCTTCTTGTATGCTAAGATTATTATTGGATCCGTAGGTACAACTACAACATTGGTAACATTTTCCTTGATACCATTCTCTTCCAGCAATAAGTAATTTATGCCTTTCTAGACACCAAAATTTCAGACTGCATCCAATTTGTCTTAATTTCATAAACTAGTTGAGGTCATCTCAAATGATAAAAGAGATAGTAATTCTAAAGAGTACTCTTTAACTCCTGTCATACGTAATGACACCCCACTATCTATGTACCAAACACTTTGTGAGGTTGAGCTAACCATACAAGCTATGAGTGAAAACTTATTCTCTATTCTACTATAGAGCTCATCTACTCCTTGTGAAGCTTCCAGCCGCTTCTTTCTTTTCTTATCATTCTTTTTTCTTTGCAGGAAATCATTAACATAGTGGCCAAACTCATGATAGCCATAGCAGTTTATGTTAGACAAGTCCTTCTTCTATCTTTGTGTATTTGATCCTTTTCTATAACCCTTCTTCACTTTCCATTTTCTTGCTAGGGAAATATTTTCCTCTTCCACCTCACTTTTCTCACTCTTATTGTTGGTTCCATTATAAATGCTTAGTCTAAGCTCCTCTATAGTGATGTCGCTCCATATTCAATCCCAACTCAGTAAGGTGTCTCGTGTATTAATAACTTGAACAAAGATATCCCACTACTTAGTAAACCCATTTAGGGATATTCTTACTATCTCATCATCATTTGGTTTGTCTCCAAAAGATGCTAACTCATGCTTGACAATTCTAAGCCTAGTGAGGTAACTTGTAACATCATCTCCCTTGTTCAAAATCATCTTTCGGGTAGTGGTAGCATTCTGGTACAGATCTAGAATGGCATCCCACATCTTCTTAGTTGTATATAACTCAGCGATATGTGGAACTATATGGTCCTTGACATCGTTAAGGATTAGCCTCCTCACCTTGGAATCATCCTTCTTGTATGCTAAGATTATTATTGGATCTATAGGTACAACTACAACATTGGTCACATTTTCCTTGATACCATTCTCTTCCAGCAATAAAGAAGTTATGCCTTTCTAGACACCAAAATTGGAGGCTGCATCCAATTTGTCTTAATTTCTTAAACTAGTTGAGGCCATCTAAAATGATAAAAGAGATAGTAATTCTAAAGAGATCAAACTAGGTTTTATAAAACCTCAATTTTCTTTCCTTTGATTAGGGTAAACATTTTCTACCCTCAACTTAGCTCTAATACCATGTGAAAAACTATTCCAGCTATTGATTATTAATCTCCTATCTTATATAGTTTATTTAATTTATGATAGTTAATTCATAGTAAATAATGAAAAATAACACAACTGCAACTTCAAAAATAAAATCATAGATGAAAAATATGTAACACAATGAATATGATATTTTTGGACAAATTGCCCCTAGAAAATTCCCTAGGGGAAAACTAATATTATAAATGAGGAATTATATTAGACTTCAGCAAATCAAGAGATACATAAATTGTTTGCCTCTTACTGGCAGAGCTACGGCAATCTTCCAATTTCTTATGTTGACATTGTACTATTATTTTGTAGCACTATGATCATGTCTTTGCTATCACTGCAAAACTATTTCCTAATATTACAAATTTATTTTCTATCATTGCAAATGCTTCTCAAGTGTGTTCTCCAAATGCCCACTAAACCCCTTTTATACTACTCTCATTGAAAAATCATCGGCCAAGATTTAATTTCAATCAACGGCTGTGATAAATCAGACTTTAACAACCCATAACAAATAGGTTGCTACATGTCCCTACAGGAATCAATTAATTAAAAAAGAATTATCTGAACTCTAACAAAATTTGGAGAAAAATAATAATACTAATTCTAGGAAAATGGTCGAACAGTTGTCCAAGCTACCAAACCTAAGAAGTCTCAACTGAGTTTCCAGTGGATGCTGAAAAGGAAACTTGTATGTTCTGGAGAAGAAAATGACGCAAATCTATGTTGTAGTACAAGACTATCTTTGAGGCTTAGAAGCACTAGCATCATCTCAGTTAAGTAAAAGAAACACTTAAAGCTGCGCCACTGTGCCATCGTAATCCACCCATGCTTCCCATTTCCTTTCATTCTTGAGAGTCACGTTGTTGTACAAACTATTTACTGAGATAGTTTTCTTTGATTTCCTATTGTTGATGTCAATTTCCACATGGTTATCATCTAGATCATAAAGAAGCTCCTTGAATGTGTCAAAATCCATGAAAATGATTTGATTCGATAGATTTCCATGTGTTGTAGCTACAAAGTGACCAAACCATTCTCCAAAAGATTTCTCAACTGAGAGGATTCCTAAAGGCCCAAGGAAGAAAGTGAGCCTATTCCCAGTGAGCTTACTTTCATTGACCTTAAATATGGCAACTTGAAAATTGCTAGAAAAATACACTAAAGCTTTAGAAGAATTACCCCACATAGGCTTTAATTTATTGTAGGTTTCTCTTCTATGACTCTGTTTGAGGTTGTCATCTAAGTGATATGTAGTGCGCTCTATCCGGTCCTTAAAAATTGAAGCATCTGTCGATTGATCGATAGTTATGTTTGTCCTGGGAGGGAAGTGAAAGCTAATAGCTCCTGCATCCATCCCATTAAGGAAAGAAGATGGTACAATAATACAAATGATGAACAATCTGGCCAATAAAATGGTACGCAGATAAACCATCTCAACTAATCTTTTGTTGGAAAGGATAACAACCTTTTAAGTTAAACAAGGAGGGGATCTTAAAGAGGCAAGCCCCATCCAATGTAATGTTGAAATAGTTTAAAGTTGTGCGTAATACTGTCGGCTGAGTGCATATTAGCCGTTCCTGCATATTTTTAATTATTAAGAGAAGAAAAAAGAGAGGCAACTTTAGTTAAGCCCGACAACCCTTCTTGGTGAAATTACCCATTCGATAAGGTTAGAATCTCTTATTACTTACGAGTAATTACAGATAATTAACAAATTCAAATCCATTGATGGACGTAAATTGAATTATTAATTTTCGTTAAAGCACTTCAGATAGAGATATACGTTTTAGAAAATGCAATAGACGGTATTCTTGGGAGTTAATTTTCCTTTGTTCTTCTGATAATTTGAAGTGACATAAATAATTATAATGGCAGTGGAAAATTCAAATGGAAAAAGAGAGAATTTGAACTTGCGTTCCAATAAGACAATAACTACTGAAGCGAATGCAATCATGTGAGTCAAGATTTTCATTTGCTCTCATATTTCACTCTTGCCATATATGGTGAACTTTGAAGATATTATTAGAAAAGTTAATATGCAATCAAATCCGCACACATTTCTCTAATGTCATTACGAATCAAATAATATCTGAAGCATCAAATTATCAAAGCTCTGATATAAAAGCATGGTAATTTCGAATCGAGAGTTGCATGAAGGTCAGACAATTCCCTGAACGGAATTGTTAGACAATTTGGTTGCATGTATTAAATAAATAGAAAATATAAATGTGACTTTTAATTTATTTAATAAATGAACGAAAATTTTTCAAAACTGCTCTCTTAAAATTCAAGTAGGCTAATGTTGGAGTCTGCTGCCAACATGGAGTTGCTCCAGGTCAAGGCCGCCACATGATGGTGGACTTATCATGAGGGTCCCTGGTCTTTTCTCTTACCCTGTATTATTTGTTGCTCTGTTCTATCTTTTTTCTTTGTTTCGTTTTAGACTAGGCTTAACACTTTTTTAACTTTGTTTCGGGTTTTAGAACCTGTAAATCCTGCTTTACTTAATCAAAAACATTCAAGTAGGAAAGTAATACTTGTTATATTTTAAATTTTAGTTAAATATATTTTGTCAACTAGCAAGTCATTTAGCAAATTGTTTTTTGCACCAAAGGTCTCAATCAAAATATGATTGCTTCAAATCAACTATGTATCCACCATTTACCTCGACAAAAACTATTGCAACAGAATTTCGATTTGGAAAGATAATCAGATTTCATTACTAATAAACTCATATTTTGTTTGCATTAGGGAGAGACAATTTGCCTAAGTAATTTCAAGCTTAAATCTAAATTAGAAATTTACATTGAATAAACAAAAATATGAAGCCAAAAATATATAAACAATAAATGTTAATATAAATGAATATTATAAATAATAATAAAAATAATATAAAATAAGTTTATTAGATCATAAATAAATAAAATAATATTAATTTTTTAGTTTATTAGAATTTAAAGATAAATAAAAATGTAAGCTTACTATAAAATAGAATAAATCAAAAAGTAAAATGAAAGTATACAAATACTAATGTCAACAAAAATAAATTTTAAAATTAATCAAAGTAATAATAAATAATAGTCAATTTAGTATAGAATGAACTTATTATGTTAATAAAAAATAAAATAAAATATGCATAAAAAGTATCCGAGCACCAACGTCTTGAATTCCCTGGACTCATTTATCGGAAGGCTTTGCTGGCTCTGGTTACGGCCTAGCAGCTTTCAATGGATTCGTATATGCCCTAGAGGAAGTGACTGATTTTCTAATTCTTTTTGTTTAATATCCCAAGTTGGACCTTCAAAAAGATTGGCCCTCTCATATCAAAACGAAGAACATTTCTTCCGAGTGTAGATGGCTGCCTGGTTTAGAATTACCAATGGATGTTGTGGGAGTGTATGTGTCTGTCGATTGGTAATTTTTGGTTCCCCCGTCTCCCCTGAGTGTTTTTAGCATCCTATTCTCCAAACTTTCCAATGACCCCCGGGGTAAGACATCTGAAAAATTTGGTGGATGTCTCACCCTAAATAAGCCTATCGGCTTCAATATAAACATGCATATATTACAATTTATTTAATATGCATGCACTCACTAGATTTTTATAATTCTCTAATTTTAAAATAAAATATGTATATAAACTAAACTAAGTATAAAAATTAATATATTTTCAAAATTCAAATAAAATGTGTTAAAAGTAAAGTTATAATTTAAATATAAATAAAATATTTATAAAAAGTAAAGTTAATATAAAATAGAATAAATGTAAATGTAAAAATGTTATAAAATGAAAAAAAAAATTAATAATATGCAACAATAAATTAAATTAAGTATAAAAATGTTTATTAAATGAATAAATAATTTATTATTTATTAGAATGTAAATATAAATATAAATATATATAAAAGTATAATTAATATTGGACATATTTATTGTTATTATTAGATGTCAAAATGAAAATCAATGTATTTTACTATAAAATAACAACTTTGTACAAGTATTAGAAGCATGTATTCCTTCAAATTTTATCTACTAATATTTTATTTTTTTATTGTTTTATTTAAATATAAATTTATATTTTTCTAATTTTAATTAATAATCAATTTATTTTTCTATAAAAATATATTATATTTTTAATGTATTGTTTTTTATTAAGGAAAACATAGGCTTTCAAGGAGTCTTGAAACCTTGTACACAACTAAAACTTTAGAAAAAGCATTATAAGTCTTTCGAATAAACATACAACAGAGTAGCAAGAATATAGGCTAGCCCCTAGACAATACACAGAAAAACGCTGTCATAGATAAAACTTTGAATATCAGTAACCCGAACCAAAACCGACCATTAAGAATATCCTTTATTCCCCTTGTTATGGGACTGAAGAGTCATATCAAGAGAAGGTGAGGACCTTTTGGAGTGTTTACCATTAATCATGATCCATCCTTCTTCCACTTTAGTAGCCTTATCCCGCCATCTTAAAGAATCCAAAGTCATATTCCCAACACCCAACAAAGGTCCATCACCATGCGCTGGACCAGCCATCAAAGTCCAAGAGCCAAGAGCATCCCCAAAACCGCCATCCACCACAGAGGAAGAAACTGCATGGTGAACATTGCCACCAACAACATACTCACTAGCAAAAGTCCTAGCACCATCTAGCATAGAGCCAATAGAAGAAGAACCAACAGGAGAAAAAGAAACATGGTTTGAACCATCTAGAGATGGGACAAAACTAGTCGTATCCCCCATAGAGACCAACTCAGTAACCAGCATTGAAGCACAGGGAAAGAACCAATATCTTCATCATTAGGCACATGAGTCCCTTTTTGAGAAGCCCCCTTCTCAACCATCTGAGAAGAGATTTTAGAACATTGTAATATTGAGAAGAGGCATCGTTCCACAACAAAGAGGGTTTCTTCAACTTCCTATTATCAATATCACACTTAGCATCAATATGCCCTATTTTAATACACTTTGTACACCTGAAGGGAATTCCTTCATAGTCCAAGGGCTGGACCCAGCTACCCAATAGAGACAAGAGTTTGATCTTTGCAGGGAGCCCCATAGAAGTATCAACTTCAACGAGTATAAGAGTATATGTAGAATGAAGAAGATTAGATGAATCGTCATCCACAATCAGAAAGTCTCGAAGTGCCTTCCTTCCTCACTGCCTCAAAGATAGAGTCCAACCATAGATGAAGTCGGAGGTTAGGGAGTCTTGCCCACAAAGGCATCTTACTGAAAGTTTTAGAGGAGGAATTAAAATTTTGATGCCAAGGTTTAACCATCAGTGGGAAACAATCCTCCCAACTGAATAAGTGATCACACAATGATCTTTCTATCCATAGCAATGCCAAATTTGGCAATAAAGAAACCCTTGGCCATAGGATAAATCTGCATTGTAAATTAGTGATAATGGGTTCCCAGTGCTTAGAAATCCAAGCATGAAGCCTCGGAAGGTCAGTTTAGAAGCCCTTAAATCTAGATATTGCCACATTCGGAGAGAGGTCCAAGATAGTCTCACCAATCGCAGCAATTGTCTCCTCCACCAATGAGATATCTAAAGATTTACCTACTGGGAATGGTTTAATCATAGAGTATTTGGGGCCGCCCTTACCCCCACCATCTTCACCACAAGCCATGCGGGCTGCAAAGGAGTTGCCAGGAGCTACAGTGGAAAGAACAAGATTTGTAAAGGATGAAACCCTAGCCGCAGAAGCCTCCACCATAGAAGAAATCTCATTCACAGAGGTTGAACCATCTCCAGCAGGGCTGACATTGACCCCATCCTCATCAATGGGGATGGTGCGGTCGAAACTAGATGAGGTAGTCTGGGCAGGAGACAAAACAATCTTCATGGGAGGAGAGGGGATTGAAATTCTAGCACGAGCGGGAGCCATCGGGAGCTGGATCCAAAAATTTATTTATTGAACCAAGAATGTAGGCACTATAGGCAAGAAGCCCCACCATTTCTCCAAGGCTCTCCCCAAACAAAATTATAAACATAATTTTAGATCTCATGTATTTATTTTAATAATAAAAAGTTATTCTTTCAATATAAATAATAATATTTATTACTACTAAAAATATTAATTTACTCTTTTTAAAAAAATTAAATTTTTTTAAGATTTGTCCACAATTAGAAAAAAAGTTAAAGTCACTAATTATTTAATTATTATAAAAAAAAATAATTATTTTATTCTAATGTAAAACATTTGTACTATTACTATCAAGATTGAACTATGTAATTTTTATGAATCAAACTCATTGATTCATGTTGTGAACTGAGAAACATTTTTATTTACATAAAAATAAAATACATTACATATAATACTTACTTAAAAAGTAAGTTTTATAAATTTCCAAATAATTCTCACATTTGAAGCTACAAAAAGTTTGCAATCTATAAAATTTATAAATAAATAAGTAATCTAATAGCGCGAGTAACTCGAATCTAATTTGGATAATTAGAATTGGACTGAGGTTCTGAGAATGAAAAGAGGCATTCAGAGACTCGCATACACTTGGGATGGAATTGAGACTTCTATGCTAGCGATTCCATTGAAGGTGGACAACGAGGATGATGACGGGCTATGACGAGGAACACGATCATCGTATACAGCCCCTGGAAAAGTTAGAGGAACATGAGGCACCTCAACTCCTCTTTTCAGTATACCCACCACTTTTTCCATACTCGGTCTGGCATTGGGATCTGGATGAGAACACAACAATCCCACTTTCATAAGCCTTTCCATTTCCTCACCATTGAAATCTCCACCCAGTTTCTCATCTGCTGAATCAAGAATTCTGCGCTGTCCATGCAAATGCCACACCCACTCCACTACTCTGCAATTATGATCAATCAGGCTCCAGTCTGCTGGTCGTCTTCCACACGTAATTTCGAGACTCAGGGCTCCAAAACTAAACACGTCCATCTCTCGGGTGGCCTTTCCTGTTGCTACGAACTCAGGTGCTATATACCCAATTGTACCCACTGCCGTCGTTGTATGGCCTCCTTTTTCGCGTTCCACTGTTCTCGCAAGCCCAAAATCACCCAGCTTCGCTTTGAAATTTGAATCCAACATCACATTGCTTGCTTTGATATCTCTGTGCAGGATGCTCTCATGTCGATCCTCGTGAAGATAAACCAGAGCGGATGCCATGTCGCAGGCTATGCTGTACCTTTGATCCCAATCCAGTTTACCTTCTGGCTTTTCATAAATATACTTGTCCAAACTTCCATTCTGGAGTAACTCATAAATCAGAAGCAAGTCACCCTTTCGATGAGACCATCCCAAAAACTTCACAAGGTTATGGTGAGTCAGCTTACTGTTTATTCTAATTTCTGTTATGTACTCACGTTTCCCCTGCTTTGAAGACGGAGATATCCTCTTTATTGCAACAGCTTCATTTGTGCCAGGCAAAGTGCCTCTGTACACACATCCGAAGCCGCCAACACCAATCTTTTCGACGTCGCTGAAGTTGTTGGTACCATTGCGAATTTCAGCATATGGAAACTCCTGAGCAGATTTGGCTGCCTCGCAAAGCAATTTGTTGAATTCTTCATCGGTCTCCTCATCTCCACTGCGCTTCCTCATAGAACACAACCACCCAGCAAAGAAAAAACAGCATATGGCAACAGAAAAGCCCAAGGCAGATCTCCATATTATATATGCAGAAGATTTCCTCCTTCTCACTGGACTTGGTTCAGAAACATTCACTTCTGGGGCTGAGATCTCCCATGAATATTGACATGAAAAATTCCACATGTATACTGTGTGAGTCTCAAAAGAGTTTTCATTGGACGCTGAAAAGCCAACCTGGACGTTCTGCGGGAAAAACCGACGCAGATCTATATCGTAGCACAAGACTGGAGCTCCAGGTTTAGAAGCCCTACTGCCGTTGTGGTTAAATGTGAGGAACACTTCAAGCTTCTCCTTGGTGCCATCATAATCCACCCATGCCTCCCATTTTTCTCCGTTCTTGAGAGACCTGTTCTTGTAAAGATCATTTACTGAAACTGTTTTCTTAGATTTTCTGCTGTCAACGTTGATTCCGACATGATTATCATCCGGATCATAAGGAAGATTCTTGAATGTGTCAAACTCCACAGCAACAATTTGATTCGATACATTTCCATCTGTTGCAGCTGTAAACAGGCCAAGCCATTCTCCAGAAGAGCTATCTGAAGAGTGCAATCCGGGAGGCGCCAGGAAGAAAGCGAATCCATCCCCACTGAACTTATTATCACTGATCTTAGAAATGGCGAACTGAAAATGGGTTGAAAAATTCGCCAAAGCTTTAGAAGAATTATCCCACAGAGGAATTAACTTATTATAAGTTGCCCATCCATGACTCCGTTTCGCTCTGCCATTTAAATGGTTAACAGAAAGCTCTATCCGATCCTTACCAAGAAAAGTATCTGCCGACTGATCAATATTGATATTGGTTTTGGGAGGGAAGTGAAAGTTAATTACTCCTGCATCCGTTCCATTAATGAAAAAACACGACGCAGTAAAAAAAACTATAAATAATCGGGCTAACTGAACTCTATGAAGATTAGCCATCTCAATTGATATATTGTGCGAATGGATGACAACCATCTATCTTAAATGCAATCTTAAAAGTGGCCACTGCAGTCATATTTAATATTAAATTAGTCTAACATGGCGTGTAGTTTAGTACTCATGACACTGTAGTTAATTGACTACCCATTAATAATATTTGATAAGCCCATCCTTTATCAAATGGTTGACTGAAAGTTCTATGGTCAGAACCCTAGTTTATTTTCATTCTTCCCCGAAGAAATAGATATCTCGTATTACTTACGATCACCAAAATTCATGTTGACCCGGAATCAACGATGTGGAAGCCTTAATTTTCAAAGTCAGCAAATTTGAGAATAGAAAGAGAGCAAATTTTTGTGGAAATGTAGGGCAATAAACTTATATTATTCGTAAAAAGGATTTTACAGGTTTTAGGAAAGTTTAAAACATTTCGGCTCCCTAAGGTATTTTATTTAGATGGTTTATGCGGTCCTCAAAATCGACGGTTGGGTTGTCTTTGGTTTATACAGATAAAATGTCCCATTCGTAGTTTGCATTTGTCGGTCGACTTTACAGCTCAGTTAAATGTTTTAATTATCCATTCAACGTCGAGTTTGGTATTCGTAAAACTGACTTAGGAAAAGTGAACCATAGCAGGAAATGTATTAAGTTTAATTCTTTGTCAGCATGAAACGATTTTCTCTTGCAATCAACACCATTTTCAAGAAAAACTTACGGTCATCTATCATACTCCTAATCGGTCGTTAAAACGAAGAAGACGATAAAATTTGAAGGTTGCTCTCTCTCTCTTCTCAAATTTGTTGACAATGAAAATCAAGCATATCACATCATTGATTCCTCGTCAACAGGAAAATTGGTTGTCGTAAGTAATACGAGATATCTATTTCGTCGGGGAAGAAGAAAAATAAAGCGAAGGCCTAATCATAGAACTTTTACTCCCAGGTCCTTTCACTATTTTGTAATGGGTAGGCTTATCAAATGTTAAGTGGCTCACTTCATTCTAGAAAGTAGGAAAGACTAATAAGCAGTCAATCTACTATATTGCCACTACTACAGAATAACTAGCCATCGCACCTAAGGCTGCAATAAGTACGTCGAAGTATTTTGTAGTGATTTGTTATATTTTTAAAGACTTGTATAATTCTATTTTAAGCATGTTTGTTTTGTTTTTTTTCAGATGTGTATAAGAATGGAAATTAGTAATTCTGAAAAGTAATATAACATTACAAAGTTAATTAATAGTTTTGCATGTGGAATTGTGTTTTTAAAGCCATAACAACATTTTTATGCTTCTTTGTATTAATATAATTTTTTGAGGTTAACAACATAGTGAAAGTGGCCTTTTAGATAATGTAACTCTGTCACGTGTAAAAGTAGAATAAAAATATCAATTTAAGAGTATAGAAGTTTTGATAATTTTGTAGATAATGATCGATGCAAATAACAAAAAGTATGTGATGTAAGATCTTACTTTGCAATTTGAATGTAATTAGAATCCACCAAACTTTTGAAATATTGATTATTTAATTTTAAATGTTGCTTTCAGAACTATATATATGTGAGTAATTTTTGTAGTGAGATATCCAAACATAAATGAACTTAGTATTTTTTTTTGTCAGACGTATATATATTTTGCAAATAAAGAGGAATCTTGAAAAGTGTTTATTTGGTCTAAAAATGTGTAAAATGTCAACCATTGTTTGCAACCAGAATAGCATGGTATGTTAACTCAACAGTTCTCTCAGTTACATTAGTTTGTATAGTTACATTTGTTCGTAGAGTTCTGTGAACCTTAAATTTTCTTGACACCAAATGAACATGCCTTGTTTTTGGTTATTTGCATCTCATATGCTTGGTCGATGAGCATCCTGTTTAATTGCTCCTTCATACTGTGAAGAAAAGAAAAACCCACTTAAATGATTAATTCTTTCATGCAACCTGGTAAGTGCACCTAGTAAGAAATACTGTTACCTATTTTATGTAACAAATATACCTTGAATTTTGTAATATGCAAATCTTACAACATGAATATTTTGTAATATAACTTGAATTAAGTAATATGAAAATCCTACAAACGTGAAAATTTTGAATGGTACAATCTGTTGAATGTATTTTCCTTTTGGTATTGTTATTCCGGCCTATGCGCAAATGTGAACTTTTGAACAAGGTATGGATATCCATGAAAGTGTAAAGTTTAAGTGAATTTAGCTGCAAGCGCAGAAGCGCTGTAGTAGACATGTATGCATAAAGTTGAAGGGTAGAGGAGGCACATTAAATGGTTGGCTGAATTTCTGAAAGAGATGCTTACTTGTGAACTGCAATAATTATAGTATATGCATAAATGGATTTATCTATATGGTTTTAGATACTTTCAAGCAGAGGCAATTGGCAATTCTGAAAGCAAAGTCCACAGCCTTTTCCAACATCGTCAGAGCTTATGCTAAAAAAAGGTTGTGTAACTATGTATGGTCATCAATCATGGCGTTAAAAAAGTTAAATTTATTTCAGATATTGTAGTTAAAATTGTTCTGCAGACATGTGTCCAAAATGTGGAAGCATATTCAAAACTCGATAACTATTTGAGAGAATGGCTGAAAGAAATGTGGTTTCATGGAATGCGGTGATTGCAGGGAATGGTGAAAATGTTTTTTTTTTTTTTTTTAAATTCTCTTGAAACTTTTATTCTAATGCAATTCTTTGTTTTAAGTCAAAATTCCACAACCTGTCCCAACATTCTTCCTATCTGTGTGAATATGATTTTTTTTGGAACTAGGTATGGATTGTCATCGAAGCATAATGAAAGGAGGGTTTTGTTGTGAGATATTGAAATTTGTAATGCTCTATTAGACATAAATGTAGAATGCAAAAGCACAATCAAGGAATATGAAATGTCAAACAATTTAGCTTAAAAATAATGTAGTCTAATGGATTCCACCAGTTTTAGTATACACACCTTTTCTATAATTTCTCATCACAAATTTCTCACTTAAACTTTCAATTTCTTCACAGAAGATAATTAAGAACACCCACGAGGGCGGTGCTATGGAAAGGCTCTAATTATTTTAGAACCACCCTCTAATAATTTTTACATGGGACGAAAGCCTATTGTGCCAACTTAAGCTTGAATTTATAGAAAATCTTAATATTATGAAATCAAATATTCAAAATCTTTTATCTTATAAGTGAGACAATGAGAAAGGAAAAACTAGAGCAGAAGACCAAGGCAGAGTACTCACTAGTACGTCTATTGCTCAGCAAAAGATCATAAATTGATAGACTTTGCTCCTGTTACCGCTCTTTCGACCTTTCAGCGCTGTAGACTATGAAGATACATGTAAATGACTACTTTTAAAACTTCTTGAAATCCTGGGGAGTCACTAAGAAGGGAGGAGGAATGTTTAACAAAGTATCCCCGGTCAACAAAGAAGGAAGATAACCTTTACTATTAAATTTTTGCTGGTATTATTAGCCGAACTAAATATAAGCTAATTTTCTACAATGCGAATGAGGTGAAAAGGGTGGGGAATCATACCTTTATTTGTTTTAAATTTGTTGGTGAAGGTTGTTGAACTTATAGTGTGTGTAATCTCTTCTCTTCCTATATTCGTCGATAAACAAATGGGTTTGTTTGCATTCTTGCATATCTCTGAAAAGTGAAGTAAGGGTGTATGTAGAGGGCAGCAAGTTCTGGAACTCTTGAGATAGCTGTAAATGTGAGTCCTTGGCGATCTACGTTGCCAATGTCAATTGTAGAAAATGGTAGAGTAAGTCCTTGTGATTTGTGAATGGTCAGTGCCCATGCCATTTTGAGTGGTATTTGAAGTCAAAGCCTGCGGCTCAATGCTATGATTGGCATAACTTTTGGGTCATTCAGTTCCCATGGTGGGCCTGTGTAATTTTTGAATCAAACAGCAACAAATAGTGGAATTTGTGGTGGTTTATCTTCATCCCTATATACTGTAGCTTTTACCTGTCCAAGTGCACCATTGACAAGGCCAGTGTCAACCCATATATTGGATGATAGCATAACTTCTTGGCCAATACACAGTAGTATCTTTGACTGGAGTTGTTCCTCCTCTGCATCTGACATTGCAGATCCTCTTAGCTATTCTGCTATGGATAGTGCAACTGGTATTCCTGAAGATAGCAACATTTTTTTATTATATAATGAGATTATTTCATTTATGGCAAACAGATGTTTGGAGGTTATGAATTTAGTTCATTGTTCATTTGTAAATGAGGAATTGGATCTTGTCAATAGGAGTTGCCAATCTTCAATTGTAGGGTTTGCATTTTGCAAATTTGAGAGAAGGTTTTGAAAGTTGACTTGAGCAGGTTCATCTCCATTCTGCCAAAATATTTTCTTCAAATTTATTACTGTGTTGAAGCTACGCCATAGTGTTCCCCCATAAGATGTTGATGCATACATAGGGATGTCTTTTACTAGTGGTAGCTATCCTAAGTCACCAAACAAAATGACTGATCGTCCTCCAAATGGGATGTTGTTTTTCCATGGGAATGCCTCATGGAGGTGCCTACTAATTTTTTGCATTAGCTTGGGTCCAATGAAGCTCATTTCATCTATTATAATGTACTGAATGAAGTGGATATTCTCTTGGAAAGTTGCTAGTGCCTATCCTTGCATTGGTGCCATTTCTTTTATTGGTATTTGAAGTGCAAAATGTATTGTTGTTGCTTGTATGTTGAATGCTACTATGCCTGTTGGTGCAAGAAGTAGTAGAGGTGACTAGCCACTTGGTGCTCCAATCATAAGTGTGTTTTTGATGGTGTTTATCAAATGAGACTTTCCTATTCCTGTGGTTCCTTGAACAATCATTCGCAATGGAGGTTGCAAATTGTTGGCATGTACATGTGAATAAAGTATGTCATGTGATTTTTTTTGGTCTATTGATAGGTTGCATTGGTCACTTTGGTGCGGGATTTTTTTTGCATGAAACATTGTGCTGTTGGATTCTATGAATGCAATTTCTATTTCCTTAGCTTGGTGGTTTACTTGGGCTTCACCCCAGTCATGATTGACATCAATATCTCATCGACCAAGCTTGTCAAGTTCATCAATGTGACTAGGCATCCCTGGTTGTAGGCTTGAAAGTACCTTCCATTCATCACATACATCTTCCTCCATATGGTCATCCTGTGTAAGTGGGCTTCTAGCATCTTTTGATTCTACCTATGTTTGATTTATTTGCCATACATACCTTTGATTGAATGTTCTTGAGAAACTTTTCCATTGAGCTATAACTTCCTCATTTGATGTACCAAAATCACGTTGAATGTTGCAAAATGGGTGGTAGAGCATAAGCTCTGCCCAACAAAATGCCATGTAAGATTTGTCTTCCTTTGCAGGAATGGTAGTGAAATGTGGGGATACTCAAACAATTGCTAGTGTGGAACGTTCTTTCCATTTATTTATTTTGTGAGATGCTCTAAAAGACCACTTTTGAGTTACCTCAATTAGTGATATTGCATCTAGGTGCATAGGTCAGGCCATGTAAATATCGATATGGTTTGGGGTCATACTTGTGGATGTGGTAGAGATGGAAACACGGTGTATGGTGTTTTGGTGGACAAACAAGGACACAAATGTCCTGCTACATAGGGTGAGTACAAATTTAAGTAGTAGGTGGAATGTTTCATGGGCACCAATGTCCCTTTCAACAAGTGTGTCAGTTAGAATTTTGCGCAATGCATGTGGGGCTGGCTTATCAGATGGGAAAATGTTGGATATTCGAGATAGCATAGACTGGTATGTTTCATACTTTTGCTAAGGTTTTGTAGCATATTTTGTAATATATTTGAGGATTGCATTGATTGAAAATACTGGTTGACAATCTATGTTGGCTCTCCAAATTGAGAGTATTGATTGGTTGTGTAGGTTCAACCGATCATCATTTCGAGTAGGACTGTGTTTAGGTTCTCCATTTTCTTCATTAGATATTGTTGATTTGTCTTGCATTGTCCAAGGGAATTTATATTGGTAGACAAGAGATGTTTGTTTCTTTCTAAGACAAGTTTGTGTTGTACATTTTGTATGTCTTTGGACTCGATTGACCAATTCAGTGTAATCAATGGTACAGTTGGATGCTATTATATTTTGAGTGTCCATTAAGCATGGGTCATTGGTTGGTGGATGATGAATGATTTATTTTCTTCTTTCAATGCTTCTTGGGTTCCATGCTGAGACATACTTATCAATGAATTCAATTGCATTTTCTACTGACTGGGCATTATTCCAGTCCAATTTTTCAAAGTCAAGAGATTCGTTAAGCCAAATGAATCCATGTATGTGTGCAGATCCTCTATGTTTCTATTCATACCTCCAAAAAAAAGGGTATTAGGGTTTGATGTAGGTGGTTTTGCATTGTAATTTGTAAATGTTATGTAGTTGTTACCTGTACCAGTAGTCTCTTGCTCCAAGAAGCTTTTCAAGGACCTCTTCATGAAAAGTTGTAAATCTGTTATGCATGTATTATGCAGCAAGGTGTGGGTTGTAAACAATATTTTTTAATCTTCATGTGGTAGCTGCCTGGTGGTTTGTAGGTGCGGTAGTAGGCATGACGTTGTGGAGGTCAAACCATTTTGTGTCAGCAACACTAAGGGTGAAGAATAGTCTTGGGCACCCTATTTGGATAATCATGTCTAATAGCTCACCTCTTTTTTAGTTCCAATAAGGTCTTGTTCCACAAATTTCAGATGTAAATCACATTAATTGATTAGCTAGCTTTTCATCTAGCAAGTCCTTTAGTCTTTGACAAAGGTCTCCAATTGTTGTTGGCAATGGCTCGTTGACTTTTCTATGTACAAAAATAGATGTTGTTGCCTCTGTTTGATGATGCATAATTAGATTGAGCAAGAAGTATCTGAATCATGGGTGTTGGCCAAATTTTTTGTCATGGTAGCGTAATAGGTGCTGAGCATATTCATGTAGTTGCACTTCTTTGATTCGTTGTTGTTTGAAACTGGCATTTCCTTTAGGAAAGAGAGTGGGGAATGACATTACAAACAAGCCTTTAGTGGTGTATTTATTTATTGGATATGGTGAAATGTTTGGACATTGAATGTTATGATCAGGTCACCCTTTGCCTAGTTGTAGTAAAGATTGCACCTCTGCAATCTCAGTAGTGGTTGGAAGAAGGTTTACCACACATGATGAATGGGTTTCTATCAGGTTTTTTAGCTAGTCAAATTCTATGCCTTCTATTTCTGGAGTGCTTTCTTCCATTAGATTAGCATTTGAAGTTGTTGCATTTAGAAGGTTTGATATGTCAGTATAATTAATGGGCAATGATGATAATGTTGCTTCATCTAATTATACATCTTTATAGTGGGGATCATTCTTTATCTTGTACTTCAAAGCTTCATAGACATGATTTCTGCTAATGTAGAAGTTATATTATTCGTGACCAATGCTGTGTTTGTTGAAAATTATTAGATCCAATTCATATATGCACCTTTGCAAGTGGGTTGCAATTCTATAGATATCTTGAGGGAAAAAAATAGTGTGGCCACTATATTTGAGTTTCCCTCCTCTCGCATAAGTAACTTGAATAATTGGACTGACTCTTGTAATCAATATCTCCTCAATTTGAGTGAGTCTTTGTAAACAAATAGGTTGTTGCTCTGGGTCCATGTTGTTCCATTTGGAGAACCGGTGTCCATTTTTCTCAATTGTGCATCTGAGACAAGTAGTTTTCCAAATTAATTGTTTAGTTTTTATACCTGGATATTTCTTCGTGCAAATAGACATGTAGACATGGTTGATAGGTTATCTAACTTTGCTCAAAACTTGTTTCTAGCTATGTAATATTCTGGAGAGAATTGTGGTCCATCTAGGATTTGATGAAGTGGGTTTCTTTGCTAGTTTGTACGTTGTATTTCTACTTCAGAAAAGGTATTGATGGATGATGTTATTGCAGGTCTGGAAGGCTCACTAAGTTGGTTGTGTTGATTTTATCATCTTCTTTTGTTGATTATTTATTTTCTTTCATGGTACCGCTTGCGTTGCATCTCATTTCGTTGAATATGTTTGTCTTCGACTAATTCATGTGCTACTTCCATCACGTTATTTCTTTTAATTTCTATTTTTTTGGATATCTGCAAATGATGATCTTATTAATAATATAAATAATTGAAGATTCTGAATTAAAACATGTAATTTTTTTGTAATGAATTGTAGGTCTTGTAATTTTGAATGTAATTGAAAGCATAGTTTGAAAGAAAATGATGAAATTTTTGGAAAACTAACAACATCTAGTATGCTATGAAATTATAATGTGCCAGGTAGTATAATAATAGAGAATTTTTTTTTATAGGTATATTTAAATTATAGCAATTGTAAACATGGTAATATAATATGAAGCAAACAACTATGTTATTAATTTGCATTGGAAAGAAATCATTGTTTGAGAAGGCATGGTGACCTTATCTACATATTATTACAAGTAACATGGTTCAAAAAAAGGATTTGTAGAAGAAATCTGAAACTCTATAAAATGGCAAAAATGCATGTGTCAGAAGACCTTAAAGGCTGTCATAACAATGTTTTATGTTTTATGGCCGCCAAATGTGGATGCCTTGACTTTAAAATCAAATAGAAAATGACAATTGACTAAAGCATCTAAAATTTGTTTACCACCATCTGCCTCAGCCAGCAATAGTTGGAAATCGTCAGTACCAACACCCAACAAGGCATTTGTTGTCCCTTCAAATGCAGTAACTTTGACGAGTTGACCTATTTTATCTTGCAAATCCATTTTCAGCATGTAGATGAAATCATAGTTTGTCACATTGGCAGAGCATTTTGGGCATTCAAATGTTCCAGGAAAAGTTTGTGTCACCTTTTTCTTGCATTTTTTTTGTTATCTAGTTGAGGGCATGAGAGGTAGTAAAAGTTTTCCAAATGTAGTTTTTTGATTGAAGCTTTAACACATACCTTTTCTTCTTCAAAAATGGTTCTATTAAGCAATGATGATATAGATATTGGATGTTCAAAGTTGTGTGTAGCTAGGAGGCTCCTTGATAATGAAGTGGGTGTATGGTCTATGGCTTTTGTGGCATACCACACTTACAGTGTTGATGTTTCCAACAAATCGGGATTCAATATAATTGTTGTTGGAGATATAGTGTCTAGTGCTATTCCATGCCATGATATAATACAAGCGGAGTTGATGAGGAAAATAGGGGGGATTTTTTTGAGAGGCATTTTAGATATTTTCTTTCCTATATTTTCATAATTATTTATCCAAAGTGTGACAATGATTGTACAATCTGATATATCAATGATGTTAATTGTACATTTGCTTATTTTTGTTCCATTTTTCTTGCAAATTATTGATGTATTAGAGATAGATAGGACAATTCCAATGACATCAACAAGGAAATTGACATGCAAGCATTGTAAAGAATCTATACTCCTAATATGGAAACTATGCATTAGGATGATAGAAACAACAAATGTTGAGAGTGTTATTGTTGATGAGTTGTGGAGGACTATTTCAAAAGGGTTTTTCGAACTATTGTAGGTGGTGTTGGTAAATTTTACTCTTCCATTTGAAGTGACATAAATACTACCTGATTTGATTTGTTTGTAGAACTCCTTTTCCACTTCATTAAAGAAAGTTATATGTATTCCTATTTTATCTTTGTCTATAAAGTCAAACCCAAAAACTTGGCCATCACTTCCACCTTTTTGTATTTATGGAGTGTAGTTTTACTTAGTACCCTACCCTCAATTGACCAATGCTTATTATATGGGGTTAATGTTTTAATGCCTGTTATTGTAGTAGGAGACAAGCTTTGTTCTCCTGTTGAATTGGCTTCTTGTGCAATAGAAGATACTGCTTCTTCATTTGTCTGAAGTGTTCTTTTAGAGCTCTTTGATGTAAGGTAGTTGGTCTCCTTCAGAAGAAGTGTTGGTGTTCTAACAGTTGCTTCATAACTTGCTACTACTTTTAAGGTAGTTATTGAAATTGTACTACAATAAAAAAAATTATTTTTAGAGTTGTATATAAATAAGTGACATCTTAATAATAGTACAATGTAGTTGTGAACGTACGTGAAATTTAAATTTTTTTTGCATTTATAATCTACGACGTAGATGATGGATCCTTTTTGTAAGTTGTCTTCAGTAACTAGATTATTGTATTGTTGACGAATAAGGCAAAGGTGCATGTGGACAACATAAGAGAGGTGTAGGCAATAGGTTGCACTTGTTGATCATTGCTTCTTTATCAATTCTACACCAGCTACTTGTAAGATAGGATATGAAATTGGCATACCCTCGAGGATGTCAGCAATTTCATTCGTAGTTAATGTCGGCATTATGTGAAAATAAACTAAGTATCAATTTGTGCCGGATAGTAAAATGGAAAACTTAAATTTTACTTGTATATACATACGACTGACATGTAAAGTTTGAACTAAAAATTTTTTACAAATGAAATTTTTTCTAAAACAACATCAAATTAGGAAGGCATTATATTAGACAATTTTCTATTATCTTCAACTCTAGTTAAAATAGTATGTTCATTATCATAATATTATGAATACAACATAATTATTTTATTCTTAAATTATATAATGTCTTTTAGGTGTTATGTAATCCCATATTACAACACAACAAAATTGTTTCATTTTTATTTTTATTTTTCACTTCAAAATGAGTTTATGTTTACATTAGAATTTGTAATGATATATTCTATTTATAGTTGCTATCACTTCCAGTTATGGGCTACTATTGGCCCTCTAGGTTCGAAAATGCTAATAGATTGTAACCTGATGTGGGTGTGTAGTGTTCTATTGGTTTGCTTGACTGAACTTCTCCTGCACATTGTTGTGAAGCAATGGCTGTTGGCTTCAGTTTAAGATGAGAGAGTATGGAAGCCCTAACTGCTTCTCTACTACTAGTAGTCCATTTTATCCTTTGGCATATAATGTGTTTTAATGCATCTTCCAAAGTTTCATTATCTTTGGGCATCCCACACTCTGAATAATCATACTTTTGCAACATCACTTTTCCTAGTTTAATGCAACATAACCATTTAATATTATGGAACACATTACAAACTAAATTAATATATGTAACATATAATATCATCATTTGTCTATGTTTTTATGTGAAGGCAACAATTGTCATTCTAACCTGCCTAATAGAACGAGAACTAAGTTATGAAGAGGAGGGTAAAAGCGTTTCATTAATGGGAACACTTCAAAAAATATTGAAAAATGGAGTGGAAATGAAATTGCTACATACAATGTTAATCCTAATGTTGCCTTTTGAGATTGAAATGTGCAGAATGAAGCATACAAAATAAAAGTGTCAAATGAATAAGGCAATGTAAATTACAATTTTCTGACTTTGTTTAAAAAAAAGAGATAGGACATAAAAGTCTCGAAGGAAAAATAAAGGTTGCTAAGAAGAGCTAAGTTGTACATGATGCAGTAGAGAAGAGTTTCATAGGCACCCATGAAGATGTCATTATACAAACAATGTTTGGCTACTTTGATAATATCATTCACAGTTGGGAAAAGGAATTCTAAATATATACATTTGGTTACTTTAATAATATCATACACAATTGGGAAAAGGAATTCTATATATGTACGTTAATTTTAAACTGCAGTCAGAAGATTAATATGTTTTAGGAAAATACCTGAAAATACTATTCAAAATTTTCAGACAGGGAGCTTCTCTATAGAAGATTTCCTCAAATATTATTCTTGCAAACCAACTATTTCATCACTGGAAGCTTGTCAATCTCTTATAAAATATTCACCTGATAACCTGTGAAAACCAATACGAATGTTAAACTTGTGGAAGGAGGCATAAATGTTAAGAGCAGTCATAATGTTAAAATGGTCTACAAAAGAAACCTCCAATTTAAACTCATAATGTTCCCAAAAGAAAATAAAGTCCCATATGGAATTATTTCAAAATACCAAAGATTACAGTAATAACACTGCATGATGATACAAGATAATTTTTGAGATGCCTAATCTCTCTAAACCATACTATTGAGACTCAAGAAGCATTCACAGATCCAAGTCCACGTTAACTTCAGCAAGTCTATAGACTCAACTAACTAACCCATTCAAGTTTAACAGCCATGACTTGCATACTCAGATGAGTCTGATAGCCAATACTCATAAGTTTTAGGCTTTTAGCAGATTTGCAAATTTTTCCATCAAACTTGCCCAAGTTCATAAATATTAAAAATGAATATCAAACACAAATTCTTTAAAAAACCTAAATAAAACTCTGCTCTAAACCAAAAAAAATTCAGAAATTAAAAAACAAAGGAAACCATCCTAGTTATTGTATTTCAATTCATTCTAATACATTCACAATATGTATTATGAACTGACAAAAAAAAGATACAAGATAGGGTCCATTATGACAGCAAAACAGAAAACCCAAAACCCCCAAGGGAACACATAAAGAAGACTAAAATTGAATGATGCACACAAGTAGCTTTTATAACTAATCACAAGAGTCCAACATTTGAAACACAAACCCTAACCCTAACCTTAATGTTAAAAATTAAAAAATAACCCCAAGTGAGCCCAAAATTAACAATACAAAAAATAAGCCCAATCGTTTAAACTAAACCACACCCAAAATAAGAAAATAGGGAATTACGTAAAACATATGAAACAAACCTGTTATGGACGAATTTTACACTTTCAAAAATTCTCCAAACCAACAAAAACCTATTTTTTACCATATCTGGATGCTAGCAGTTACAAAAACAAAAATTTCAATGTGAAAAATTCTTGGAAATGCACAAAAAGCTTCAACCTATCATGCTAAAAAAAATTCCAAAGTTTAACCCCACAAAATAGAATGCTAGCCCAGAAAATGAAAATTTCTTAGCCATATTTGATAAACAAAAAGCACTGAATCTTCGAGGTCATTACTTATCAGATATTAAAAGTTGAAATTAACGTCTGAAATATAAAGAACATCCTTATAAGTTAAATTATCATAAAAGTAAAATGAAATACATTTTTCTGTAGATCTAGATGTGAAATATAATGATAATAAGCATCAAAAAATAAGAATATAATCTGGGAACAAACTGGGCAGGTGAATTTTTTCCAAGCAAAACATAAGCTTTAAATCCTTTAATAACAAAACTCAGATTTCTTATTTTGTAAGACAACAAAATGCTAGATAGTGTATGGACATTCTTCTAATCTGAAGGACAACTATATGATAAAATGTATCAAAGATAATGAAGGGAAATGATTGCTAAATATGTGCAAAATGTATATGAAATGAGTGCAATCGGCTGGTGTGAGTCGAATACCCCAACCTTGGTGGTAGAATCTACATGATAAATACATTCAAAATGGGAAGCCCGTGAATTATTTGACAGAATGTTTGAGAAAGATATATTCTCTGGGAATGAAATGAAATGTTTGATGTAAAATAATGAACTTGATTAGCGTCTGAAATATAAAGAACATCCTTATAAGTTAAATTATCATAATAGTAAAATGAAATACATTTTTCTATAGATCTAGATGTGAAATATAATGATAATAAGCGTCATAAAATAAGAATCTAATCTAGGAACAAACTGGGCAGGTGTATTTTTTCCAAGAGAAACACAGGCTTTAAATCCTATAACAACAAAACTCAAATTTCTTATTTTGTAAGACAACAAAATGCTATTACATTAAAAACCTAATTCTTGAAGGAGTAACCCATTTGGGTATCCTTGGATACCTCACAAAAAAATGTTATCACATTCTAATGCCCAAAATGTAATGTTTTAGTTTAGTTTAAATAACAATAATTAGATAGCTACAAAAAATAACTACACAGAGAAAATAAGATGCCGACCATTAAGAGGAAAACTAGGATAAAGACCAAATGCAAATGGTGTGATGAATAATTGAGAAATGAATAATGTACCTCGCAAAGACCCAGAAAACCCTAGCGCCTGCTGCAAAAATATGTTGAAATGAACTAAGCGAAGAACTTATTTATTAATGTTTTCCATCTACAGGGATAAGCAAGAAATGGGCAAAAGAAACTGGCAGATCTCTAGATCTCATGCGCACACAATGCAACCACTTCCTGAAAAATTTCATACTCACTACCAGATAACAGGAAAAGGGGAACTGAAATGCCAAAAAATTTATTAATTGTCTTGCAATTTTTTGTTTAATACCAATAAATTTGTTGAAAAAGCAATGAAAAAAAATGATAAATTAAAAACGTGCCAAAATAAAAGGAAACATGAGTTAGATAAATATGAATAGTGTAAATTGATACAATCGTCTTGCATTAGTCTGGGAGGATATCTATTGTTGATTTCAAAATTAGGTCACTTTGTTCATATAAGGAATGCCTTCGGCGTAATTACATACAACGATATTAGATTAATTTAAAATTAATCATGACTTTATGTGCCTCTTTACGATTCCCCTACTCATATAACTCAAATGGTTGTTATTGTGAAAATTCTATTGCAGCTATTGATTATTAATCACTGATCTATTATATAGATTATTTGCTTCACAACAAATATTGAAAAACAATACAATTGCAACTTCACCAATAAAAATATGGAAAGAAATAAGCAACACAATGAACACAATATTTGTGAACAAATTGTCCCTGAATTAACCCCGAAGGGAAAACCAGTACTGCAGATGAGAAATATATTAAACTTTAGCAAACTAAGAGATACAAATACTGCTTGCCTCTTATTGGTAGAGCTTCGACGATCTCCCAATTTCTCTCGCTGATATTCCCTTACTGCAATCTCCCAAATTCTATCACTGCGCCATTGCTATCACTGCAAGTTCATTTTCTAGCACTGCAAATGCTTCTCCAAGCATCTTCTTTCCAAATGACCCAATGACCCATTTTTATACTACTTTGTTGGAAAACCAATGACCGAGATTATTTCAAACCAATGGATGAGATTAAGAAAAATCAATAACCAATAACAAACTTGGTTATGAGGTGTCACCTAAAAGGAGCCAATATTAAATAATATTTTTTTTATCCTAACAATATTTGTTTGATAAAAACAACAATTTTCTATTTTCTGGGTCAGGATGAATAGTTGTCCAAACTACCCATAACTAATGCTACTATTTCCAGGTCATGACGAACAACTATCCAAGCTACCCATAATTAACACACCCTCTTAGCGAGGAATTTGTTCTACACGACACCCAGCCTATCTCTAAAGAAGATGAATTTCACCTTCCCCAATTCCTTTTTTAGAATGTCTGCTACTTGTTGATCTATAGGTATAAAATATAGTTGAACAATCCCTCGTTGTACACAATCCCTAATGAAGTCATACCTGATGTCAATAAGTTTCAACCTATCATGAAACACCAGATTCTCAGTCAACTTGATGCAACTTTGATTGTCACAGTGTATCACCGTAGTCTCAACCTTCTGACCAAACAAGGCTACAAGAAACTTCTAAATCCATATAGCTTCACACATTGCCATGCTGGCTGCAATGTATTCTGACTCTGCAGAACTCAAAGCCACAGACTTCAGATTCCTCCTGAACTAGGAGACTACTCCTAATCCCGAACTAAAGCAACACCCTGAAGTGATTTTCTTGTCTGTTGTACTGCCTGCCCAATCTGCATCAGTATAGCCTATCAACTTGATTCCTTCACCTTGGGAATATTTAATCCCATACTTGATTGTAACTCACAAATAATGCAACACATGCTTTGCTGCTATCCAATGCACTCTCTTTGGCTCAACCATGACATGACTAAGAGAGTTAACTGCAAAGGCTATATCTGGCATAGTGTTGATCAAATACATGAGAGAACCAATAAACTACCTGTTTAAGGAAAGATCTACATCCTCCTCTGTAGATGTGTCTACCTTCTTCCAATTCATGATTATGGGTATAGACAGGGCTTTACAATCTTCCATCTTGAACCTCTTCAATATTTCAATGCAATATTTCCCTTGTCCAAGGAAAATATCTCCATCTCTCTACCATACCTCCATGCCTAGAAAGTAGTACATAAGTCCCAAATCCTTCATCTTTAACTCTTTTTCAAGATCCCTCTTGCATTCTTCTATGAGCCCTTGCATTCTTCTATGAGCCCTAGTGCACATGTTTGAAACAAGTCGTCCACATATAGAACAAGAATGAGAATCTCACCTCCAACCACCAAGTAGTAGAGATTAGCATCTGCCTCACTCTTCACAAAGCCCATTCCTTGCAAGTATGTATCAATGCGCTCATACACACTCTAGGAGCCTACTTAAGTCCATACAAAGCTCTCTTAAATCTGCAAACGGGGGTCTCTTTTCTATGTGGTACAAAGCCTTCTGGTTGTTCTATGTATACCTTCTCCTTTAACTCACCATTAAGGAATGCTATCTTGACATTCATTTGACAGATTTTCCATCCCATCTGTGCTGCAAATGAGGTCATAGCTCGTATAGAAGTATATATGGCCATTGGAGCAAATTTCTCCTCATAGTCTATTCCCTCTTTCTAAGAGAACCCCTTTCCCTTGAACCTTGCCTTGTATTTCTTGATGCTAGCATCTGCACTATGCTTGATCTTATAGATCGAGCACGATCCAACCACAACCCTTTTTGTTGGTCTAGGCACTACCTCCCACACATCATTCTACATTATTGACGTATATTCCTCAACCATCCCATCTTACCACACCTAATGCTATGCGGCCTCCTGATAACTGGAAGGCTCACTATCTACCAACTGACTGAGTAAAGCCACATAGTCATTGAGCTTGGTTGGTTGTCTCCTTAATCTTGTACTCCTCCTATGAGTTCCCACAAACTCTTGAGTATCCCTTTGTTGAACCTCACGGTTCCTATTGCTAACTATAGAGGATGAGATATCAACCTCCATGTCTTCTAGATGTATACTTTGAACTTGTTGCATCTCTTTCCCCATACTCTATGAAAACTCACCACCAGAGCCTATGCTTGTACTAGTAACTGTACTTGAGCTTTGTTTCCCTTGACTCAGTTGAGTGGTCCTTGGAGCTTCTATTGGCTACTCACTCTAATCATCTGCTGGAAAATCTCTAGACCTTCTAAATGTCTTATCCTCCATGAGCTTGACATCACACCAAAAAATGATCCGTCTGGTTCTTGGAAGGAATATCTGATATGCCTTTGAGGTTTCACTATACCCCAGAAAGTAACCCGTCTCTGCAGTCTGATCTAACTTTGTATGTGTATCGTTTGGAATGTGATAATATGCCAAACTTCCAAAAATTCTAAAGTGAGTGACATCTAGCTTCTTACCTATGAAAGCCTCCTCTTGTGTCATCTTCTCTAGTAGCTTATGTGGAACCCTGTTCTGTATGTATACAGCCGTACTATATGCCTCTTCTTCTAAGTAGCGTGACATGTCTAGGTCATGTAGCATGGCCCTTCCTGCCTCCGATATAGAATGGCTCTTCCTCTCTACAAAACCATTTTGTTGTGGGTTGTAAGGAACAATCCACTCTCTCTTGATTCCTTCACTGGTACAGTACTCCAAGAAATCTTTCCCTTTGTACTCGCCTCCATTATCTGACTGAAGAACCTTTATCTTCTTTCCTGTCAAATTCTCCACAAGAGTTTTGAACTCTTTGAAGTGACTGAAAACTTCATCCTTGGTCTTCAAGAAGTTTATCCAGGTCTTCCTAGAGAAATCATCAATGAAAGTAACAAGGTACTCGTATCCTCTAAGATACTTTGTCGACATTGGTCCACATATATCTGAATGTACTAGATCGAGAACACCCTCAGATCTAGTGTCAATTCTTGGAAAAGATGCTTTCACAAACTTCCCCAACACACATCCCTTACATACATCATCATGCTCTGTGCTCACCTCTGGAACACCTATCATTGTCTCACGAAGCAATTTAAGTGCTACGTGATGTATATGGCCCATCCTTCTATGCCATATCTCTTCTTGATATCTAAGGTTACTACAACTCATGAGTGCCTTAGGAGTATCAAACTCCAACCTATAAAGTTGACCACTCCTAACCCCAATAGATATGGGTGATTTCCAATCCTTATGCTTAATCAGCACATTTATTCCTCTAAAGAGTACATTATAACCTTTATCCTGAAGAACAAATATATAAATCAAATTCACACCTAGGCCATGCAACATATCATGAATGAGAATAATCTTTTCATTCTCCCTCTGAAACTGAACAGTCCCTTTCCCAACTGGATTGAGTTTGGACAAGTTCCCCATAGAAATCTAGATTCTGGAATCCTCCTTTTTATAACTGGTGAAGTACTCCCTATATCATGTCATATGAAATGATACCCCACTATCTATATACCAAACACTCTGTGAGGTTGAGCTAACCATACAAGCTATGAGTGCAAAATTATCCTCCATTCTGCTTGAGAGCTCATTTGCACTTCTTGAAGCTACCACCTGGTTCTTTCCTTTCTTATCACTCTTCTTCCTTTCAGGGAAATTGCTGATATAGTGGCCAAACTCGTGAAAGCCATAGAAATTAACTTTAGACAAGTCCTTTTTCTTCTTTTCACCTTGTGAATTTGAGGTACCAGACACCAGATTTTGAGGCACCATCCAATCTGTCCTGATCTCTCAAATCTGATGAGGCCATCTCAAGGAAATAAAAGAAACAATAACTCGAAAGAGGTCAAACTCATATTTCTTTCTTTTTCTTAGGGTAAACCTTTTCTACCCTCAACACTTCTCTAATACCATGTGAACATTCTATTAGAGTTACTGATTATTAATCACCTATCTATTATATAGATTATTTGCTTCACAACAAATATTGGAAAATAATACAAATGCAACTTCACCAATAAAAATACAGAAAGAAATAAGCAACACAATGAACACAATATATTTGGACAAATTGTCCCTGGAAAAACCCCGAAGGGAAAACCAGTACTGCAGATGAGAAATATAGTAAACTTCAGCAAACTAAGAGATACAAATACTGCTTGCCTCTTACTGGCAGAGCTTCGATGATCTCCCAATTTATCTCACTGATATTCCCCTACTCCAATCTCCCAATCACTCTCATCGCGCCCTTGCTATCACTGCAAGTTCATTTGCTAACACTGCAAATGATTCTCCAATCTTCTTCTTTCCAAATGACCCAATGACCCCTTTTATACTACTCTGTTGGAAAACCAACGGCCTAGATTTATTCAAACCAACGGATGAGATTAAGACAACTCAATAACCAATAGAAAACTTGGTTATGAGGTGTCACCTAAAAAGAGCCAATATTAAATAATAATTATTTTTATCCTAACAATATTTGTTTGACAAAAACAACAATTTTATAATTTCGGGGTCAAGACGAACAACTGTCCAAACTACCCATAACTAATGCTACTATTTCCAGGTCAAGGAAAACAACTGTCCAAGCTACCCATAATTAACAATTATCCTCTTGCACATCATGCTACTTGAGATGGTTAATCTTCATATAATTCAATTTCTGAGATAGAACTTATTTCTAATCAATTGAATTTCAGCTTGAAATAGTCATTTGTTAATTTTTATTTTTCTACTATTACTGACCAAATTATATTATATTACTGACGAAATTATATTAACTTAAATAACCGAATACATGTTTTCAATTTTAACTTAAATAACGGAATACCTATTTTCAATTTGTCATCTTTAAGAAAAATGAAAACAAATGATGACCTCACTTTCTTGAATGCACCTTCTAGATTGCACTTTTGGACAACTCTTTTGGGGAATGGTTTGGCCTGTTTGAAGCTGCAATAGATGAAACATATCGAATCAAATTGTTGCCATGAAGCTCAACACATTCAAGTAACTTATGAATGATGACTATGTGCGAATTAAGATTAAAGGAGGGAAAATCCAAGAAAACCATTTCATTAAATTTGAGAGCTATGTGAAATTTTAAAAATGTTGTTTTTTAAGTAGGTGTTATCTGTTATCTAAAGTTATAGTTTAGAATAAAATTAAAATCTTGCTGATAATAATATGTAAACAATTAGTGAATAGTAATTATTTATTTGAATTTTATTTTCCTGTACAAAGTTTTAAAAAAAGTCTTTAAAACTTGAGTAAACATAATATTTATTTATTTATTATATACATTTGAATATTTATATTAAAAGTATAATGTTGTATGTAAGAAAAATAACTTGTTCAATTGTCTAATTAGTGGAAAATTATATTCATTTTTATTCACAACTATAAAAACTAACTAAAATGTTAAGTTAAACCAACATTATTTATATTGGAGGTTAATTAGGTGTCATTTATCCACATAATATCATTTTATATATATTGACAATATAAGGAAAAAAATTCATTCAACATATATTCTAGTTCTTTAGGGTCCATCAAATTTATCATTTTAAATTTACCTTTGTAACAAGTAAACTTGGAGATCTTTACAACTTATAATTGTATCAATAGATTATGTGGTAATTATTTATTATCTCTACCAACTCAAAACTCCAAAGAAAAAAAATAATGTGTGTTATTTGTATTAGTGATAATTAAAATGTTATTAGTAAAATGAGTTACAAATCATTTAACTAAGGAAATAACTACTCTAGGATCTATGATGCACTAACTGTTAGATATAAGTTTAAGGTCAACAAATATGAAAAAACACTAATTTAATGTTTTTGATTATGAGACCATCATGTTTTGATGGGGCGTGAAACCCTGTCAATTATTTTTGCCATGCTTGTATGATGTGGGATGAATTTGTAGTTACTCATTTGTGAGACCCACACGATGTCTCGATTTTGTTCATTGTGTTTCTCTATTGGCTATGATATATATGAATATGCATATGATTCATCTTTGTGATACAGGCTTGTAGCTACTAGGCATCAACTCGCATGAATTGACAAGACTGAGCATGCCTTTACATACTCGATGAAAGTTATTGATGGAGATAGCATTAAGGCCCAATCTTTTAAATCCGACCCAACCATCATTCGTTGTCGGGATGATTAAGCCTTGACTTACCTTTATGGATTGTCATATAGAAAACTCTCATTTCTCCGTTTTCATCCCTTGCTTGTGTGTGTGATTGATGTGTGAGGATGTTTATTTATTCTCTAGGTTGCATGATGTGCTCGTGGTAGTTTGTTCATGCTCTTATATTGAATATTATTAATTAATAAAATATATTTTCCTCATAATATAATTTAATTATGGTTTAAATTATATTATAAGATGACATTAATTATCTTTGATTTATTATTAGTAATTATTTAATAATATAATATATAATTCTCATACATATATATATACATATACATATACATACATATACACATACTGAATGTATAATATTATGTGTGGGATCTTTCCTATTGTTTAGGAATCTATATTAAAATATAATATTAAATGAATATTTTTGTGTGAAATATATGAGATTTTATGACTTTAATATATAGAACCATTAATGGGTTTCTTTATAATTTAATTGTAATATTAAACCAATGTTTTATGTGAATGTATAGTAATGATTTTTCTTATTGCATTATGAAATTGATTTTTAGAAATAATAAATATAATAATAAATGACTATTCCTATATGATTTAAAGAGGACCAACATGTTGACTACCCAGGATTTCAACATATTCAGATTCTTCGAGCATGTTGCATGCAGTATTGACTAATTATTTCTACGAAGAGGTTTTTGTTTCATGTTTTCTTTTGGACCTAGCATTGTAAGGACTTATAATAGGTGGGGTATTAGTGCTCATAGACCCTTTTCCTTTCAATTCCTCAACCCTAGATCTAAGTTCATAACCCCCAATTTCTCAAAATCAGGTCCTCATAAATTCCCTTCTATCTTGTTGCATTTCTTTTTTAAATGTTTTGTTCAGCTTCATGAGCCTTTGTCTCATCTTCTAGAGCCAAAGAGCTATCTTCCCCTGCGAGTATAACCCACATCGTGGGAGGAACACTTTGTTCTAGCCCTCTTATGCAGAGGATTTTAATTAACCCATGATGCATTAAGGAATTCGTACTTCCCTTCTGGACCTCTACACTCATTTGTTTTAATGACTAAAGAAAATAAAAGGGCAGATTGACCAATTCATTATGTTGAAGATGGCATAGTTTGAAATGATGAGAAAAGACGTAAACATACCTTCCCTCTCCTGTCAGATATTGTATGACTAGCTTAGCTTCCTCTGGTCAATGTTCCTTTACTGAAGCCCTCAAAGTACCTTACTTGGGAGTAGTCTGCACTGTCTCACCTAGTTCCAGGAAATGTTGAGAGTATTGCTATAAAGGGGCTATGCTTCTGCAATTCACAAAATCCAAAAAATAAGCTTCACCAGTAGCAAGAAGTCAACGTGTTCGGACTATTTAAAAATAATAATAATAAATGACTATAAATGACTCTTTTAGTTTCTTTTTCTTTTCGTTATCTCCCTTACCAGAGTGATTTTTACTGTATTTTATTTTAATTAATTATTATTGCAAATGGCAAGTAGTTTATAAAACTATCTCTACAAATAATTGTTACACTTATTTATTTTTTATGATAAATCATTAAGTATGATCCAAAACATTTTAATCCAAAAAAATAAAATATAATAGAAATACTTTATCAAGAGAGTTATCATTTTTCTTTTTAAATACCTATTTTCTAAACGCGTCTCTCAAATCTCCACTAATCTTCCTCTAGGCGTTCACTTTGGAACTCCGTGCTATCCAGCTAATTTGACTGGGACATAAAATTGAATCGAAGAGATTTCAAGTTATGATTTGTCTTTGTTTACCGTGTGCTAATAAGCTATATTGGCGCTTTCAGTTTGATAAACCGCCCTTGTGCGGATCTGCATTGAATTATCTGTGGCATAGTTGATGTGTTTTTAGCGACCATCAATAACACATAAACAAAACCTAGAATCAATATTAAGAGATTTAGTTCGCAGTTAAAATTTGAGGACCTCTTAGTACCGTAAATTTCACTTCAAAATGGTGTTGAATGCTGACAAAGAATTGCACTAATAGGTATATACTTCCATTTTCTAATGAATATTTTTTCTAAGTTAGTTCTACCAATACCAAACCCCACTTTGAATGGATGAGTATCATCTGAAATTAATAATAAAAAACCAAAGACCAAAGAGGTATCTAATGTTGACCGACAAAAGAATACTAAATTGTGAATAAACTGTGAAAAATCTATTGTAGTCACTGATTATTAATCTCTTATTCTTATAAAGATTATTTCATTAACAAATAACGAGAAATAACACAACTGCAAATTCACCAAAAAATACAGAAAGAAATATGCAACACAAAGACAAAATATTTTTGGACAAATTGTCCCTGGAAAAACCCTAAAGGCAAAACCAGTACTGCAGATGAGAAATTTATTAAACTTCAGCAAAACTCAGACAATCTCCTAACTCCTCCTACTGATATTCCTCCACTACTATCTCTCAAACGCTATCACTGCGCCCTTGCTAACACTGCAAGACTACTTGCTAACACTGCAAGTTTTTTCTTCAACTTGTTCTTCTCCAAATGCCCCTTGACCCCCTTTTATAATCCCTCCAAGATCCAATCTTAATGGATAAGATTATCTTGACTTCATAAATAACTTTCTGGAAGTTTCTGATTCTAGAAGTTTCTGACTTCTGGAAGTTTCTGGCTTCTGAAAGTTTCCGATTTTGGAAGTTTCTGGCTTCTGGAAGTTTCTGATTTTTTAAAGTTTCCAACTTCTGGAAGTTTCCGGCTTCTAGAAGTTTCTACAAACTAGAAATTTCTATAGACTAGAAGTTTCTACAAACTAGAAGTTTCTACAAAGAGTCAAATAAATAATTATTAGCAAATGGAAGAACAACTGTCCAAGCTACCAAACTAACACTCCCTCTTAGTGAGGAAGTTGTTCTGTGCTACACCCAACTTATCTCTAAAGAAGATGAATTTTGCCTTCCCCAGTGCCTTTGTCAGAATGTCTGCTACCTGCTGATCTGTAGGTATAAATTGTAGCTGAACAATCCCCACTGTACACAATCCCTGATGAAGTGATACCTGATGTCAATATGTTTCGGCCTATCATGAAACACCAGATTCTCAGTCAAATTGATGCAACTTTGATTGTCACAATGTATCACCGTAGTCTCAACCTTCTGACCAAACAAGGCTACTAGAAACTTCCAAAGCCATATAGCTTCACAAGTCACCATGCTCGCTACAATATATTCTCACTCTGCAGAACTCAAAGCCATAGACTTTTGCTTCTTGCTGAACCAAGAGACAACTCCCGATCCCAAACTGAAACAACACCCTGAAGTGCTTCTCTTGTCTATTGTACTGCCTGCCCAATCTGCATCAGTATAGCCTGTCAACTTGATACCTTCACCTCGAACATATCTGAGCCCATACTCAACTGTACCACGAAGATAATGCAGCACATGCTTTGCCGCCGTCCAATGTACTCTCTTTGGCTCCACCATAAACTAACTAAGAGAGTTTACTGCAAAGGCTATATCTGGCCTAGTGTTGACCAAATACATGAGAGAACCAATCAACTTCCTTTATAAGGTGGGATCTACATCCTTCTCTCTAGATGTGTCTACCTTCTTCCAATTCATAATCATGGGTGTAGACATGGCTTTGCAATCTTCCATCTTGAACTTCTTCAAGATATCAATGCAATATTTCCCTTGTCCAAGGAAAATTGCTGCATTTGTCTGCCATACCTCCATGCCTAGAAAGTAGTGCATAAGTCCCAAATCCTTCATCTCAAACTCTGTTGCAAGATCCCTCTTGCATCCCTCTATGAGCCCTAGTGAACCTATTAGAAACAAGTCATCTACATATAGAACAAGAATGAGTATCTCACCCCCAACCACCAAGTAGTAGAGGTTAGTGTCCGCCTCACTCTTCACAAAGCCCGTTTCCTACAAATAAGTATCAATGTGCTCATACCACGCTCTAGGAGCTTGCTTGAGTCCATACAAAGCTTTCTTCAATCTGCACACGTGGGTCTCTTTGTTGTGTGCTATAAAGCCTTCCGGTTGTTCTTTGTATACCTCCTCCTTCAACTCACCATTAAGAAATGTTGTCTTGACATCCATTTGATGGATTTTCTATCCCATCTGTGCTACAAATGAGATCATAGCTCATATAGAAGTATACCTGGCCACTGGAGCAAATGTCTCCTCATAGTCTATTCCCTCCTTCTGAGAGAACCCCTTGGCCACAAACCTTGCCTTATATTTCTTGATGCTACCATCTACACCGTGCTTTATCTTGAAGATTTAGCACGATCCAACTACTTCTCTATCAGTTAGTCTAGGCACTACCTCCCATACATCATTCTTCATTATTGAGTTATATTCCTCAACCATAGCATCTTGCGATACCTGATGCTTTGCAGCTTCCTGATAGTTGGAAGGTTCACTATCTACCAACTGGCTGACTAATGCCACATAGTCATTGAACTTGTCTTGTTGTCTCCTCTGTCTTATACTCTTCTTAGGAGCTCCCACAGACTCCTGAGTATCCCTTTGTGTGTCTTGAACCTGATGGTTCCTGCTGCAAATTGTAGAGGATGAAATATCAACCTCTATATCATCTTGATGCATATCCTATTGCACCAGTTGCTCCATACTCTGTGACTCTTCACCACCTGAGTCTATGCTTGTACTAGTAACTGTACTTGAGATTTGTTGTCCTTGACTTGGACTTTGAGCTTTCATCGGCTGCTCACTCTGATCATCTGCTGGAAAATCTCTGGACCTTCTAAACTCCTTGTCCTCCATGAACTTGACATCACGTCTGACAATAATTCTTCTGGTCCATGGAATGAACATCCTATATGCCTTTGAAGTTTCACTATACCCAACAAAGTACTCCTTCTCTACAGTCTGATCTAACTTGGTACACGTGTCTCCAGGAATAAGACAATATGCCAAACTTCCAAATATCCTGAAGTGACCAACATCTAGCTTCTTCCCCGTGAAAGCCTCCTCTAGTGTCATTTTCCCTAGTACCTTGTGTGGAACCCTATTATGAATGTAGACTACTGTACTACATGCTTCTGCCCATAAGTAGCGGGGCATGTCCTAGTCATGTAGCATAGCCCTTGCTGCCTTCGATATAGAATGGTTCTTCCTCTCAGCAACTCCATTCTGTTGTGGATTGTAAGGAACAATCCACTCTCTCTTGATTCCTTGTTTGGTACAGAAATCCTGGAAGTAATTTCCTTTGTACTCGCCTCCATTGTCTGACCAAAGAACCTTTATCTTCCTTCCTGCCGAGTTCTCCATAAGAGCCTTTAACTCTTGGAAGTGACTGGAAACCTCATCCTTGGTCTTCAAGAAGTATATCCAGGGTTTCCTAGAGAAATCATCAATAAAGGTAACATAATACTCATATCCTTTGAGAGACTTTGTCGACATTGGTCCACATACATCTAAATGTACTAGATCAAGAACACCCGTAGATCTGGTGTCACTCCTCAGAAAAGATGCTTTCACAAACTTTCCCAACACACATCCCTTACATACATCGTCATGCTCTATGCTCACCTCTGGAACACCTGTCACCATCTCACAAAGCAATCTAAGTGCTCCATGATGAATATGGCCCATCCTCCTATGCCATAGCTCTCCAAGATCTCTAGGGTTACTGCTTCTCATGAGTGTCTTAGGAGTATCAACCTACAACCTATAAAGGCGACCACTCCTAACTCCAATAGACACGGATGATTTCCCATCTTTATGCTTAATCAGAACATGCCTCCCTCTAAAGAGAACATTATACCCTTTATCCTGAAGGACAGATACAGAAACCAAATTCATACCTAAGCCTGGCACATGCAACACATCATGAAGAGGAATTACCTTTCCATTCTCCCTCTGAAACTGAATAGTCCCTTTCCCAACTGAGTTGAGCTTGGTCAAGTTTTCCATAGAAATCAGGATACTGGTATTCTCCTCCTTGTAGATGGAGAAGTATTCTCTAACTCCTGTCATATGAAATAATGCTCCACTGTCTATATGCCAGATACTCTGTGAGGTTGAGCTAATCATACAAGCTATGAATGCAAACTCATCCTCCAATCTACTAGAGAGCTCCTTTGCACTTGTTGAAGCCGCCACTTGGTTCTTGCCCTTGTTATCTTTCTTTCTTTATGGGCAATTGCTGACATAATGGCCAAACTCGTGACAACCAAAGCACTTGACCTTAGATAGGTCCTTCTTCTTTTCACTTTGTGAATTTGCTCCTTTGCTAGATCCCTTCTTTGCTTTCCCCTTTCCCGCTAGGGCAACATTTTCTTGTTCCACCTCACTTTTCTGACTCTTGTTGTTTGCTCCATTGACAAGACTTAGTCTAAGCTCCTCTTGAGTGAAATCACTCCATAGTCGATCCCAGCTAGGTAAGGTGTCTCGTCTATTAATAGCTTGAACAAAGACATCCCACTGCTTAGTAAACCCATTTAGGGTTATTCTTACTAGCTCATCTTCATCTGACTTATCTCCAACAGCTGCTAACTCATCCTTGACAAGTCTAAGCCTAGTGAGGTAACTTGTAACATCTTCTCCCTCGTTCATTTGGGTATTCCTCAACTTTTCTTTGAGAATCAGCTTCCGGTTAGTGGTAGCATTCTCGTACAGATTCCACATCTTCTTCGCTATATCTAACTCCACGATATGTGGAACAATATGGTCCTTAACACCATCAAGGATTATCCTCCTCGCCTTGGCATCATCCTTCTTGTATGCTACAAGTTGTACTGGATCTGTAGGTATAGCTACAGTACTGGCAACATATTCCTTGATACCATTCTCTTCCAGCAATAAAGAAATTCTGGCTCTCCAAACGCCAAAATTTGAGGCACCATTCAATCTGTCATGATCTCTCAAACCTGCTGAGGCCATCTCAAAGAAATAAAAGAAACAATAACTCGAAAGAGGTCAAACTCAAATTTCTTTCCTCAGTTTAAGGTAAACCTTTTCTATCCTCAACACTGCTTTGATACCATGTGAAAAATCTATTGCAGACACTGATTATTAATCTCCAGTTCTTATAAAGATGCAGATGAGAAATTTATTAAACTTCAGCAAATTAAGAGATACAAAATTCCTCGCCTCTCACTGGCAGAACTCAGACATTCTCCTAACTCCTCCTGCTGATATTCCTCCACTGCTATCTCTCAAACGCTATCACTGCGCCCTTCCTAACACTGCAAGACTACTTGCTAAAAGTGCAAGTTTTTTTCTTCAACTTGTTCTTCTCCAAATGCCCCTTGACCCCCTTTTATAATCCCTCCAAGATCCAATCTTAATGGCTAAGATTATCTTGACTTCATCAATAACTTCCTGGAAGTTTCTGATTCTGGAAGTTTCCGACTTCTGGAAGTTTCCGGCTTCTGGAAGTTCCCGATTTTGGAAGTTTCTGGCTTCTGGAAATTTTCGGCTTCTAGAAGTTTCTGATTTTGAAATTTTCTGGCTTCTAGAAGTTTCTGATTTCTGGAAGTTTCCAACTTCTAGAAGTTTCCGACTTCTAGAAGTTTCTACAAACTAGAAATTTCTACAGACTAGAAGTTTCTACAAAGAGTCAAATAAATAATTATTAGCAAATGGAAGAACAACTGTCTAAGCTATCAAACTAACACAAACAATAGTTGTGTTTGGTTGTTACTCACCTAAGACAACCCAATGGCCAATTTTGAGGACTGCACATACCATCTAAATAAAATACATTAAAGATTAAACTTTTTCATAACCGGTGAAAATCTTTCTTACGGAAATTATAATTTTACTGTCCTACGCTTCTACATTTGTTCCAGTTGACCAGGAAATGAGAGTCTCAGGGTTCTTGCCTTGCTATAAAATAACTAAATATACCAAGCATGGTATAAAACCATATTGTTAGTGTTAGGATATGAAATGTAAATATTAATTCTTTAATAACAGTAGAAATACTTTCTCTAAAAATGCAGAAATATGTGATTCTTTTTCGAGCTCTACTAATATATCCTCTTGGCGCGTACTTTACGCCTCACTGGTCCGAGCGTGGCGTGAACACTAAGCTAATAAAATGCAATTTATGATTTGTCTTCGTCGACATATATAAAAGTTTAGATAGACTGCGATTGATGGACATAAATTGAATTAAATATTTCATCAAAGTGCCTCAAATATAAATATTATGTTTAAGTAAATGCAATTCATGCTATTCCTTTTTCTCTCGTTCTCCCGACAAAAGTTTTTGGAAAACTCATATGGAAAAAGAGGGAGTTTACACTTGCGCATCACGTAACATCTATGTCACAAGGTTTATTGCATTTTCAGTCTTAAAATTGAATTTTAGTGAATTTATAAAATTCGTATGAAATTTATGAAAATTTGTCATCAATTTCGTTGGTAGTAAGTAAAGGTTGTTCAATTAAAATATATGTTTAAAAACCATTTGTATGCTACGATTTTTAGATTATTTTTATAACATACATTTATTGCTGAGTGTAAAACATGACTGCACCAAAATTATGTCAAGGTCAAAGTGAAAGGAACAACAGCTATATGATGGGTGTAACTGAGCAGAAGATGAGGAATTGTGAGAAACAGTGGCGTTTTACTCAAGTTGTGGCAGTAGATCTTTCAAGTGTCAGTGAATATTTCAATTAAGCTTCGTTTAGATTTGCAAAGTGCAAGGGAGTTCAACGCGCGTGTGTTGTTCATTTCTTTAATTTATAATTGATTTTTATTAAAATCTTCATATTAAATGTATTATATATTTAATATAATACTACTTTAAGTTTATATATTTGTAATGTGTGGGAGGATTTCATGTGCAATAATAATAAGTTGTTAAGTCCTCAATCTATGAGGTGAATGCCACTGAATAATGGATTGGGGAAAAATCATATTTTAAATCTATAGGAAGTGATAACCCTTAAATTTGTATCTTTTGTACATCAAAGCTTGTGTAAGAACAGTAATTAATTATGTTTTCTAACAAAACAAAATGAATTATGTATAAGTAATTTTATTTGTGTGAATATTATTCTGAAAAAGGACACACATTTATACTTTCTTTTATTTGTTTAATGTGTTATTGTAATATTTAATAAGTCATTTTTATTTGCATACTTTTGATCTTATACACTTTTTTATGTGACATTATATAGTTTAGAATATTGATAATCTATTCTATAGTTACTTAGTTTAGCTAAATGATTTATAACTAATTTCATATTTTATAGGTTTATTCTCATTAATGTAAATACCATACCTTGATTTTCTAAAGATGCTTAGTAACAAAGGTCACGACATTGTATTCCAAGCCTTTTTGAATTAATCTATTTTTTGTATTATCAATTCTATAGGAAACAATACTCTTTGAATAAATAAAACCTTTGTAAATGACAATATCAATAATCATGTATAAATGAATATAATTAATATTCCTACTGTTAGCGATTTTTCTTACAGGATCTTAAAACAATGTGAATGCTTACTTTTTATATCTCCAATTTAAACTCATGCAAGAGAAAGCCTAATTGATGAGGACTTAGTTCCTACTTCTACTTTGAGATCCACAAGCTCAGGCGGGTGTACCTTCAAATGATTATTGATTCTTAGTATCTATTAGAGTGGATTAGTGCTTTCACTGATTGGCTAGTTATATTTTACTGTATCAATTCATGAAACACCTTGCATATGACAATGATTAACTGAATATAGAGCATTATGAGCCGAATTATGATCTTAAGAATAATAAACATCAGTGAGATAAGGATTCTCATCCTTCTTCCTTTTGTAGTTCTCTGAACTTAGGAGGGTTAACCTAGTGATTATCTCTTTAAGGAATCAAAAAATTGAATTGTATTCTTAATACAATTGCTTAAAACATATATATTCTTTGTAACTGAAGTGTAAATGATTGATTTTCTTTAAATATTGGATGATGATTAACTGTTTACCAAACTCAGAACCAGTGCCTAATCCTTTGGCAAAGACTCAATATCAAATGTAAATCCACAACAAACTAATCAATGAATATATATGAACTTTAGATAGAATGCCTTACAGACTATCATTTCACTCCTACACCCTTGTTCTCAGATCCTAATACTAATGCTTAGCTCTTTGGGATCACCTTTAAGAATTACTCCTTCCTTGAAAGAACTCACAAGCAACTGCGCAATCACCTTGTAATTGGTATATCTAAAATGCCTTGCAAATTAACCATACAAGAGCTAGAACAGAAATATAAAGAGACAACACAAGATATAGAATAGAAACGTTAATGTATTTTATTAATATTGTTACTTCTTCAAATACATTCAATAGACAATAAGCACAAAAACTATGACATAATTGAGTAGTCTAGCTTGCAATTATATTTCACCTCTCATCCTTTTTTACAAAATGATACAAATGCTATATATATATAGTCTAAACCATCTTGGAATCCTTAAAAACTAAGGATGAAACAAGCTTCGCATGGTTTAAGACCTAACCCTAAAAGATAGAAGAAGACAAAAGATAATTAGGCTCCAAGCGGTGGAAGGAAAAAAAATAGGAATACAATCAAATTAGATCTTTGAAATCTCTTGCTAGCTGGCACCTCTATCTGAATATGTTCTGGATAGCCTCCAATACTTATTGCGAGATTTAGTGACCGCCATTACAAGCTAACATACACTAATCTTTGTGATGACTAACCTCCCTGTGCTCAAAGATCAGGTGCCAGGTGTCCTTGTACTCTTCATCCAGTATGTCAAGGTCAGCTGTCGTAGGCTTCTTTATCTTGGGATTTGTAATAACATCCCATGCTACTACATCTTCCTCTGTAGGTGAATTAAATCTTTGAATGCTTTCTAATTGTGCCTTTTGCCTCTCCCATCTAGCATGTGTTATTCTTTTAACATATATCACAAATTTATTGAAATTTGTCTCAGCCTTAAATGTATGATCCAAGGTTTTATTAAACATTTCCATATCTAATTCATTGTTGTTAGAGATAAATTCCTCTTTACTAGGCAATAATGAATCAAATTCATTTCTCCATATCTTCAATACTTTGATATGATTGTCCTCTAACCTTATGGAAGGAATAAACTTGTTGTAATCAGATCCAAACATGTTCAATCTAGTCTCTATATAATTTTATTTTTCCTTGAAGAAGGACAAGGTTACCCCAATTCTCTCTATCTCATCACCTACTTATGTGACTATTTCTGGTAGGTTTGCGCTAAGTGGCTGCAGGGATGTTAAACTTTCAAATAAACTGGTCCTAACTGACCAAGTCCCAAAATAGGGGCTCAATGTTGATACAAAATTAGTTAACTCTATTTGTAGGTCGGGAAACTTGTTGTAGGCTCCATGCACTAAGTCATCTTTATCTTCTAAAATATTAATTTTGTGCTACAAAATATTCAAAAAGGATTCTAAAGCCACATTATTCTTCTTTGTATCTTTCTTCTTTGTTTCCTTTTGAGAATCCCCAACATCCTTTGTTTGTACAAGTGCATCTTTAGCCTATTTAGGTTCAGCAGGAACAACTTCAGGGATCTCTTGTAGCTTCTGAGTTGGATCTACAATTATTTTCTCCATAGCACTGATGTTAATCAAACCCAACTCTCTATCCTTCACAATAAGACTTGTCTCATCAAATAGTTTTTGATATCTATTTGACAATTGTACAACCTTTGCTTCATTGAGGTGAGAAAAATGAGTTAGGGCCTGTGAAATTTCTAGATCCCCTGTATTATGAACAGACTAAATCATTTTTTTCCCTTCCATCTTCTCTTGTACATTGATCAATGATGGCTTCTAGTTTTTGGGATCTAGAGCCCACATAGCAAGAGTTTTAGATATTGTGCATTATAACCACATCCTTTAATCATTTCCCCTACCTATGTCACTGTTGAAAAATTGATATACGACTACCTTCTGATCTAGTCTATGATGAAGGTTGAAGCCAAGTCCCATCCCTCTACTAGTAACATGCCACTAGACTTCACTAACTGTCTAGCTTCATCAGGGGTCATGTTTTCAGATTCTAGATCATATTCTTGGAGAGCTTGTAAGGCTTCACTTGTGATTTCTTCTCCTCCTTCCAATTTCAGTTGTGCCCCCACTTGCTGTTGTTTGGCCCAAATAAGGAAATCCTTGAATTCTTTAGTCTTTATGAATTCATCATCCTTCAAGAATTATTACTTCTGTAATTCCCTCTCATCTTGACACAATAAGAGAGGCATCTCAACATTATCATCCGTGTCTTCTCTTTTCTTCTTGCCTTCTCTTATGACCTTTTTCAATTCATGATCATAGGCTCTTGTCCTAGTGAATAGTGCACTCACTTTGTCCTTTTTTCCTCTGATGTGTCTTGAAAACAAAAGGCTCCCTTCTTTCCACTTTTTATTTTTCTTTGGACATTCAACAACTACCTCAGCCTCATGTCCTTGTGTTAGGTTAATTATGTTTTCCTCAATATGAGGTGGGTGATCCATTGGTGGTGGGTTGTGTACTGAGTAACTGCTATCACTATACACTGATGATGATTATTTATTAAGACCTCTGTTCTTATCCTTAATTTTCTCTTCAAGATGACTACATAGTGTCCCATAGGACTCAATCATCTTATCTAATCTCTGTAGATAAGGAAAACCAGGGAAAAATCCACCAAATGGGATCCCTTTCTTCTTGAGCTACTGCTCTAAATCCATCAAGTCTTGATACTTTGTTGTCCTAGCTGAAATTTCATCCTCTTCAAGGATGTTCTTGACCAGGTCCTCTTCTACACACTACTCATGCATCTTAGTATTAGGAATAGTGGGTGTTAGAAGTCTTTTGCCACTGGATATAAATCCCTTTGTATCCACATATCTGTATAATGCTACAATCATCCTAAAGTGGCTTAACCACCTTCTCATTGAATCATAAGCCCTCTTACCAAGTGTAAAATCAGAAGCAATAAACTCCCTAGGGGTGAATGTTCATTTTCTGTGTGGAGCCAAATGCTCCTTATCTGTCAGCATGAGCGGCCACATAAACTCCATAACAACAATTCTCGATGGTATTCTATATGGAAAAATATGTGGTGGTTGGGAACAACCATAAACTCTAGTTAGAGTAAAATTATGATAATAATAGAAATCTCCCTAGTTGTGATCTCCATTCCATTTATCCACAAACTTGCAGGGCCTCAAAAGTTGTAAAAATTTAATTGGAAGCCTGGTCATGTTGACTCCTAGGCTTCTCAATAGGGGATATACTACCCAGTTCTCGAAAGCATGGAACTCATTCTCTCTGGATGTGTAATTCCATACCCTCAACCAAAGTTTCATAGGGTTTGCTTGACCATGATAAAAGCTTCTAGGCATCTGATTTGATTGGTCCATAATATTAAAATTGTAGAACAAAATCAAATACCTTAGAAGAGAATATTGCAGGAATTTAGAGCTTCCTTCCTTCTTTTGAATATCCATGAATCCTTGATGCATCTTTTCAATTAGATATTGAATGTAATAATAATTGGTGCTTACATAGGGACTTTGAAAGTCCAAAATTATCATTAGCATGTCAGAGGATACTCTCTCTCTCTCTCTCTCTCTCTCTCTCTCTCTCTCTCTCTCTCTCTCTCTCTCTCTCTCTCTCTCTCAACCCCTAAAAATCTACATAGGGCATAAGAAATGTATTTCATATAAAATACTAGGTCCATGTAGAAATAAAGTGAATTATCACTAGGGATAGGTGCTCTATAGTTTCTAGTTCCTTTCGGCACTTGGGCTTGAATAAATTTCAATACAATGTCGGCCTCCTTAGTATATCTAGAAGATAAGGATTTAAGGTTTATCTTTGTTGTGCAGGGGTTGTATATATTAAATGCTTTCATGACTGATGCCCTATCAAGGGGTACTAGGATTTTGCCATCATCCTTTTTGATAGTATTTGAAATTGTATCATATCTACTAGCTAGTTCCAATAACAAATCAACATCCACAAACACATTAGGAACTATTAGCTTTTCTAACCATGACATCTAAGGGTTTGATATAGGCACAGGACCCTCACTATTCTTATGGAAGTGCTGGAAAGCTACAATGGAAAAAATTGTTGTTTTGTCATTGGTGTCAAACCTTAACTAGTGAGACTATTGCTATCTGTTTAAGTACCATATCTATTGATTGATGAAGAAGCTTTGAAGGAAAGAATAACAAGAAGACCAAGTGAAATGGTTGAGTTATGAAGAATTACAAAGGGTACTTGATCAGTTGGCACATTGGCAAAGTAATGTGTTGTTTATATATAACACTAAGTTATGATGACAGTTTACTGGGAACATTTTATGCTGAGTGAAGTTTATATCGACTGAGCACTAGTGTATGCCAAGCATAATTTCCAGTGTCGACCGAGTGCTAGTAAAATGCCAAGGAAAATAGTTATGACCAAGTAGAATAACACAGTGTGGGCCGAGCAACAGTATTTTGGTAATTGTTACTTGATTTGAGAACTCTCACTGACATAATTGAATTCATCGGGATATGTAAAGTTAATTAAGGATAAGCATGATTGGTCCCCACTATTTAAATGCACGGGTAACCGTAATTAATGCATGGATCAAAGATTTAATTAGTGATTTATTTGTAGAAATAAATTAAATGTAAATGATGGAAAGATCCGTTGGATCTGACCTAACCTAGGATCTATGATCTTGATTAAGTGGCAAAGGTTTATTTTACCTACATGAAGAGGTATAACATAACCTCAAGGGGTTATTCAAGATGTATGACGAATGTGCTAAGTGTATGCAAGAGGATTGCATGGTTAATTGACTGATTGGCATGATCTAGCGAGAAGGCTGAACAGAGAAATAGAGGGCTGCAAAAGTGATTGCTTGACGGATTTCTACGCAGATCTGAAGATTGAAATGAGAATGGAGGCCAGTAAGTTGTATGTATCAGATCACACCTACTGATTAGTTTCTAACCATTGTAGCTATCAAAAACCTTTAACCAGGTTGACCTAATAGTCATTGTATAAATCCTTTGAGAAAGGTGACATTCAAGTGGAATGTTCTAAGTCCTCTAACAAGGCCATGCCTAACAAGGTGATTAAATCCTTTAACCAGGTCACATTTAGCAATGTGTTTTTTAACCTTTAACAGGGTTGGCTCCTAGCAGAGCTTACTTCAGAAGAGTGAAAACTTGATAGCATGTTATTGGTGGTTTTTCCCAAATTGGGTTTCCACATTAAATAATGGTGTCAAATTGTGTGAATGTTCATGTTGTGTTTTACTGTTAAGTTTCTGCAAGTTGAGTACATTTGAACAGTAAACTACATATTTATGTTGTTGACTTAAGTTATTGTTGCCAAGTAGATCTAAGTTGTTTAAAGTGCTATAAAGTTTCAATTGGTACATTTAGACATGAGGATAACCAATTCACCCCCCCTCTCAGTTATTCTAAATTCATTCTAACAATTGGTATCAGAGCTCTGGTCTCTTGAAAATAGTTTGAAGGTACTTGGAGCAAAAGATCAAGATGTATAAAAAGGTGGTACCGATGTTGAACAAAGATAACTTCCCTACATGATAGATTTTGATGAAATTGCATTTGGATAGTTTTGGTGATGTTGCTAAGTGATATATTGAACATGAATATGTAGCCCCTACTACACCTTTCACCACTGAACAGTTAAGAGAAAAGAAGGAACACAATCAAGCAATGTTAGAGATTGCATCATTCCTAAGCTATCCTGAATTTGAGGACATAAAGAACTGTACAATTGCAAAGAAGATGTGGGATACCCTAGCAACCATCTATGGAGGAGATACAAATGTATTGAGAGCCAAATTTGAAATTTTAAGAGGTAAGTTTGATGAAATGAAAATGCAAGAAGGAGAAAATATAGTTCAATATTATGGTAGGATAAAAGAAGTTGTGAATGCTATTAGAGGAGCTAATGGAACCATTTATGATAACACCATTATGAGAAAGGTACTGAGGACTCTTCTTCCTATATATGCTATTAGAGTCTCTGCAATTTAGGTATTGAGATGTTATCCTAATAATAATTTGACTTTAGAAGGTCTAGTAGGCAGACTTACTACATTTGAGATGTCAAATTTTGATAACTACACTCCACATGCTATTGATTCTGTATTCAGATCCCAGTTGGTCCTTAACAAATTAAAGAAAGGAAAGAAATGTGTGAATAGTGACATTGACACTACAGATGATGATCTGGAAGAACTTGAGGCAATTATGGCAAGAAGACTATCTAGAGGAAAAGTAAAATTCCAAGGTAAACTTCCTATCATTTGTTTTTCATGTAACAAAGTTGGTCATATTGCTTCTAGATGTCCTGATAAGAATGAAAAAGATGAAAGAAGAGACAGAAAATACAAAGACAAAAAGGATGACCAAGACTTCAAAAAGTATAAGGATTACAAAGACAAAGGTAATAAATCTTGCTATATAGCTGAAGAGGCTTCTGATAGTGGTTTTAAAAATTCTGATGAAAATGATATAGAAGTTGTATATGTTGCTATGAAAGATGATTCTAATGATGATGAGAAGACTGCATTAATTTCTTATATAAGTAAAGGTGACCATTGGATTATTGATAGTGGTTAATCACATCACATGAGTGGTGATAAGGATAAATTTGAGACCTTAGATCAGTGCAATGGTGGTTATTTTAAGTTTGGTAATGATGCACCATGTCTTGTTAAAGGGAAAGGATAAATTTATTTTACTGACAAGATCACATGTGACAATGTATATTGGGTTGATGATCTTAACTATAATTTATTGAGTGTTGCACAGCTGAATACTTCTAGTTACAGAGTTGAGTTCCATCACAAGAAGGAAAAGATCTATGATGCCACTGGAGAACTAGTTGGAAGTGGGGAGAAAAAAAAAGGTAAATTGTTCTATCTAGATTTAGCTAATGAGACATGCTTGTTTACACAATATAACGATGCTTGGTTATGGCATAAAAGGTTGTGTCATGTAAAATTTTATAACTTGGTAAGCATAAGAAAATTGAAAAAGGTTAGAGGGCTGCTTAAGTTAAAGAAACCTGAAAATGCAATGTGTAAGCAATATCAATTGGGAAAGATGACTAGATCTAGTTTCAAGAGAAAGACTCATACTTCTGAGGAAATTCAGGAATTGGTTCATACTGACCTTTGTGGTCCCATTGGTGAGAAAATTTATTGTGGAGATAGATATTTCATTCTATTTATTGATTATTACTCTAGAATGATGATTGTTATGTTTCTTAAAGAAAAATATGATGCATTCCAGTTATTTAAGTGGTACTTGGAAAAAGTTGAAAAGGAGATAGGTAAAATTCTAAAATGCTTGAGATCTGACTGAGGAGGTGAGTTTATTTCTAATGAGTTTAACATGTTCTGCAATGATTGAGGTATAAAAAGACAGATGTCCACTCCCAGGACACCACCACAAAATGGTATTGTTGAAAGAAGAAATAGATCTATCATGGATTGTGCCAAAACACTAATGATAGAGAAAAATGTTGCATAGAGATATTAGAGAGAAGCTGTAAGTACAATAGACTATACCTTGGACAAAGTACAAGTCAAGAAAGGTACTGATGTTACACCTTATGAGCTATGGTATGGATATGCACCTAATGTAAGATATTTCAAAATTTTTGGACGCAAATGTTTCATACTGAAAAATAACAGAAATGACAAAATTGTCGCTAAAGGTGAGGAAGGCATATTTCTTGGATATTCAACTAAGAGTAAAGCACATAAGTGTTTGAATTCTAACACTAAAAAATTGTGGAAAGTGCAAATGTTAGAATTGATGAATATGTAGAAATAAATGAAGCAAAAAAATGAAGCAGAAAGAACACAGGAACCTGAAAGTTACAAATCATTTGTCTATCTAGATGAGGAAGATTCTAATGTATTACCTGAACCTAAGAATGAGGTTTCTGAGAAATAGCTAGCACCTGTCGAGTCACAGAATGAGATTTTCTGGCAATAGGAGGTAATTACCGAGCTATCTAATGGATATGCTGAGACACAAAATCAACCTGAATTGAACAAAGATAATGAATCTAAAGCAAGACAAGAACCTAATCTAGCAAATTATGTGAGGAGGCACCACAAACCTGATCAATTCATAGGATCAAAGGATTTTGCAGTTATAGCAAGAAGTAAGTTGAGAGACGGTACATGATTGTTATGTGATTTTGAGCCAAAAATAGTAATAGATGCTTTAGAAAATGAAGACCAGATACAAGCCATGAATGAAGAGATTGAGTAGATTAAAAAGAACAAGACTTGGACACTTGTACCTAGGCCGAATGACAAAAATGTAATTGGTACTAAGTGAGTATTCAGAAATAAGATGAATAAAAATGGAGAAGTAACAAGCAATAAAGCTAGACTGGTATGCAAGGGTTATGCACAAGAAGAAGGAATTGAATATGGAGAAACATTCACCCCAGTTGCAAGGTTGGAAGGAATCAGAACCTTGCATATGCAGCCTACAAAGGTTTTAAAGTTTATTAGATGGATGTGAAGTCAACATTCTTGAATGGGATATTATCAGAAAAAGTTAATCAAACATTGTACAGGTTAATGATTGGAAAGATACAATATGTTGTGCATAGAAGACCTGATATTGCTTTGGCTATTTGAATTATTGCAATATTTTCCACCAATCCCAATGAAACTATATGATGGAAGTAAAAATAATTCTGAGATATTTGAAAGGAACAGATGAATATGGTCTGTATTACAAAAAGAATGATAAGTTTGAGCTTAGCGTTTACACTGACTCTAATTGGGCTAGAAATGTGGATGACAAGAAAAGAACCACAGGTGGAGCATTTATTTTGGGAAAGAGATTGGTTTCATGGACAAGAAATAAATAGAATTCCACCTCACAATCTACAACTGAAGCTGAATATGTGGCAACAGTAGTTAATTATTCTAATATTGTGTGGTTGAAGATACTACTGAAAGGTATGAAGGACGTGATCACAGAACCAGTTGTTATATATTATGATAACACGAGTGCCATCAATATTTCTAATAATCCTATGATGCACTCTAAGAAAAAGCATATAGATATCAAGTATCATTACTTGAGGGAGCTAGTTCAGAACAAGGAAGTCAGACTGGAATATGTGAATACTAAGGAACAGTTAGCGGACATATTTACAAAGGCACTACGAAAGGATTCTCATGAGTATCTGCCAGGTAAATTAGGGGTGATTCCCCAAACTGAGGATAATTAGTTCAAAATGGTACTGTTGCATCAAATGTTATATTCAAAATATTTGACACATTGATGCACATGTAGTCACACTTTAGGAAGCTGCCTAAATCTGTGCAAGAAAGACAAGGACAAAAAAGAGGATTAGTCATAAAAAAGATGACAGGAACAACATAATACTGAGTTAGAACAGAAGAATCTACATGATGAAGATGTCAACATCTTTGACATTGTTTTCAAAGAGGGAGAGTTTACTGAAAGAGGGATAATATACTATACTTAGAGAAAAAGGGAGAGTTTATTGAAAGAAGGATTCTACAGAGGAACAAAAATAGAAATATTTCACTGTGATTACAGACACAGAGGGAGAAATGTTTTATCAGCTTTGAGAATCATAATGAAGCTAAGGACATTAATGAAGATTTGTTCATATCAAGGAACACAGGCAGACTTTTTGGATTGTATGGTAACTATGTTTATGAAACTATTTTTTATTGTTTAGTGTTGCCATCAATGCCAAAAAGGGAGATTTTTGGAAAGATACAATGGAAACAATTGTTGTTTTATCATTGATGTCAAATCTTAACTGGTGAGAATATTTCTATTTGTTTAAGTACCATATCTATTGATTAATGAAGAAGATTTGAAGGAGAAGGATAACAAGAAGACCGAGTGAAATGGTTGAGTTATGGAGAATTACAAAGGGTACTTGATCAGTTGTCACATTAGGAAAGTAATGTGTTGTTTATCTATAACACTAAGTTATGATGAAAGTTTACTGGGAACAATTTATGCCAAGTGAAGTTCGTGTCAACTGAGCACTAGTGTATGCCAAGCATAATTTCTAGTGTTGACCGAGCACCGGTAAAATGCTGAGGAAAAGAGTGATGACTGAGTGGAAGAACACAGTGTTGGCTGAGCAGCAGTATTTTTGTAATTTTTGAGATTTGAGATATCTGGCTGACATAATTGAGTTTATTGGGATATGTAAAGTTAATTAAGGATAAGCATGATTGGTCCACACTATTTAAATGCATGGGTAACCATAATTAATGCATGGATCAAATATTTAATTAGTGATTACTTTGGAGAAATAAATTAAATGTAAATGATGGAAAGATTCATTGGATCTGACCTAACCTAAGATCTACAATCTTGATTAAGCGGGAAAGATTTATTTTACCTAGATGAAGAGGTATAAGATAACCTCAAGGGGTTATTCAAGATGTATGATAAAAGTGCTAAGTGTATGCAAGAGGATTGCATGGTTAATTGAGTGATTGGCATGATCTACCGAGAAGACTTAACAGAGAAGCAGAGAGGTGCAAAAGTGATTGCTTGATGGATTTCCAAGAAGATCTAAAGATTGAAATGAGAATGGAGGCCACTCAGTGAATTAGAATTGGAGATGAATTGGATCTGGATTTGCAAAGTAAGTTGTATGTATCAGATCACACCTGCTGATTACTTTCTAACCATTGGATCTGTCAAAATCCTTTAACTAGGTTGACCTAATAGTCATTGTATAAATCCTTTGAGCAAGGTGACATTCAGATGGAATGTTCTAAGTCCTCTAACAAGGCCACTCCTGACAGGGTGATTAAATCCTTTAACCAGGTCACATTTAGCAATGATTTTTGTAACCTTTAACAGGGTTGGCTTGTTAGAAATTAATCTTTACTTGCATTATGTAAGTAGGAGATTCCTATGGAATCCCTACACCTATGTTGTCCTCTTGTGAGGATAATTCATTTTATATATCTTTTATTATCCCTTGGTTGTATTATTTAATTGGGATAAACCAAGGTATCCCTTAGATTCCTCCTTAAGAGGAAATAACACAAGTGGCACACACTTTATGAAATGTTGCATACATAGATATGGGAGTTACCATGCAACTCCTTTCTCACATCTCTATTAAAGAGATGTCTCTTCTTCTCTCCGGAGACTAATGAGGTTCCTTCCTCTTCTCAATTATTGTATGAGCAATTCCTTCTCTCTCTCTCCTCTTCTTAGGCTTTTCATGCCTCATTAATAATGTCACAAGGGGTTTTATTTTCTTTCCCCTTTCAAATATCTTGTCTCTTGGTGTTGGATCTTGAAGATTTCTCTCTCCTATCTTATGGTAATATCTTTTCATGCATTAACTCGCTTAGATTCTTTCCTGGTATTGCCTTTTTATTTATTTCTTTTTCCATTTCTAACATGGTATCAGAGCGGTTTAATCTTTGTTTTGAGTGTTTGCATGAAGGTACGATTTGAAGGAGACTCTTGAGAGAGTTTTTGAAAATATCAAAAAAAATTTGGGTTTGGTTGGTTTACCGCCAAACCCGGTTTATCTATTAATTCATTCTTTTGTGTTGTGCAGATTTGGAGATATCCTTGCTCTGTTCTTCAACAGTTTTTTTTCAAAACTGAGTTTTAATTTGGTTAATATTTCCATTGAATATCGTTAATCTCACCCATTTCTGCAGGTTTTTATTAATCTATATTCTTTTATCTACAGGTTTAACAAAAATTCTATCTCTGGTTTTAAATATGTGCATGTAGACATTTAGTATAAGTGATTCTTAATAATATTAGTCTGTTTATCTTGTTGTTTCAAATGAATATGCAATGAAATTATAGTCTGCAGCAAAAGAAACGTATACTCTCCATGATTATAGCCGATACTTCACTGTTTGTTTTCAAATGTGCATTGTTTGTTTTGAAAATAGACTCACGGTTATGAGTCACACTTAAATCTTTGCTTCAACAGTCAAAAGACCAGTGCATTACAATGCTTGTTTTCCAGCTGAATGTTCATCACTTTTGAACTGTAACTTGTAACTCACCATTGCATATACTTCGGGTATACTGAGTTTTCCTTTGATTTGCACTTACCACAAGCGTACACCATGATTCACGGCATCTATTATGAACTGGAACTAAGAACTCTGTTTCATCTTTTCTTTTGCTGAAAATGATGGTACTGTTTAAGTTTTTGCAAGTTTAGTTTCAACATTAGTTGAGCTACAAGTTGAAATCCTCCATATCTGCATGAACTCAAAAATATGTGAGAGTTATTTCATTTGTTTACAAAACATCAAACATATATCTGATCTCTCTAAATGTAGTGTCCTGTCATAACCAGTTAATCAACAACAATACCCTCTACATTATGTCTTGCGCAGTATACATATCTGTTCTCCCTTCTGCAGTAGAGCTATTTCCATCCCTGCGCAGCTCTTTTCACTCATTCCCTCTGCATAATCCTCCTCAAGGAAAGTCTTGACTTGTTTGCAGGAAAGTCTTGACTTGTGGCGACTCTGTTTGCAGCTCTTCCATATTCTTACCATATTCAGGTAATATTTGTCTCTCTTCCCCTCTTTTTGATTCATCCTTGTTTGTTACCACCTCTGCTCTAATGATGATACATTAGTTTCTTTATCATTGCATTGTTATAATAGTATGCATTTCTCTATGGCTAGTGCATAAAAGTTTTGTACAATAATTCATTGTTTGATTCATATTGATTCAATTTTTATACCATAAAGCAAATGTTATGATTTATTGATTGAATATCCTATCCTTATTGGTGCATTTTTATATTAGTTTATGGCATAAAAGGCCTGTGTAAAGAAATGAAAATAGTTCCTTAATGCAAAGCAAATATTCTTGTATTTTTTGAATGGGAAAGGGCAGATGAGCACAGATGAGGTTGTGGGCTTTCAATGCACCAGACATGTAGCTAGATGGTCAATTCTCCTCTATGAATGAATTCTATCTAGGTATACTGGACATTAAGCCTTTTTTATAGAAATCGGTGCCTTCAAGAAGCAGCCCACTAGGCTGGGAAACTCTTCCAAGACTAGATCTGCATAAATCTTTTCTAAGGAAATCATGACCATAGTCATTGTAGATGCAATCTAAAGGGCATCCTTCATGTAAAGAAAGCAAACATTGATGTTCTATTGATGGTATTGACGTTTTTAGATTTTTTTGAGGAGATCATCAACATAAAATGAGCTTTTCTGTGACTCACTTTATTAAACAGAATTAATTGGTAGCACCAATGTTTGTAAGTACAAAAAGCCATGAGAATATAGTTAAATCACCTATTCCTCACAAGTCGATTGGTTCTTTCTAGCTTGTTAAGGTCGCCATGTAAAGCACAAGAACTCAGCCCTTTTGCCTCCAGCTTGTATACAGTGTCCTGTAACTGTGTGTTATGATTCATGAAGGCTATTACAGAATTTGCACCTAATGCATGAATACATTTTCTCAGAGTATCTACCTTGTGCTGTAGTTTTCAAATGGCACAGAAATGATCCAGTGAAGGGGGCAAGATTTCAATAGCACCTTGAATGGTTGAACCGCTAGTACCTAACCTTGCAGCTAACTCATCATCAATGACACTGTTGGCCCAGACAAGTAATGGCTTGTGACCCCAGGTACTGGCTGCCCGTAGAACTGATAGAGGCATGGTGGAAGACACTAAAATGGTCTGCCTCTGAATTCTTTCATCTTTTTATTAGAGGATAAGTTTGACACTTCTTCATTAGATAAATCTTTAGTACTTGCTATTTAATCAGAGGCCACAGGGTTCTTATCTTTAATTTCCTGCTACTCTGGCAGAATCCTTACGCAGCAAACTGTATCCTAGCATAATATTTCTAACATTTTTTTTGCAGATAGTCTTCATTGCAGAGTCATAATTATCATTTATTATTCTCTCATTGCAGATTCCTTCAGTTTAGTTTATTAATTTGTTATTATTATAACTATTTTTAGATTGGTTTAAATTACTGACTTATTCCTTGTTGCAGGTATTCATCTTTGCATTCATTATATTTGACTCATTCATTCTTTTAATACTTCTTAATAATTCTTTAACTCACTTCTTTAAAAAATTCTAGTCAATATTTAATTTCATAAATAAGTTTTTTTTTCACTCATTTTATCTATTATCTTTGTCTTATTCTTTAAGTTTATTAAGCATTGATCTAAATATTAATCTTGTTTCAAACATCGTTATTCATTGGTTTAATTCTTAAATATAAATCCAAGCTTCATTTACACTTAGTTTTATTTTTTTTATTATTTAAAAAAAAAAAAATTAATTAAAGTTTAAATTCACTCATACTATTTTCCTATTTCATTTTAATTCAAATCGTTTTAGTTATAAGCTTCTTATATCCTTTTTAATCAATTTCAATTATTGGTTCTGTATTTCGTTCAAATTAAAAATTGTTTCACCTCTTACATTAAATATTTAAAAATTTGTTTAATATCTTTATTTACCTATTCTGCTGTAAGTTTACATCAAGTTAAAGTTATTTTTCTCAACCTTGATCAGTATATATACACTGTTATTTACTTTGTGTAAGTTAATTTGATCAATTTATCATGTCTATTTTAATCTCGTAAATCAAGCTCAACAACTCTAATTATCATCAATGGAAAACTCATGTGTTTTTTTTAATTTTGATTTAAACATTCATCATAAGGTTACTAGCCCTTTTTTTAGTGATTAGCCCTTTTTTTTAGTGATATGGTGCATCTTCAGGGGGTATTCCTTTCTTTACTATTATAAATTGTTCTCTTATGTCCTTCATGTTGATAAGATTTTAATTTGTTCAAGTAATCATACTCATTTCCTTCCAATGGTTCATTTCATTATTTAACATTAAT